>JAAWXA010000032.1:411312-450304 GCA_038090715.1 Florisuga fusca
GGGGGGGGGGGACGGACAATGGGTCTGCCAGGGGCTGGGAGAGGCTCCCCTGGTTGTGCCCCAGGGCTGCTGGAGGATGCCAGGGCTGCTTCTGCTGCACTCCAACCCGAGACCTCACTGCTGGGATACCCTCGTGCATCTTCTGCCAGCTCGTGAGCAGCCTGACCAAGCTGCTTCTTCCTCTTCCTCCCTCGAGTGTCCTGTACGTGCCCAGTCCTGCTGCCTCCTCACAGCCCCACGCAGCAGTGACTGTCAGTGCATGGAGGGGGGGGGAGGGGAGCAGCAAGCACTGGCTGCTCCTGCAGTTCAGAGGTGGGTGCCAGCCCTTGCATCCAGCAGCCACACTGCCTCCTCCAGCTCTGGCATAGCCACAGAGGGGTTCAGATCACCTCTGCAAGTGGTATGGTGGTGCCAGGCTGCCTGAGGATCACTGGCATGGGATGAAGGTCTCACTTGGTGTGCACCCCACAGCTCTGCTGCTCACAGCACTCCATGAGCCAGAGCTGGTCCATGCACATGATGGGATGCTCCATGGGCTGGGAACGGCACGGTGTGGGGGACACGGGACTGTGCTGTGGGGCTGCTGGGTGCTGCTCTGTGACCTCTCCATTAAAGTGCAGTTGTCCATCCCCACTGCCAAGAGCTGTTTATTTGCCCCTCTGTGGTGTATAGCCAGAGAGTGACCCAGCATGAAGGGGAGCTGCGCTTGATTTCCACTCTGAAAATATTTGTTTCATGTTGAAGAAAAGCCCATACAGGCTGGTGGGGCTGGGAGAGGGTTAGTGGGCTGTAGTCACAGAACCTGTGCTAGTGACTGGTTTTTGGCCTGGTGGGGGGACCAAGGAGGGCTCAGCCATCCAACAGCAGTGGGAAGGCTTTTGGAAAGTGAGCTGAGACCACAGCAAGCTTCTCAATGCCTGACTGCCTCACTGCTTCCTGTGCAGTCCACTCCCTGGGTCAGGGCCATGTGGGTTTACCCAGCATCACCAGCATTGTGGGGAGCTTGCTCGGCTCTCTTCAGAGCTGAATTGTGTCAGCTGTTCCTCTATGTGTCACTGTCTGCTCCATCAGTCTGGCTGAAGGCACGTAAGTATCCCTCCTCATGCCCCTGAGGGTGCCTCCATGGCCTCTGACACCCCAGTCTGTTCCAGCACAGGCCCTTGCAAGACAGCCCTTAAGGTGGTGTATGCTGCTCCCTTGGACACATCACAAATTCCAAGGGAGCCCAGCTGGACCACGGGTCTCTATGGTTTTCCCACCTCTGACTGGATGCACATCATGGGCAGCAAAACACCTGGTCAGCATCCCAGGGTGTTCCCCTCCCCATGGCATTGCTTTGCCTGGCTAAGCTGTGCCTGGTCCTCACTCTCATGTAAGAGGCATCGGCTAGGACTGCTTCCCAGTGAGATTTTTAAAAGTCCAGGGGGTCTCTTGGGGAGCTCCTGTAAGCTAGAGTACTGACCTTGGGGTGGGACTGATGTCACCCATGACAGCCCTGCCACCGTCCCCGGGCCACTGGACATCCGGAGCCATGACCCTGCTTCCCTGCCAGGATGCCTGCTGGCAGCTGCCTCTGGCCTCACCTCCAGTCCCTCTGGGGCCGGGTTATTTTTCAAAGCACTCCAAGGACACGGTTTGTCGTTGCTGATAAGCAGTGAGGGGCAGCTCCACCCCAGCAGGAACAGCTCCTTGGCCAGCTTTCCATCCGCTCCAGAAAACAGTGTCACACCTCGGAGAGCAGTGTTCCTGCAAACCTGCCACAGGCTCGGTGGCAGTCTCCGTGATGCCACGCTCGGTAAGTGGTGGCCACGCCACTCGGGTAGTCTGGAGGGGACAGGTGGGAGCTGCCAGGTGGGATGGTGGAAAGGAAAAGCCAAGCCCAACACTGCTCTCAGGTGCCAACATAAGTCCAGGATAACCCTCCTGGTGTGTGGGATCTGCAGGTGGGCATCGCTATGGGGTGGGCAGCATACCCCATCACCGAGCAGCACTGGCATGCGTCCCAAGAAGGGAGGGACTGGCAGAGGTCTGGAGGCCACTACCTCTAAAAATGCCTCCCATGGGCTGGGAACAGTTCATGCTGAATATCCCTCAGGAATATTTGATGCATCTCTGGTTGCTTGCAGAGAAGTAAGTACCTGGCGGGCTATTAGAAATACCATGGGTAGACGCCACTACTTTGCTGCACAGAGCAGCCCTGTAGCTCTGTCCCTGCCTGCCAGTGTGTGCAGCACAGCTCTGTACCCATGGAGGCATCTCATGAGGCCACAGGTTCCCCCAAGACCTTGTGGGACTAAACGAGTCCCATCTCAGCTACTGCTCTGCAGGATGTGGGGACTTCTGGTGAGAGTGGCACCACTCTGGTTGTCACAGAGCAAGCTGGAGTGAGGCTGGAGCACACAGGAAGAACCCTGACCCACTGCACAGGGCAGGAAGGGAGAGATTTGTCAGGGAAGCACTCCCTTTTCCTGCAAGGGCAGTGCTGGTGTGGTGTGGGCAGCTGGGGTTGGGGGGGATGCCCCATGGCTGGGGCAGCTGCTGGGGCTGGCAGTGCCATAGAGGTTGCTCCTGTTACATTTCTGGCTGCAGCATTTGCTTTGGGTGCAGATTTCTACCTCACTGAGGCAGGGGATGAAGCTTGGCTCCTTTTCCAGTGCAGGCCAGTGGTCTACATGCTGCTGGGGTTTCTTCTGGAGAAGGGTCTGACCCTGCCCTGCCCCCCCACCTGCCAGTGCTATGACATCTCCAAAATCTTCTGCTCGGAGGAGAGGATGCGGGAGATCCCAGCAGGCCTGCCAGGGAATGCCACCCAGCTCTTCTTTGTGGAGACAGCCCTGAGCAGTATCCACAGTGGGGCCCTGGGCTCCAGCACCACTCTCACCAAGCTGGTCTTCCTCAACAACAACATCCAGGAGCTGGAAGATGGTGCCTTTCAGGGGCTGCCCAGCCTCACCGAGCTGGAGGTGTCAGGCAACCCCTTGCCGGCAATCAGCCCAGGGGTACTGGTGGGGCTGCTCAGCCTCAGCAAGCTCTCCCTGCGTGCGAACGCCATCCAGTCCCTGCAGCCAGGACTCTTCACCACTGCCTGCCACCTTCAGGACCTGCACTTGCCTGGGAACAAGATCGAGGTGCTGCCCTCTGGCATCTTCCGTCCACTCCGACGCCTCCAGACCCTGGACCTCTCACAGAACATCCTGGCTGAGCTGCCTCCCGGGCTCCTGACCCCCCTCACCGCCCTCCGCTTCCTCAAGCTCAGTGACAACATGCTGGTGCGGGTCTCCCCCAGCACTTTTGGGGCTCTGGGCCAGCTGGCTGAGCTCCACCTGGATGGTAACCAGCTGGAGAATCTGCCAGCCAACATCTTTGCTGGGCTGGGGGGGCTGCAGCGGCTGCAGCTGCAGCACAATGCCCTGGGCAGTCTGGCCCCCAACATCTTCTCTGGTCTCCCCAACCTCACTGCCCTCAGCCTGGAGGGCAACTCCCTGTCCACCCTGCCTCCAGCCCTCTTCACTGGCACCCCTCACCTCCTACACCTCTCGCTGGCTCGCAACCGGCTGGAGACGCTGCCCCAGGGGCTTTTTGCCAACCTGTCAGCACTGCAGACCCTGGTGCTGTCACACAACGCCATGGTCCATCTCCACACGGGAGTTTTCAAGGGGCTGACAGGGCTGGCAATGCTGCAGCTGAGCCACAACTCCCTCTCCATCCTTCCAGCGGGGCTGCTGGCTGGGTTGCCCTTCCTCACCGCCTTGGCACTGGACCACAACCTCCTGGCCCACCTGCCTCCCGGGTTCTTTGATGCCAATGAGAATCTGGCACGTGTGGAGCTGGCCCACAATCCCTGGGCCTGCAACTGCCACCTGGCCTATCTCTTGGGCTGGCTCCAGGGCTTTGCAGAGCCCCTTACCCGTGCCAAAGCCTCGTGTGCCAGCCCGGCGACTCTACAGGGACGGTCTCTGCTGGAGGTCCACCAGAGGCAGCTGGAGTGCCCAGCAGCGCATGGTGACCCCCCAGAGAAGCTGGGGGAGGATGCTTCAGGGCTGTGCACCTATAGCAACCCTGAGGGCACCGTGAGCATGGCATGCAATGCCACCACCTGCCAGCAGCTCAGCCTCCGCCTCCCTCCTCCTCCTCTTCCTCCTTCTCCCCCTCCTCCTGGGCAGGCAGCCAGGCCGGTGCAGGAGTACCAGGGTGCCTGGGTGCTGCGCTCCCGTTGTGGCACGCTGCAGGTTAGTGCCCTCATCACAGCTTGGAGCTGGGATGAGACCACCTCGCCAGGCCCCCCTGCTGCTCCCTAGGGCTCGGGCAGGTACTTGCCCTGCTCTGCACTGCCAGCCTCTGAACCAGCCTGAGGAACAGCATCCATCCTGCTCTGCTACCCCTACCATGTTTACCAGCCATCACCGAGCTCTCCTCATGACCTGGTAAAATTTATTCTCCCAGGTATGCATTTCCTATGTATTTCAAATATAATTAAAATGTATATATTATTTCTGTGCAACTGGTTGCCATATTGGAGAGAGGAAACACTCTGTTCCCCCACCTCTGGGTGTGTGTCTGGGAGAAAGGGTGAAGGTCCCTGTGGTCCCGCGGGGACGTGGCCGCAGCTGTGCACGGTGTGGCACGGGTACAGGTGCTCGGTGCTGCTCCCTGGTCTGCTCATCTCTGCCTGATGCAGCTCTTCTACCCCACGTTCCTCAGCAGTGCAGAGACCCAGCCGCAGCCTGGCACCGACCCCCAGGGCACGGGTATGGTGTGGGGTGTCCAGGGGAGGTGTGGGGGACCACTGCCCCCTGCCCAGCGAGGGGCATGAGCGGGATGCAGGGTGGGCTCCGGTCCGGGGGCTGTGCCCTGGCGGGGCTCCTCCCGGGAGGGTTGGGGACACTGAAGACGGAGCGCCCGGTCCCACCCAGGGCACGGCAGGGAGGTGGGTGCCGCCTTATGAGAGGGGATGTCTGTGCACAGGTGTGTGAAGGTGTGCACGTCTGCGTGCTGGTGGGAGCGTACACGCGTGTGTGCGGACAGGGGTGCCGGTGTGTACAGCTCAGGCCCCGCAAAGCCCTTCTCCCGGGGCTGCCGTGCGGTGTTGCTGCTCCATCTTGCGGCCACTGGGACCGGGGCTGGCACAGCTGCCACACCGCGACCCGGGGAGGCTGATGTCACTCCTGCTGTGAGCTCTGTCACCCCGTGCATCCTGGCTCCTGCCGCCCTGCAGTCTCTGGAGCAGCCTGGCACCCGGTGGGACCGGGATGCGGACGGCACTGAGCTGGAAAGGGGTAAGGCTGTTGGAAATGTGCAGCTGTTTGAGTGCTTTTTAATTTGGCAGGAAAGGTATAAAGCAGTCCAGGAAGCCCAAGCTGAGTCTTAATAATAGAAGACAAAGTCGGAAGAAGAACTGTTTAAATGCAATTAGTGCAATTATCCCCTGGGAAGCGATGGCTGCCCAGTCCTTCTAAATCTTTGCATCAAACAGGGTGTTTCTCCCCACACCACTCAGGAGCCCTGTCTGTCACCACAGGAGGGTCTTTGGCTTGTGCTAGGATGCAGGGGAATGCAACAGCCCCAGCCCCGCAGGTGGTGGAGGTGTGGGGCAGAGCCCAGAGCCCACATATCAGTCTGTCTGGCCACAGATGTTATTCCTGTTACAAGCTTAAACAAATGTCTTCAGAGCAGCACCTTTAGCTACTTAAACCAATTCCTGAGGAAGGAAACAGCTGGATGTTTTGAATAGGAAAAGCTTTAAATGGGAAAACTTTCTGCTGTGCTGGTGAGGGTGGTGCCTGAGAAGTTGGAGGCTTATGGTGGTGGAGATATGAGACTGCAGAGACCATTGGCTGCAAAACAGGCTGGCCTGGAGATCCTCAGATTTCCCTGGATGTGACTAGTCAAGTGGTGCCAGGAGATAATGTCTGGGGAGTACGTGCCTGCGTCGTCTCTGACGGATTTCTCTGATGGCCTCCCACAGCAGGGCGACAGCTTCTCTGCTGTTCCCTGGTTTTCCCTTATCTCCCCATGCAGACCTGTGCCCTGATCTCTCATGAAACCAAGCCCTGTGCCTGGGACATGGATAAAGAGCTGGCCAGGTGATGGGACCACATCTGGTGGCCTCACTCCTCGTGCAGTGGTTCACTCTGGCAGCTGGACTTGTTTGCAAACGCTCAGCCAAGTAAGTGATGCAAAATGCTTTTTTTTTGTTCTTTAAAATGTGCCTGGATGGGTAGCTCTGTGGGACTGCTGATAGTTTCTTTTCAGCAAGGAGTAGGAGAACGAGGGAATTTGGCACCCCTGCCCCTGGCTCCTGCACCTGAATCTCTCTGAGGAGAGGATGGGCAGGGATCAGCAGTGGCTTCTGCCCTGGGAAGCTCTGTGGGGCAGCTGGCACATACCTCACATATCATTGTCTTCTCTTCACACCCAGTGGCATTCAGCCTCCTGTATTTGCTAACCTTTCCCATTTCTTGGGAAAAAAACCACAACAACAAACTTTTCATAGCATAGGTTTATTTGCTTCGTCACCTTTGGTGGACACCCAAGAAGCAACCCACAGCCCTTTGCCCTGCTCCCACCCAGGGGTGGAAACTATGGTCCCATTACTATACCCATGGCTGGTAAACCATGTATTAGGTGAGTGGTTCCAAATAACCTGATGGAAGCCATGGGCTTTATGTGGCTACAGGTGTGTGCATCAGCCACTTCACCTCCTAACTGCGGTTTAGCTCCCTGAATGTTAGGTATTAAAGAGTTCATCTCTGAATAGTCTTTTAATGAGCCTTTCTCTGGAGCTTGGTTGCTGCTCATGAGTTAACCATTTCTAATGGAGCCACATAACCAACACCTAAGTATGATGCAATTAGCAAGAATCCTGAAAAGGAGATGTTTTAGGCCACGTTTTATATGACCCCCCCCCTGAACGGAGAAAAGCACCAATGAAATAATGAGTTGATCCAGTGCAGTGTGGAAATTTTGAGTAATCAAGGTCATCTGGTCTTGGCTGGCTTCTTGGTCCCTTTCTGGTTCCTCGTTAGCAAGCACAGGGCTGATTGTTTCTGTTGTGTGTGAATGGGTTGCAGCCCTGCTGAGTCACTGGACCCACTGGGGCAGTACTAATGGGCAGCAGCACTTTGCCTTCTTCACCCTGGCAGATGACAAGCCTACAACCCAAATGTGGGAGAAGGGCCAGAGAACAGACTGTCCAGTCCTTGTCTCTCCTGGAGAGTCTGCCAGTGCCAAGCCATGACCTGGCTCATGCTCCCTTCCTCTATATCCCTCAGTACCAGCAGCAACCAGTGCTTGTAAGTGCAGCATATGCAGCACATATTGACTTATATGGTCTCTCTCTTTCTCATATCATTAGTTGTGAAATGTGAATAGAAGAGTCCTGAGAGCTGAATGACAGCATGGCACCACAGTTCAGGGGCTGTGAACAGANGTGCAATTATCCCCTGGGAAGCGATGGCTGCCCAGTCCTTCTAAATCTTTGCATCAAACAGGGTGTTTCTCCCCACACCACTCAGGAGCCCTGTCTGTCACCACAGGAGGGTCTTTGGCTTGTGCTAGGATGCAGGGGAATGCAACAGCCCCAGCCCCGCAGGTGGTGGAGGTGTGGGGCAGAGCCCAGAGCCCACATATCAGTCTGTCTGGCCACAGATGTTATTCCTGTTACAAGCTTAAACAAATGTCTTCAGAGCAGCACCTTTAGCTACTTAAACCAATTCCTGAGGAAGGAAACAGCTGGATGTTTTGAATAGGAAAAGCTTTAAATGGGAAAACTTTCTGCTGTGCTGGTGAGGGTGGTGCCTGAGAAGTTGGAGGCTTATGGTGGTGGAGATATGAGACTGCAGAGACCATTGGCTGCAAAACAGGCTGGCCTGGAGATCCTCAGATTTCCCTGGATGTGACTAGTCAAGTGGTGCCAGCAGATAATGTCTGGGGAGTACGTGCCTGCGTCGTCTCTGACGGATTTCTCTGATGGCCTCCCACAGCAGGGCGACAGCTTCTCTGCTGTTCCCTGGTTTTCCCTTATCTCCCCATGCAGACCTGTGCCCTGATCTCTCATGAAACCAAGCCCTGTGCCTGGGACATGGATAAAGAGCTGGCCAGGTGATGGGACCACATCTGGTGGCCTCACTCCTCGTGCAGTGGTTCACTCTGGCAGCTGGACTTGTTTGCAAACGCTCAGCCAAGTAAGTGATGCAAAATGCTTTTTTTTTGTTCTTTAAAATGTGCCTGGATGGGTAGCTCTGTGGGACTGCTGATAGTTTCTTTTCAGCAAGGAGTAGGAGAACCTGCAGCACCATCAGCTGGGGCTTCCTGCACTGCAGGAAGGTGGGAGAAGCAAGGGGCAATGTTGAAGCCCAGGTGAGGTGAGGAAGGGTTTTGAAAGTTTTGCAGTTCAAAAATGTTTAATTTTATCCCCATGAGCTCAGTTCAGCTGTTCTCACCTGCACATTTAACCCACTGTGCTGCCCCTGCAGCTGAAGTCAAGGAGGGAATTTGGCACCCCTGCCCCTGGCTCCTGCACCTGAATCTCTCTGAGGAGAGGATGGGCAGGGATCAGCAGTGGCTTCTGCCCTGGGAAGCTCTGTGGGGCAGCTGGCACATACCTCACCTATCATTGTCTTCTCTTCATACCCAGTGGCATTCAGCCTCCTGTATTTGCTAACCTTTCCCATTTCTTGGGAAAAAAAACACAACAACAAACTTTTCATAGCATAGGTTTATTTGCTTGGTCACCTTTGGTGGACACCCAAGAAGCAACCCACAGCCCTTTGCCCTGCTCCCACCCAGGGATGTGAATCTCCAGATGGAAACTATGGTCCCATTACTATACCCATAGCTGGTAAACCACGTATTAGGTGAGTGGTTCCAAATAACCTGATGGAAACCATGGGCTTTATGTGGCTACAGGTGTGTGCATCAGCCACTTCACCTCCTAACTGCAGTTTAGCTCCCTGAATGTTAGGTATTAAAGAGTTCATCTCTGAATAGTCTTTTAATGAACCTTTCTCTGGAGCTTGGTTGCTGCTCATGGGTTAACCATTTCTAATGGAGCCACATAACCAACATCTAAGTACGATGCAATTAGCAAGAATCCTGAAAAGGAGATGTTTTAGGCCACGTTTTATATGACCCCCCTGAACTGAGAAAAGCACCAATGAAATAATGAGTTGATCCAGTGCAGTGTGGAAATTTTGAGTAATCAAGGTCATCTGGTCTTGGTTGGCTTCTGGGTCCCTTTCTGGTTCCTCATTAGCAAGCACAGGGCTGATTGTTTCTGTTGTGTGTGCATGGGCTGCTGCCCTGCTGAGTCACTGGACCCACTGGGGCAGTACTAATGGGCAGCAGCACTTTGCCTTCTTCACCCTGGCAGATGACAAGCCTACAACCCAAATGTGGGAGAAGGGCCAGAGAACAGACTGTCCAGTCCTTGTCTCTCCTGGAGAGTCTGCCAGTGCCAAGCCATGACCTGGCTCATGCTCCCTTCCTCTATATCCCTCAGTACCAGCAGCAACCAGTGCTTGTAAGTGCAGCATATGCAGCACATATTGACTTATATGGTCTCTCTCTTTCTCATAACATTAGTTGTGAAATGTGAATAGAAGAGTCCTGAGAGCTGAATGACAGCATGGCACCACAGTTCAGGGGCTGTGAACAGAGATTTTTAGTTTTGTTGTTGTTCTTAAATGATTTTTGAAACCTTTTTTTTTTTTTTTTTTTTTTTTTTTTTTCTAGAACAATGTACCTGCATTTCCTTTTCCTTTTCTTCCTCTCCTTCCAACCCCATAAATGCCAAGATCAAATCCTGGGTGAAGATGCATATGAAATGCCCAAAGACTTCCAGGAGGTCTACAGAGGGACAAAAAATGATGTCAAAGAGATCCCAAAGATTGCAAAGCCCTTCATTACTGAGATGATCTTTGTGCAAACCAGTGTCACTGCTATAAGGAAAGATGCCTTCAGGTACATGCCCAGCCTGATCAAGATTTTGTTTCTTGGCAACAAGATCACGACAGTTGAACCTGGAGCCTTTGATGGTTTGGAGAGGCTGAGGGACTTGGAAATATCTGGTGCCTTATTAGAAGAACTAACTGTGGGCACTTTCCAAAATCTCCCAAGCTTGCAGAGGCTGGAGCTGAGAGACTGCCACCTCACATGCATCCCCAAAGGCCTGTTTGATGGGCTGGAAAATCTGGGAGAGCTGTCCCTGCACATTAATGCAATCACTTCTCTTCCAGAAGGCATTTTTGATTCTCTTGTCAATCTAACATTTTTGGACCTGGCTAGAAACAGGATCACAAGTCTTCCTGGGGATGCCTTTAGCAAACTCTCCCGGCTGCAAGTCCTCAGGCTTTATGAGAATGAGTTGCAGGACCTCTCAGAGGGGCTGTTTGACAGTCAGCCAGGGCTGATGGAGCTCAGCCTCCAGAGGAACAGGCTCAGGGCACTGCCACCCATGCTTTTGAGAAGCCTGTCTCATCTGGAGAAACTCCTCTTGGACAACAACCTCATCGAGGTCCTCCCTCCTCAAGGCTTTTTTGGTTTAAACAAACTGAAGCTGCTGACTCTGTGTTCCAACCACATTACAGAGCTCCCTTGCTGCCTTTTTGACACCATGCCACACCTACGGGAGATGGACCTGGGCAGGAACAGTTTGGCCACACTCCCAGATGGTGTCTTTGCCAACCTCACATCTCTTGGCAAACTCATTGTGTCCCACAACCAGCTAGCAGCCCTGCAAAGAGGAGTTTTCACTGGGCTCAGCAAGCTCTTGGACCTCCAGCTGGACACAAATCATCTCTCTGCTCTAGATGGTGAGGTCTTTGCCTCTCTCCCAAACCTGAAAACCCTCAACCTTCGGAAGAATCAGCTGGAGAGTGTCCCTCGAGGGCTTCT
Source organism: Florisuga fusca (assembly GCA_038090715.1). Classification (NCBI taxonomy): domain Eukaryota; kingdom Metazoa; phylum Chordata; class Aves; order Apodiformes; family Trochilidae; genus Florisuga; species Florisuga fusca. The sequence continues at coordinate 422,206 of JAAWXA010000032.1, forward strand.
GGACCCTCTGAAGAAGCTCAGTTCAGTGTATCTGAGTGAAAACCCATGGAGATGTGACTGCAACCTCAGCTACCTGCACAGCTGGATCCTGGGCAACAGCGAGAAGGTCAAATTGTCCACCCAAGTGTCATGCAAGAGTCCGCCTCACCTGGCAGGGCAAGCAGTTGTGTCACTGAGGGATGACCACTTAATTTGCCCCGTTTTTCTGCCTTCAGCTTCTTTTGCCCCATCTCTGCCATTGACCTCCGCATCACCACAGGGGATGTCAACCTTGCAGTCACATGGAGACATGCCAACTGCCGTGCCAACCGTGCTGTCATTGGCAGCCTCTCCCACCATGACACCACCAACCATGCTGTCACCTGTGGCCACCTGTGCCACCTTGCCAACCATGCCAGTGGAGGCCTTCTTCACAGCTCCATCACCAACCATGCTACCTAAGGCCTTTGTCACCACCTCGTCACCGACTGGGCTGCTCAATGACTCTATCACCACCCCACCATCAACCAATGTGCCCATTACCTCTGTCACTACCCAATCACCATCTGTGCTTCCTGAAACCTCCATCACCACCCCGTCACCAACTGTCCTGCATGAGACTTTGATCACACCATCATCAGCCATACTACTCAAGACCTCCAGCACCATACCATCACCAACTGTGCCAACCAAAACCTCCATCACCACCCCATCACCAGCTGTGCTGCGTGACACCTCCATTACCAACCCATCATCAGCTCTGCTGCCTGATGCCTTCATCACCACCCCATCACCAACTGCACTACCCAAGAAGTCCAACATCACACCACCAGCGATTGTGCTGCCTGAGGCCTCCATCACCACACCATCACTAGCTGTGCTGACAAAGGTTTCCACTGCCATCCCATCAGCAGCCACACTGCCCAAGATCTCCGGCCACACACCATCACCAGCTATGGCACAGGAGGCCTTCAGCCTGCATTCATCTCCAGCCGTCATAAGCCTACAGCCTCATGGGACCACCAGCCCAGAGCCTGCACTATCTGTTCTATCTTCTGCCACCACACTGGAGCCAACGAGCCCACTGACAGCCACCACCAGACAAGAGCCTCCTGCTTTTCTGGTGCCCACTGAGATGCCAGCCACTATGCCATGGGGGACACCCAGCAACTCCTTTCTTTCAGTTCCCCCCTCATCACTCTGGACATCACCCAGGGCTGCTGTGCCAGGTATGGTCCCACTGGCCTCAAAATCCCCATCCCACCGTGCTCCTGCACCAGGCAAAGAACAGGACCACACCACCGCGTGGATCTTGCCCACAGTTGGCACCCAGCCTGTTCCAACTGCCCCTCAACATGTTCCTGCCCCTGCAGGCACCATCCTGCTCCTGACAATGCCTGCCCCCCCTTTGCCAGACCATCTAAGCCCCCGGCCAGCCTCCCCACCCCTGATCCCCAGTGTCCATCACTCCTGGAGCATCACCCTGCGTCCTGGCCCGCGGCAGTGCCGGGTGGCCCTGGCCCTGGGCCTGGCCACACTGGTGCTGCAGGCTGGCTGCACACTGCTGTGGGGGGTGCTCGCCCTTCTCCTTCGCCAAGCCACCCACGGCAGGGGCCACCTCCTGCCCCCGGTGAGGCTGTTGAGTCTCCATGCCCTGAGTGCCCCGCGGCCCCCCGAGCAAGCCCAGGCACCACTTTGAGCTTTCCTGCATGACCCGGCGGTGCCCACTGCCTCCATCGGGGTCTGCAGCCGTGCTGGCGGCGGGGTGCCTGTGCCATGGGAGATGCTGGGAGCCTGGGGAAGCCGGACAAGCTGTCGCTGCCTGACAGGGACTTCTGCCAAGCGACACTAGGTGGCATCCCGACACAGGCAGTGGCTGCCACTGCCTGCCCTGGGCCACCGGGAGCAGAGTGCGCGACCACCGGTTTTGGAAGGCAGCGAAATGCCGGAGACCACGGACCGGGCCGGCTGGGGACCTCGCTGGACCTCGGGCACGGCCCGTTCTTGCTTGCAGGATCTGGTCGCAGCTCCTGCCTGCATCTCCTCCCCATCCCTGGCAGGTACCCGCAGGGTGCACAGTACTTGGGGAAGGATGTCCCAGGGCTTCTTGCCCCGTGCCCTGGCTGCTTCCCCACGTCGCGTTTCGGCATGTGTCCGTGTCCCTTAGTCCGTCATAACCCTCTGACTTCTTCCCCCTTCTCTCTCCCTTTCCTCTTCACTGATATTAAAGGCTGTCCTAAACTGAAGGGCTGGTGACAGGAGTGTTTTCATCCCAGGGTTTTTCTCACTGTGACCTACTGCGGGGATTCCTGGTGCTTGCTGGACCGTGGGTTCCCAAATCAGTGCCGGCTGCCAGGGATCTGCGGAGGACCAGGGCTGCACACCCTCCTGCTGGCGGCAGCAGAGTGAGAAAAGAGATGCTTTTGTTCCATCTCTTTAAATCCTGTGTCCCCAAAATGTCTTTGTGGTGCTGCTTACCCTGACCTCTCTGGAGGAGCACAGCCAATCCATATTTTCACCTGATGCTGAACCCTGACAAAGTTTGGGACAAGGGGATAACTCTCCTCCTAACTGAAGGGTTGATGTGCACCTTCATCTCTGCAGTCCTGGGCTGCAGCCAGGGCTGGGAATGTACCAAGATTCAACAAAAGTGGCTGTTTCTGTTGAATTTCTGGAAGTGCTGACATTTTCACTCAGAAAGCTTTAGCCCAGGAGACTTTTGAGCTGATGAACTCAGGGTTGTTCCTTGGTCTGGGTCTCTGGGTACTTTATTTCACTCTAGGCTCCATGCAGTGCTGCCTTTGCCCTGTGCCAGGTGAGCTGCTCTCGAATTTAATCACCCCGGTTACTACAGGGCTGCAGGGGTCTGTTGTCAACTCCTCACCTTTGCTGCCTGCTTCTGCTTTGTCCTGCCTTGCCTTTGGGTGCTCTTCCCCAGGTGTGGGGTATATGGGCTGCCTGGCTTTAGAGGGCCTCAGAGGAGAGAACCCCTGAAAATTCAGAATCTGGACATGTGCTGCACAAAGATCTGCAGGGAAGTGGTTCAAAAATCTCCAGATGGGGAGCCCTGAGCTCCCCAGCCACCTGCCTGGTGCAAGACCAAGGGAGGGAGAAAGGGCCTTTGCGTTAGGGTACGTGCCTGTGGCTGTGTATTAGGGACCTGGATATATGTCTTTGCTAAGAGCCTGTGCAGTGTTACAGGCCCTTGAAGTCCTGCTGACGGCTGTGAAATACGGGAGGGGAGTGCGGGGCAGCACATCTGGGCAGGACGGAGCGAGCGGCTCCGGGGCTGGGCTGGCACGGCGGGTAATGAGGCGCAGATGAGGGGTGGGAGTGTTTTTCCTGGCAGTCCAGATGGGCTCGACTTAAGGCTTGATTTAGAGGGTTTGAAAGGGGGGCCTGGCTGCTGGGGAACAGGCTCCGAGCACTTCCCGGGGCGGTGAGGGGGGGGGTCTCCTCTGGCTTTTCAGATATTTAATGGCCCAGCGCAGTCTAAACAGGGAAGTACTTCGGGGTGAGATTAGCACAACATAATCACATCTTAAAAGGTCTTGAGAGACACAAGGCACGTCCGCTCTCATATTAATTACTTGTTATTAATAAAGCTGGGGTCAGGCTAGAGGTGTTCACTCCGGAGCGTGCCGATCCCCTCTTTGCAGAGCAGTGCTGTACCTGAGAGAAGCACAAAGCCCTGCAGCCTCCACCTGCACCCATCCCGCTCCGGAAACAAAATAGCCAACATTCCTACAGCCACCTTTAAAACTAATTTGCCCCATAATACCCCGAAAGGGCCACGTCTTTCTAAGTGCCCAGAACACCTTCGAGTGCTGTAAAATAATAATAGCCAAGGTGTTCCCAGCACGGGAATTTCCTGCTATGATTGATTTCTAATTCGCAATGAAAATACAGCCGCCTGTGTTCCTGGGGCCAGGCTGGTGCAGCTGGCTTGCAGGCAGGAGTTCCTCCATCGCCGTGGGGCAGATCCCTGGGGGGCTATGGCTGTAGGAATAAACAGCCATTCTCATTTAAACCCTCTTAGTCTACTGTTCCCCCAGAAGAAAAGGATGGGTGGGATGCAGGGTGTTCTGGAGGTGATATTTCCTGGGTAGCCTGTCAGGGAACACACTTGGGTTGTGCTGAGCAAGAGCATCCAGAGAGTATGCGAGGATGGAGCAGAGCATATGGGATCAGCTCCGAGGAGACCAGCATCCAGGTTCGCTGCTCTGGGGCTGCACCTCATTGGGATGGTGGGCACAGGCTTTCCTTCTTCCTCCCCATGGGGAGGTACATGGCCAGAGGAGTGCCCAGGGGATGCACAGCCCCCCAGCATACCCTCCCTGTTCTGCTGTGGGCATCTCTTTGCAGGACACCCATTGAACTGAGCAGTATTTGATGATTTTTTTAATTTGTGTATTTCTCTGTTTTCTCTGCACTCAGGTAAGATTTTAGCATCTGCAGCACCCTGTGGCAAGGAGTGCCCAGGACTGCCCATGCACTGAATGAAGCAGCACCTTCTTTTGCTCTCCCCCTGCTTGCTGGTCCTTGCATAAGATGTCGCTGGTCCTTGCATTGGAAAAAAGAAGGTGAGCATCCCAGTGTGGTGTCTCCAAGCTGCTTGTGATTCTGCAGACCTCTTCCCAGTTGCTGTGACTGCCTGAGGTCCTCATAGTCAGCCTCATGTGACAACCATTTAGGAGCAGAGACAGGACACTGTGCATGCATATCCTTGATCAGTGCTGGGACCCAGGGCCTCCAGCAGGGCCTGGGAGTCCCATTACTGCTGGTGGTTCTCTCCCTGCCCCCAAGGAGATGAAATGTGGTTCCCACAGCCCTATCATTCATGTTGCAGCACCAACTTGTAACTCGTCACCCCCCACTGGGAGACCCCTGTGCTCTCAGAGTGGTGGCATGTCCCTGTCACCTGCCTCTGGTCCCCTTCCTGCCCCTGGGGTACCCTGCAGGCAGGAAGACTCTGTGTGACAGCCCTTTCTTGTGACTGTCAGGAAGGGGGGCAGTGAACACCTGCATGGGGGAGTTTGCACTGGGTCTCCAGCAGGCAAGTCCTGCTGCTGGCTTGCTGCTGGGAACCTGTCCCAGGCCGTGGCCACACTGCTGTGGCTTCCTCCCTGGGTGTCTGCCTTGTCTACTAGCTCCAAACACATGCCACTGCTGTGCCAGGAGTGGTGTCTCATGTGTCTCATGTGTCAGATGTTGATGTGGTTTGGGCCCCCATGTCTCTCATGACTGCCTGCCCTGGTGGAGCAGTGGCCTGGGGGCTGGCTGCTCCATGGGCTGCAGGAAGGATGAGAGGGGGCTGGTTTGGCACTGGGTCCCATAGGAGCAGGGATGTGCTGGCAGTGCCACCTGGAGAGGTGGGATGGGTGACATGGGACCTGCAGGGTGGAGACCCAAGCAGGAGAAGCTCCCTGACAGAGGCAGCTTCAGCTGCTGGGATCAACCTAAGAACCAGCTGGGCAAGCATAGGTGGCACCCACCCACCCCTTGTTGCAAAGATGACCATGGCTGGCACTCATTGCTCTATGCTGCTGCTGTGCCCCCTCAGTGCTAGTGATGGTTTAGAACATCAGCATCACTCTTCTGTGTGTGCTCTGGATGGTTGGTTCCTCCCTCTCCATCCTTCACCTGCAGCATCCCTCCCTGCACCCACTCATGGCACCCATCCAGCCTCATCAGGCGGCTCCTTGCTGGGACACCCAGTGAGATACACTGGGTAGGAGCTGAACTGGGACGTTCATTTGGCTGCTTGGCATCTTCCATCTCTTCTGAGACAGGGCTACAGCCACATCCTGCTGGGGCAGGGACCCCACCACCCCTGGAGCAGTAAGAGGACACCCAGGCAAGGGGGAGGAGGGCAAGGGGGTGCAGGGTGGAACCCCTGGTGTTCCCATCCTATACCTCTGCTTCATTCGTTGTATTGCCCATGTCTTTATCCATGCTTTGGGCAGGGCACAAGAGCAAGGGCAAGGAAAACCAGCCCAGCATGTCCTCCCTTGGGCAGCGGGAGAGCCCGGAGGGGCGGAAGTCTCCTGTTTGTTTAAGGTGCAAACAAGTGCTGTTAATCTGCTGCCTGTTTGTATTTCTTTAGAGCCCCCGAGTGCGGGGGGAGCGGAGATGGGGTCTTCTCTTTGTGCAAGGGTAGGGTCAGGCTATTGGAAGTGGAGGTGAGAAAACACAGAGGGGCAGCTGGAACCTGCTTTGGGAGGGGAAGATTTTTTTCGGCTATTTATGATAATTAGTGGGAAACATTCCTCAGGCGTTTCAGATGATTCTGTAATGAAGTTGGGCCGAATGTTCCGGCTTTGTTCCCTGCAACCATTAAAAATCCCCCTTCTTTGGCTGCCTTAATGCAATGCTGAAAAGGCACAATGGCATAAAAGTGGCTCTGAGCAGGGTGGCATGCCTCCTGCCCCGACAGACAGCCCCTCAGAGCCCAGATTTTCTGGGTTATAAACCTCAGCACTCGCAACGTCCATGTGAAGGCTGCTGTGGATCTTGTGTCTGGAGCTCCTCCACACCCCTGGTGCCAGTGGGTGCCAGCTGGCACGTTTTGGAGGAACAACAGCTGGTACATGGAAGCTGGAATGAGGGAGCAGGGGCATAGCCAGTGATGCCGTCGCTCTGCCTTTATAGAAAAGCTGCTTTCTGCCCGTGGTTGTGCTGGGAGTTTGCTGGGGCGGAATGCTGTGCCAGCAGGGGACTGATCCCTGTGCAGGGGGAAACGTGGAGCCCAGCCCCAAGGGGAGTGCTTCTGAATCAGTGCTGTTGTGGGCCAGATCCTGCCCTGCCCGCTGGGGCCAGGCGGTGCCCCAGGCACCAGCACAGAGCAAGGCGTGTGAAATCCAGCCATGACCCTCAGGGAGGATCATCAGCAGGCTGCAAGAGCTGGCTCATTCTCCTCTTGCTTTCAGCAGTGGAAGGCTTCTCTGGCGTCAGTGATGAAAAGATAATCCACCTGCCTGATCTCACACATCTATCAGCACTCTTCCCCCAAGGATGATGTATTTAGCTAATGGGAGCTCTCTTGCTAAAACAGAAAGATGGCATGAGCTTTTAGCATCCTGGTGGGGGGTGAATGTTATGGTTTTCAGTGTCCCTGACAATATTTCCATCTGGATGCTTGCCGGTGAGCTCAGTGTCCCCATCTGGGCTGGGGGACCTGCTCCCCTCCTGCTCCACCTTTAGCTGGGGAAGGGCTGAGGAGCACTTGGGCACCCAGCAGCAGCACAACAGAGCAGGAGGGTGCTGTGCCTGCTGGCCAGGAACCTGCTGGCCAGGAACCTCCCCAGCCACAGCCAGTGTCGTTTAGATGGTATCACCCTTAATGCCCACACACTGCCCCATGGCTGGAGCTGACGTGACCTGCTAAGCTGTTAAATCATCAGGCAGGGGAGGAGAGAGTAAGGACTTGGAGACCAGTTCTCCTTCTCACCTTCTCTGGACAAAATTATGCAATCAGCTCAACCCCCTTGCTCATTTCAATGGGGAAAATTTGCAGACAAATTCCCACCAGCAGGACGCTGGAGATCTCATGGGTTGCAGGATAAAGGTATCTGTCATCTCCTCCTTGTCCTGCCACCAGCTCATGCTGGGTAGCCCCGTGCTGGCTGTGGGGCTGGTGGCTCCAGGCAGTATGAGAATGGGCCGGGAGGAGGGGGAAGGCTTTCCTTTTGCCCAAGATAATGCATGGCAGGGTGATACAATGAGCCCAGCTGTGAAGGGGCTAGGGTCCTTCCTTCTTGTTTCTGTTACAGGAGGTCCTGAAGCACCACTTGAATTATAATGCTTTTGCCAGTCCTCATGTCTGTCCCATCAATCTTTTTTGAGGAAAAACCTCTAGATTCACAGTAAATTTTCTTTGGGAGCTGGGGTAAATGTATTTGCACACATGTTGGGACTGGGATGAAGTATTTGGCAGGCAAGGCTGATGGGTCCTGGGTGAAGCATGGTGTGTTTGGAATCAGAGATGGGGACATCATCATCAGCTGCTGCCTGCACCATGATTTAAGCTTCCACACTGAGCCAAATTGCTCTCTTTGCAAACTTCACTGCAGGAAACTGGCTAACTTGATGTCTGATGGTGGTGATGTTTAGCCTTGTGGACCATAGCTTCCTGAGCACCACACAGAGGATGGACACTGGCAGCACTCAACAGCTCTGGCCAGGACACAGCACGTCTGACTGACCAGGCAGCCCCAGTACCACCCGCATCCCTGCCGACACACCTCCACCCCACCTTCCCCCTGGATCTGGCTATTGCTTTCCAACAAATTATTTCCATAAGCTCTTGGCAGCGGCTGGAGACAAAAGCTCAGGTATGGAGCTGTGGCGTGCTCCTGACCTTTCCCACCACCAGACAAATGGAGCCAGCAGCACGAGGCGGGCCCATAACAAAGGCGCTGTGCCGGCCGGAGCGCTGACCCCGCCGTGCCACAGCTACCTGCTGCTCTGCCACAATGGCCCCGCGGCCCCGGCCGGCCTGTCGGGGTGATGAAAAAGGGTCCAAGATAATAATGAGCCTGACTACCACTGCTCTCTTCAGAGAACGGAGTCAACTCCTTGGGAAGAAAGAAAAAAAAAAAAAAAAAAGAGAGAAGGAAAAAAAAAAAAAGAAAAACCCCTCTTGGATAATAAAGAAGTAACAAATGAAGACTGAAAGCCTATAGAAGGCATCTTAACCCAGTGAAGAAAAAAAATGTCAACATCTGTGGGGCTGTCTGCAAAAACAGACCGAACCCCTAATGAATACCCTCTAGAAAAGGCATTCACTCAAGGAAAGGCAAAAGGCTACATTTTTCTATGGAGGTATAAAGATTTTGATGAATCTGCCCTTTTCCTTTCCAGTGCAGTTGAACCAAGTGCTAATGTTCATCTTCAGCTGTATTAAAGTGTACAGAGGGGGGCAGAGGGGGGAAGAGTCTTGATCTGAAAGCTTATGAGGAGGGTGGATTTAGGAAGCCTGGATAGATGTCTGAGCACTAAGGCAAGGAAGAAAAGCAACAGGCATTAGAGAAAATACTGTTTAACAAGAGTTTCTTTAGTCAGCCCATTTGAGCAGAGATTGGTGCACCATAAATGTAATCCTCTTAGTGCTGACTTAAACGTGTTTGTACAAAACAGGGAAATATAATATGAATGTAATAGTCACGTTTGCTAAAATGCTTAATCAAAAGACAAAAGTCCTTTATTTTGATCTTCAGCTCCAGTGTGGGCTTGGGGCTCAGCAGATGTTTTCTCAGAAGACTGAAAAAAAAAAAGCATCTTCACCAGGTTTGTCACCACCGAAACCAGCTCTCACCTCGTGAGCCCCAGGCTCTCCAGCATGTGAGGTGAGCTGCTGTGCTTTTGAACCTGTAAACACCTGAGGAGGAGCAGTTCATAAACAAGGTGTGTTTCAGGTGGGAAGGCACAGGCAATATTCTTTAATGTGTCCAGAGGCTTTGCTGAGGAGAACAGTGTTAAGGAGCAGTCCCCAGCTGGAAAGGCTGGAGCTCCTCCCGAGCTGGACAGTGTTTAAGTCCTGGGCTGACAGGTTCAGACCCAGCCAGAGCTGTTGTGAAGGGACCATAAAAGCCACCCCCAGGTGATTCTAACCTCATGCTATGGACAGAGCAGGGAAACAGATGAGTAGAGCTGCTGTAATCCCCACCCTGACATCTATGTTCACCACACATTAGTTTTAAAGACAGTTATGAGAGAATTTTTGCAGGTGGTTATTTTTGCTCAGCTTGGGGTTTTGTGGGTTTTGTGTTCCTTTGCTTGGTTGGTTGTTGGTTGTTTTTTTTTTTTTCCATGAACTTAAATGGAAGAGATGCAATTTAAGCTGGAAATATTAGTGTTTCTGTCCCATGGGCATGGCTTTAACTCTAAGCAAACCTTGCTGAACAAAATGAATGCATGGGCCCTTCACCTGCAGCCGATGCAACATTCGTGCTGCTCAGAGGGTCCTTCTGTGGGGGGTCTCTAACCTAAGTGTACCTTCATAACTGATTGCATTTGGAGAATTTATGTCAGATGTCTCCTGCTAAGACTGTCTGTTGGGCCTGAGGTGGGAAACACTTGTGGGAAACACATTGTACAAAAATGTTTAGCTCCCTGGACATTTTCCAGGCAGTTAAGTTGTTACACTGGAGTCAAAGGGTTGTAAGTAGCAGGTTCACTTCTATAGGAAAATCATAGAAAATGCTAGACTTGAAGTGGAATGTTTAATTTTGACTGAACTTTCTAAACTTTTAGTCTTGATGCTGTACAGCCATACTGGCTAGTATTAAGTATGTTAGATGCTTGGTTTGTGCGTTGTTGGTACTTCACACTGGGAAATGGAAGCGATATGGTCTGAAGAAACAGTGATGAAATCTGTTCACTTTTCCAGATTTAATAGACTAAGGTTGGTATTCCCCAGCAAATTTAAATTTCAGAACTTTCTTCTGATCTGGGACAAAGAGCAGTGCCACATCATGGGGTGGCTCACAGAGTGGGGCAGAAGAGCACAATTCCAAGAGATCCAATCCCTGGAGATCCTGGGAGCCTGGCAGGCATGCTGTGCTCCTCAAGGCTCTTGCATGGCACCAGGGAGCTGTTGTCAGGACTGAAATAATGTATTTTCATCTGTGTTTCTCAAGCAGATACCATCTTGCCCTGAGAAGCCATTGTCCCCCCTTGGGCCAGGCTGGGTGGGTGCTGCTGGTTGGTGCTCAGTGACTCACAGGGCCTGGGTAAAGGCTTGGATCAAAGCCAGGGTCTGTGCTGTGGGTTTGGTTGCCTGGTCATGCTAGGGGCCTCTACAATGCCACCTTGCCTGAGATGCAGGGGTGGCATGAGACAGGGTTTCTTCCTTTCCACCATGGCAAATTCCAGTGCAAACTAGGTAAAACCTGCTCCTGAAGAAAATTTCCACTCTAATAGGAAAATAAATGCCCTGGTGGTTTTGGCAGCACATCAGATGTTTTCTGGTATGGCCCATGATGTGTACAGTGAATGCAAAGCATTTTCTGTGGAGAGCAGACCTTTTCCATGAAAACAATATTTTTTTGTTAAACAAGAAATAAATCATCTGGTCTCCCAGTTAAGGAGAAAAAAAAAATCTTTGAAGCCAGATATTTTCTGACTGCCAGGGTCATCTGCTTGGGTGCTGCAGCTCTGGGTAGGGGATGTGGGGTGCCTGAGCAGGCATGCTGGGCTGGCTTCTGTTAGTGGGGGCAGGCTGTCACACTGATGCCATGTAGTTCAGATCCCCAGAATCACCCAGCTCCTTTCCATCACTCATCACTGGGTGGGGAGGATGATAGGTCCTGTGTTTCCCAAGGGTCTGCTGGGGCCAGCGAGGCAGTTGGCAGCTTCAGGAAGAAACTGGGGGCATTTCAAGCCAGATGGTGGGAATGTGCCTGTGACATGGTTCACCCAGGTTTGTGCTGCTGGATGGTGATGGCTGATAATCTCTGGTGTTGGTCTTTGATGGTTTTGGTTGGTCCTGGCTTGGGTGTGAAATGATGAAAAAAGACCTAAACCAACTTGCTCTCTGCAGAAAACAGTTCTTGTTAGTGAGAAAAAATGGGTTAATTATTTAGGTCTGCCATCACTTTTGTTGGAGGCTGCTTCCCTGGCTAAGGGAAAATCACACATGGGAGATTTTTCCATGGTATGGGGAAGGTTTCAGTGCTGAAGGCTGCTGTCTTGGGCAGTAGTGCCCTTGCCCTATGCCAGGAAGCAAACGCAGTGCATCACATCTTCCCAGGTGTTGCAGGAGGCAGTGCAAGTGGGGCAGGGCAGAGCAAAGTGCATCAAAGACAGCAAAGGAGCTGGCAGATCCTTGCTTGCCTCCCTGTCAACCCTCACATCCCTGCAGGGTATGCAGCCCTGTCTTGGCTAGCAAAAGGGCTGAGCACTGGTGAGTCAGGGTAGGTACCAGGCAGGTAGATGCGAAAGGTTGAAAGGTGCATCAGCCTTGGGGGCAGCATTAGCATCTACCTGGTACCTACTTGCTCCCATGCCTGCTTTGGTTTTCTCTCCTAACAACAGCACTTCTATGTTTCCTCCCAGCATACCTGGTTCCCGAGCCTTGTGTGCAGAAGTCACATTTCTGCACCCGTGGAGTCATTACTTTGATGGGAACAGCACAGTTTACAACCCAAAAAACCCACATCCTTCTGTGAGAGCTTCTCCTACATGATGCTAATGCTTACAAGCTGTGCTACACTGCAGGACAGCCCCGGTAAGCAACACCCCAGCAAACAGCTCGTGTTTTCCATTGCTCCATGGCTGCAGCCATTGCTAATTAATCCCAGGGATGAGCCTCCTGCTGTATCCATCCCCATGGCTGCTGGATGCTGGTGCCCGTTGTCACTTGTGGCTCTGTGGCAGAGGACAAGGCTCTCTCCTGACAGCCATGGGTGCCCCCCACTGCAGCCCACACTCTGTCCCCACATTTGGCCACTGCTCAGGGCTGTTTATAGCCCAGTGCTGGCCATGGCCTGGGGGGACGCCGGGCTCCGGGGGAAGCGCGCATTGTCTCGCAGCAGCGTTGTGATCACACACTGCAGCTAACGTGATTTACATCCCATATTCGACCTTTGGTGACTTCAAAGCTTGGGAGAGAGAGGGATTAAGCGGAGAGGCTGAGGCTAGGGGGGGTTGGCTCACCTCTGAGCTCCCGTTGTCCCCTCCCCACCGGACCCGGGATAATCATCTCCCATTGTGCTGCTAGGGAAAGCTGGGGTGCAAACACAGGGACCTTGTCAATATTGGTTTTTGAGAAGACTTTTTTCTATTCTCCTATGTCTGGAGTTTTTGTACCTAAATCCCCTTGGGGCTGCCCAGCCTTCCCCTGGGAAATCAGGATCCTGGGGGTCCCTGCTAACACCAGCCATTGATTGAAATTTCACACCCACCTGTTTGCACACAAGATTTAATTTGGTTGATTCTTCATGCCCTTTTCCTGCTTAATCATCAACCTATTGACCTTAATATTAAAAGGGGCTAAGGGCGAGGGAGAGAGAGACTACATTTCTGTAAGGGAACAAAAGCTCCCAGAGAATAAAGTAGGCACAGCCAGCCCTGAGCTAATGAGTCCCCACCACACACAGGAGCAGAAGACCTTTGGCTGCTGCAGCACTTCTCTCCTGCATGAACAAGTCGTGTTTTGCTGTCTGTTCCTTTCCTCACTGCCCTTTACAGGACCCACAGGGCCAGAAGGGGTGGAAGACCACCCAGGCTGATCCTGGGCATGGACCTGCCCATTGTGTTTTGCTTTTCCCCTGCACTTCAGCAGGCTGAACATCCTTACTGAAATGCCTCCTGTTTGATGGAAGATGCTGAGATGCAGGAATCTGCTCCAGGGATGCAGCAGTAGGCAGAGGTCAGGAGCATCCCACAAGCTGCTGTGCCCCGGCACTGCCATGTGGCTCTTACACACACACCAGAGCAGCATCCACGTCGTGGTGTGAAGCCCAGCCCAGATTCACAGCCTGCACCCAGGGGTAATGCTGTGCTCTGGTGACCTGGCCAGCATGCCTCGCCGTGGTTCATCCTACAGCCAGGCAGCTCCTGCTCGTTCTGCCTCTGAGCACAGGCAAAGAAAGGGCAGGAGAAAAGGCTTTCAGCATCTACTGAGGTCAGGGGGATGCAAAACAGAGCCTCTAACCACCCCAGTGGAAGGCAGGCTGGGACTGTCCACCCTGAGGTATGTCTGGCAGGAGGCACAAGGCTGTAGGGGAGGCCTTGTGTTAATTTGCCATCAGCCCCAACAGCGGTGCCAGAAGGAGGGGATGGGTGTGCCGGTAAGGGCAGGGCAGAGCCACCACGGCCCCACCTGGGTAGTCCACACACCCATGGGGATCCACATGTGGGTTGCTGGATCCCCAAAGCATGCTTCCAGCCCAGGGGCAAGACCCCAAGCAGCAGAGGAGAGGTTCCTGCCCTGCCCCTGGGGGGCCCTGACCGCCCTCCCTGCATCACCCTGTCTCAGGGGGAAGAGCTTTCGGCGGTTTCTGCACTTGCAGATGTAATCTGCCTGCTGGAAAGCGAAAAAGGAAAAGGAGGTCTGTTTTTTTTCCTCCTGCCCTGCCCTAGCTGAGGTGAAACCCAAGCTGTGTGGGAGCCCGCCAGCGTGTGTGGCTGTGCTCATACGTGTGTGCGGCGAGCCGCCCGTGTCCTGTGCCCCGGCCGGGGCCGTGCCGGGGGGTGCGGGTGCATGTGTGCCTTTCCCCAGGGGGCTGTTTGGGTCGGCAGAGTGCGGTCGTGTTTATTTAATATCTGACGTCCCTTCTGTCTTCAGTGCTGACATTAATTGCCAGACAATGAGCAATGGAGCCCAGATGTTCCCCGGCGGTGGCCTCCCTTCCTTTGCCAGCGCTATGCGGGTGATAAAAAAATCCAGGGGGAAGTTGTGTTTTGGCCGCTGCTGCTGCTGCAGAGCTGCTTGTGGGAGCACGGAGGGGTTTGCAGGTGAGTGGAATTTCCCTAGTGGGGGCTGTCCATGCACAGGAAGCTCCTGCCTCTGCCTCTCCACACCAGGAGCTGGTCACAGGCAGGGTGGGCATCAGACCATGCAGAGGGCTGGAGGTGACACCAACTGATGGGTACTTTGATCTCCAGGACCCCCCCAAAGCTCCTCCCTCCCCAGACTTCAGCAAGAGTCTTTCGCAGGTTGTGCTTGGCCACCACACGTTTGCTTGCCAGCCTGAGATTAACACAGCAGCCTGTCGTTTTATAAATATCCTTACTTGTGAAACAAGAGGCCGTTTCAGAGCAGACGTGGTCTTATCAGGGAGCCACAGTGCTGCTGGGGCCCTATACATCCAGCCGAGCGTGTGGGCTGTGCCTCTGCAGCTGTGCTGGGGTCTGGGTGCCCCCAGGATTTGTCCTTTGGACATAAGGGAAGATCAGTGAAATCCTGTGGGTGGGTTTGCAAGGGCTGAAATGGGTGGGCAGAGGAAGGCAGCATCCTCTCCCTGTTTTCGGCCATTGGTAGGTAATGTCATTGAGGAAGATCCATAGGTGGTTTGTGGGGTGGCAACCATATTCCCTACTCAGCCAGGGGCTTAGAATGCACCCACTGCTAAACATTATCCATTATACTTTAACTGGGAATGCATTATTAAAACAAATGGCACTGGAAACTAATGTATGGGATGGTCTTATTTTTAGAAATTATGTCAGTCATGGTGGCATCACTTCCTGAAGGGACATGCGTGACAGGGAGCATAACCAGCTAACCAGCCTGACCAGCAAATAACCCCTTGCACAGTTTCCATATTGCCTTTTTAAACAGGAAGGGAACATGATACAAACGCTGCGCGAATTATGATCTGAAAAGTTTTCCTGGCAGGTTGTCACATGAGTTGTTAGTGTCATTCTTTGACATACACACTCAGAGCCTTTCTGTACCACTCATTTAACCATCTCACCCCACTGTGAGGGCTGCCAGGCAAAGTCTTTCCTCCCCACCTTATGGGCCAACAATTTCCTCAGGTGATTTCATGCCAGTGCCTGAGCGGGGGCTCCCTCAGAGGCTTGGTGCAGCTCAAGGGGTTGATGAGACAGGGCAGGCAGGGAGCCATCCTGCCCACTGCAGCTGCCCTCTCAACCCAGGGCTTCCGGGCAGGGAATTGGCCCAATAAGCCCTCCTGTGCAACCCTTCCTCTCCCTGGTGCACTGAAGCATCCTCACCCCCAAAAAAGTATCGCTGGACAAGGGGGGGGAGTGTGGGGGTCCTCTCGACCCAGTGGAGCTGTGCGTGTAGGCGGGGGTCCCTGCCCGAGTGTGTGCTTTTCTCCTTCTGGGCTGCCTTGGGTGGCTTCACGCAGAGTCCAGCTGTGCTCTGGCCAGGGAACATCCGCTGTGGAAACCTGGGAGGAGCTGACAATCCCCAAAGATTGGCTGCACACCCGGCCAAGCAAGAGCTGCTGGCTCCTGGCCTAATTCATTGCAAATGTGCTTCCATGTGGTTCCAATCTGGAGCCCCCACTCCCCCCCGCTGCCCCCTGGGGCTCAGCAGGTCTGGCAGCAGCCCAGCGGGGCAGAGCTGGGAGCAGCCCCCATGCTGGCCTGTGCACATGGCAGCCACCCAGCTCCCCAGCCATGAGAGGTGTTTCCCTCCTGGAGGGCACAGGGAACCTTCACCCCTCCCAAGGGGTGAGACCAGCTCACAGCAAATTCCTGCTGGGGACACAGTGCCCAGAAATGTCCCTGCTCGTCTGTACCCTATGGAGGGGCTAACATCTCTCCTTTAGTATTTAGCCAGCTTTGAGCATCGTTTTCCCTTGGGGGCTTGATTTTCATCTGCTGCTGGGTGGCAGATTTGTGGAGATGGCACTGGGCTGGCAACCAGGAGCAGCCAGCATCCTTATTTAGCCTTCACTTCACCCCCCCCAGTGATCAGTCACAGCCACCTCTTTCCCACCCTCGGGTGCAGGTGGTCTCCCAGGGCACAGCACCTTCTCTGCCCTCCCTGCTAGCTCCTGCCAAGTTGGCAGGGACTGGGGAAGGAGAGAGGTGTAGGGCAGCTCTTTCAGGTCCCTGCTTAAGGTCTGGTGCACAGTCTTAGCACCAGCAATTTCAGGCAGCTGCAAGCCATTGTCCCCTTGTCCAATGTACACACCTAAGTTTAACATCTCAAACTAGTGCGAACACCATATATTTATTTCAGCTCTTCCATCTAAGGGTCTCTTCCCATCTTTTGAGGTCCTTGTCCATGTACTGCGATGCCCCTTTCGTGCCAACAAGCAACTTTAAGCTCAATTTAAAATGAGTCCAGACTTGAACACCCTCTTCCTCCCCAACTTGTGCATTTGGAAGGAGATTGCAAAAAAGCTTCAAAATAATAATAAAAAATTGCCCCATTAGGCAAAATTGGAGCCTCTCTCCTCTCCGGTGTTTATAGCTGGAATAAAAATGCCTGGCACAGGGTTAACCCTCAGAGCATTGAAATAAAATGGCATAAAATGAGTTTAATCCTCCTCAGGTTTCAGAAGAAGAGGGGTGAACTGAGTGGGGCCAGGGCTAGCACCTGCAATAACATCTTTGCTGTCACCAGAGCAGAAAAGGAAATGAGCAGTCAAAGAGCAGGAGCAGCTCAATGGTGGCCAGGCAGGCTGGGCTGTGGTTGCTGCCCTGCCACCCTTTGCTCCTTCCAGAGCCTCTCTGTGGGCAAAGCTGTGCAGCCAGCGCCCTGAGATGGTTGTGCTGTGGCTGTGGGCAACATGGTCCCCCAGGCAGCCTGCAGTGTCTGGAACACTGGGAAAAGTGACCTGCATGTGGCTGCCATGGTGGAGGGGGGAGGTGGGATCCCTCCATCACCCTTTGCCTCCAGCCATCAGGGTGGGTCCAGGCGCTGGTAGGATGAACTCACCCTGGCAATTGCTTTTGGGAGGGTTAAGCACTTTGGCTGAAATGTAGAAGCATCCAAGACAGCTGTGGGGTAGGTGGGAAGAAGCACCCACGGGCACTGCCCTACAGAGGGCTTTGCTGCGCATTGCCACTGCAGGGAGATGATGGGGTGAGCTTGGCTGGACTCTGCAGCACTGGAAGCCCCGACCCTGTGAGAACTGGCTCCATCCCTCCATAAAAAGCCTCGTGGGAGCAGTGCTGGGGTCTGTGGCAGGGTAGGAGAAGGAGAGCTGGGCACCCTGTGAGGTGTGCAGCCCTCAGGGTGCCGCGGCACTGCCACCCCGGCGCAGGCAGGCGTTGAGCTTGGCCTTTTAAGATCAGAAAGGGTTTTGAACTGACGTTAGCTCTGGTACGTGGAGGAGAGCGTACAGCGGGGTAATTAAAGCGAGGCTGGGTTTGCCTTTAATGGCTTGCAGCTGCAAATATTTTTCTGTCTTCTCGAGCCCACTTGTAAGTTGTCTGGCTGTATTTCTCATCCTGGCCAATTAGATTCCCATGTGTGCTGCAGGAGTGAAAATATAGAAAGTGAATAATCCTCCAATTCTGCTCCTCGCTGCAGAGGCCTTTGAACCTCTGGCTGCTGTGGCTCCCTCCCTCCAAACCCAGCCTCGCTTTAATTACCCCGCTGTACGCTCTCCTCCACGTACCAGAGCTAACGTCAGTTCAAAACCCTTTCTGATCTNGCCCCATCACAGTCCTGGCCAGCCCCTCCGGGCATTGCCCAGCTCCCCTCTTTGCAACTGAACTTCACCTCTAGCAAAGCTGCCTGGGCACCACCATGGTTCATCTTCAAGCCTTTCTGATCAAAGCTAGAGGCTTTTTAATTTATTTTTTTTTTTAAATTTTTTTTTTTAATTTTTTTTTTTTTCTTTTTGCTGAGGTTTACAGCCATTTTCCCTTTTTGATGCTGGTTTTCTGCCAAAAGTTCCACTCTAAAATCAAAAGGGGCAGTCCATTAATAGAAGGCAGCTGTAACAAGTACACTATTGTATTGTCTCTTCCAAGGTACCCGGGATTTTTAATAAACTGTGGGGCGTGGGGAGCTGGTTGCCTCCAAGAAAGGGGAGGCAAAGCAGGGGGAGAGGGAGCTGGCAGAACTCACAGTGCCATAAAACACAGCCTGTCGGTGCGGGGCCCTCGGCACGCTCAGCCCTGCATGGTGGTGGGAGCAGTGCAGGAGGCACTCGGCAGCCCCCCGGCTCCCTTCCAGCTCTGGGATCAGGTATCGGTCGGGGAAACGCCGCTCCCTTTGATCCCTGTGGGTTGATGAGGCTCTTTGCCAGGACCCATGCGGCGAAAACAGGCTCACTGCCCCGGCTACCCCGAGCTCGCTCCAGGGACAGGAGCTGCAAAACGCGGGGGGAAAGCGGAGCAGCCGGGCGGGGTGGGGGGCACAGAAGCTGCTTAGGATGCAAAGAGGTCCCTGCACTCCCTGAAAGTGGGGGGCATGCAGGCTGGGTGGCTGCAGTACCTTTAGGACTCCCAGGCATGCTGGTGCAGGGAGAGCAGCACGGCCACCGCAGGGACCCCCTGCCCAGGGAGATTGGGGCTGGTTTGTCTCTCTGCCAGCTCTCCAGCCCTGCAGTGCTGGCAGCCTCGCTGCCCTGCTTGTCACATCTCTGCCCTTGCCTTGGCTGCCGGGCTGCAAGCTGTCAGCACCGCTTGCCTGGGAAAGGCCAGGCGCATGGCTGGGCTTGGCTTGTCCATCCTATTCCCCAGCCCCGGGGCCCGTGTCCCTGCCAGAGCAGCCCCTTCCCAGAGCTCGTGGGATGGCATCCTGGCATGGCTCACTGTCAGGGGCTGGTGGGACATTGCTGGGGCCAAGGGCAACCATGCAGAGTCTGGGAAGCTGGTAGGAAGCTCTGATAAATGCAATGGGGTGTAAACCTGAAACAGCCATAACCATGAAGAGCCCAGGCCCTGGTCCCCAGTTGTGTTTGTGTTTCTCTGGGAAATGTCAATGTTACTCCCAGTTCAGACTCACTCTTGCAGGGGAAGGTCCTTAAGACCTTCTCTGTCTCATTTCCCATGGGAGACATGTCACCCAGCACCCAGCAGGGGTGTGTGCAAACTGCCTTGCTGGGCTGGGGGCTGTGCCTGATGCCCCTCAAGACCCTCATCACCCATAGCCGGGACATCAGAGCCTGATGGGCAGAGCAAATGCCAGATGGAGCTGCCACAGCAGCCAATTTGGTTGAGCACCCCTTCCTGCAAATCCCCCCCCGTCTCCCCCTCCTCCCCCATGGGATGTGGGGAGTGCCCTACAGTGGGGTGAGCTGAGGGCAGGCAGGATGATTCCTGCCCCAGGGTTTAGGAGCAACAGGGCAGAAGGGCTGTCCCCACGGGCTTGCCACTGCAAGTCAAGGTGAGGACGGCCTGGGAGCAGATGGGACCTGCTCTGCTGGTGAAAGGGTGTTTATGCTATTTATGCTAAGCGGTGGGAATGCTTCTCAAGCATTTCGGATGGCTCTGTAATGAGGCCGGCCTAAATATGCCAGCATTGTTTGTGCCGGACAATTAAAAACTCCCCCTTGCCACATTAACGGTGTCTCTGGTGGCGGAAGGGCCCGGGAAGGCGCGGGCGAGGGCAGCCCACAAAGCCCGCCTTTTGTTTCCTGCTCCTTTGAACCCTCTCAAAGCCCCCATTTCAAGGGGTGGCTTTTGTTTTCTTTTCAGCAGGCCTGATCCCAGAGCCGCCTGTTGTTTAGCAACACAGAAATGTGACCTTAATTGACTCTGCTCTCGGGTGCACTGTGTAAATCACTTCTGGCACCCAAGGGGAGTGTGTGACATGCCCCCCCCCAGCCCTGCCCCAGCCCCTGGACATCAGGGACCATCCTCCTTCCAGCCACCTCTGGTCCCCAGAGGAGAGGGACCCTGAGTCTGTGCACCCCTCATCCCAAGGTGGCAGGGCAGTGGGATGGGAAGTGAGGCAGAGACTGCTCCTGTCCCTGTAGCAGAACTTTTTTCCATTCCACCAGTGAGCTTGGAATACTGTTTCTCTCTGCTCTTCAAACCTCTTGTGCAGGCGGTGCCTCCTTCTCATGGTCACAGTCCGGGTGGGCTGGTGAGCATCTTTACCTGCCTTTCCCGGGACTCACTGGGTTAAAGTTTATTGAGAGACAAATTAAATTATGATGATGAAAATGATTAAGTGATGAAAAGGTAACAACTCCTCCTGCCAACGTCTGACATGCACTTAGCTAGATGACTTATTTGTAGGATACCAGGGGGCTGATACATTAACAGATATAATTTGTGGTCTCCCGAGGAGAGGTTAAGGGCTGGGAGCAGGGCTCCCTGGGAGCTGGCCCTTCTCTCCACCTCGCCTGCCCCGGCCTTAATCAAGTGATCATCTCAGCCTGCGCCTCACCAGCCGCCTCATTCCTTTCAATGGAGGAAAATTTGCAGACAAATTCCTGCCAGCGGGATGTTGGAGCTCTCCTGCATGGTGGGATAAAGATACCTGTCACCTCCGCGCGGCCCCACCGCCGGCTCACGCTGGGAGCCCTGTTCAAGGAGCACCATGCTGATACCCTTATTTGATTACGCCTCTTCATGCCTTCCTCTGTGCGGGAAGAGCCATTCAGCAGCGGCACCGCGGCGCTCCCAGCACGGGCTGGCCCTGATGCTGGCCTTTTGTCAGCCCTGCTGGCAGCACGCCGGGCATCAGGGCTGCATGGGGGGCCCCGCGCTGCCCTCCTCACCCCAGGCCAGGGCTCTTCCCAATGCTTTGGAACAGTGCCTTGGCCAGGCTGTCGATTTTTAACCAGAAAACTGTAAAAATGAAGGAAGAAGTAGGATTTAAGTAGAAACATGAATGGCTCCTTCACATAAGTGCTCAATTCCTTCTGTATCACCATGCTTTTGGCACAATGGAGATGCAACTACCTGGAACCTGTTAGTGTCCAGCAGGAGATCCCAGTGGCACATTGCTGGTGGGTGCTGCTGATTGCTGGGCAATCAGCCTATGGCCTTGGGAGCTTTTGGTGGGGTTTGTGAGCTTGCAGAGAAGGGATCAATCACCCCTCTGCTTGGGAACTCAAACCTCAGCAGCCGGAGATCCTTTGGCACAAAGAGCCTTCAACTGCAATCTCAACAGAAATGTCATTTTGCAGATTACCTGGCCAGAGCCACCTGGCCTGTGCCATGCTACCCACTGGTCCCTCACAATAATACCTGTACCCTGCCTTCTTCCAGGGACCTCACCAGCTGAGAAGAGATGTGTCCTCTGCAGTCAAAGCACTTGAGGGGTCAGTCCATGCTGTCCTCTGCATCTCCAAAAGTTTCTTGTAACTTATGTTCAGGTAAGATACGCTGCTCCAGGTGATGCTGGGTTGGGAACCCCCAGTCAGCCCTGCAGGTGAAGGCAGCCTGTACCCCTGACTCTTCTGCAGTTGATCACGAAGGCTGCTAGAGATGTGGAGAAATTGGCCCTTGTTTTGTTTTTCCCAGCTAGATTAAACAGCTCTTAAGTACCTGGCTTGTTATTTCTGCCAAGGAACTTAGGCTTCAAGGTCCTTGTGACTGTAATCAAGCTGCCTCTTGATCTTCTTCCTGATAATCTAAGTAGGCTGAGTGTCCTGTCTACCTCCATCGGAAAAGTCCTCAACCCTTGTCTCACTCTCCTGGGGTTTCTCTGCAGGCTCTCCAGCTCGGAGCTCAGCCTGTCTTGGCCTCATGCACACCGCAACAGCCTTGAGTGTGTCAGGATCAGACTTGCTGGTGCAATTGGACCTGCTGGTGTCACTCCCCTGTGCCAGCTCCTCCAAAACAGTCCTTATATATTGCAAAGCCAGTGCTGGAAGGGATGTGGTGGCTGCACAAACCTCCAGGCTCTCCATGCCTGCGCAGCTGCCAATCGCCCCACAAAGTCCATGGGCTTTGGGCACCTGCTCCTTCCCCTTCTCAACATCAAAGTTTATTGCAAGCATCTGCCACCCTCAGCTCTCCCTCCAGTAAGTTCTGCTCAGCTGGGCTGGGGAGCTGTGCGGAGATTAGAGTGGGCAGGGCAGAGCACCCCTGGAACAGAGAGGACACTCCAAGCAGCCAGGAAGGGACCCTTACCTGGGTGTAATGTCCATCTTTGGACCCTAAAGCTCAGCTCCAGGGTCCCAGAGGAGTGCCCTGAGAGGTTCTGTCGCGGGTTGCTGCTGGTTTCTCCACCTTAGCACCTGATGGCCTAGACAGGGCTGGCTGGAGAGCAGTGATCTGGGTGGCCACAATGCAACAAGGAAGACATCTGGGTCCTTAGATGCAAGGTGTCATCTGCAGGAGCTCAGTGCCTTGGGTCAGAGCCAAGGAGCAAGCAGTGCCTGTGGTCTTTGCTAACTCCGAAGTCTCTGTGCGAAGAGATGTTCCAGATGGGTTGAATCACCACTGTGTTTGCAAAGATAAGATGACATTCTGGTACTTAATTAAAGTAATCTTGAATGCCTTAGTTTTAACCAAAATACACCTATATAGTAGGTGTTTTGTGGACTGGGACTAGCTCTTGATAACAAGTGCTTCCCACCCAGCAGGGAGCATCCCCTGGTGCCACTGGCTCTGCCAGCCCATGCACACTCACTGCCCTGGCCAAAATGTGGCATTTGCTGGACTCAGGTCACTGCCCTCCAGTAAAGAGGCTCTCAGACGAGCCCCAGCAGCATGTCCTGCCACCGGCACCTCCTGAAAGGGACCTTCCGCAGCAGCCCTGGCCCTTTGTCCAGGGGAATAATTGGAGGGAGCAGTGAAACGGGGCTATAATGAATTCTGCTGCTATTCAGTGGGGCCGGGAGGCAGAAAGCTCACTGCTCCTGCCAAAGTGCTGAGGCTGCTACTTCCATTCTGCGGCCGGAGGGGAGGTCTCTGGAGGGCAGCTCGCTATTGAGGAGGCTCCAGGGTTGAAACAACACTCGGCGACTGAAGCTTTACTCTTCCTGTGTAAATGTGCTCCAAAGTGACTGTGCCCAAGGTCCTTCCCTGCGGGTGTGGCAGGGTTGTAGCCAAGCTCATGGTGCTTCACGGGGCTTGCACAGCAAAAAGCTGTAGCTGCACGACACATCGGGGTGTCCCTGTGCCCTGCTGCCCTCGGGGCCTCTGCCCGGACAAATCCTCATTCCCTCCTCCCCAGAGTCCGGTGCAAAGGTCCCTCAGACATAGTGACCCTCCTCAGGCCCCAGACCAATGCCTGAGCCCTCCAGCACTCAGCAGCACAGGCACAGATCGCCCAGACCTCTGCCAGCCACTGCCATCTCCTCCTATATTTTTAAGGGTAATGGAACTGCCCTGAAAGGGAGACCCAGCCTGGGGGAGGATGGAAAATCTGTGCTGCTCTCTCCAGGTGCCCCAAGGCTTGAAGGGCCTGACAGCAAAGTGCCTGTGTGGTCCCTCCCGCGCAGAGGCAGAGCCCCACGGCCTGCAGCTCCTCTCCCACGCGCTCCTGCCCGTAGCCATCTCCAGACATCTTGCATCACTCTGCTCAGCCCTGCTGCAGCTGTGGCTGAGCTCCTGCTGGGGTCTTGCAGGCAGGGTGGGGTTCCTTCTCTCTCAAAAGCCTGTGGACCCTCCTGGCAGCATCTGGGTGGAGGCACAGACCCTGCCAGGAGCGGTTGTCTGGGCTGGCTTGGGCACACATAGCCCAAGGTCTGTCGTGCCTGGTTCCCTGAGGAAAGCTTTCTGCCATTTTGCCTCAGTTGCAGAGAGATCTATGCCAAAAGAACTGGCAGCTTGCACAGGGCTCGGCCTCCTGCACACAAAATCCAGAGGGGGTGTGAGGGTGCCCAGTTGGCTCCCCAGCACAGGGAGGCATGGTGGCAGCAAGCTGACATTACTGGATAGTCCTCAGGGAGGCCAGCATCGCTCCTGCCCTGAGGTGTCACAGGTCTTATTTTACATCCAGACACTCTTTAAGCAAATGTGCATATAAGAAGTCCCTTCTCCTTCTTGCCTATCAGGTTGACACTGTTTCAAACCTTGGAAGGGGATTTAGGGCTTTTGTCCCTGGCCCAGTATACTGGGTGGGCACGCAATCAGCAAAGCACTGGCAATTACAGCCCTCACAATGTTCTGCCTCAGTGCAGTAAACAAACAGGCAGGGGAGCCCAGAGCACAGCACCCTGAAGAGCAAGGGAAAACAAACAGGACTTTGTCCCAAGCTTTAGAGCAGGCTGCAGGCATCCCCAGGGCCAAATGCTGTTCTTCCCAGTGCATGGTGCTCTTGTAACACCTTGGCTCAGTGGAGCTTAGCAGGCTGTCACGAGCCCCAAGAATAGCCTTCCTGACCTCCTGAGGAAACAGCTCCAGTGAAAAATAAACTGGTTTCTGTTTACTTTGGGAGAGGGGTGTCGGAGGGCTTTAAGTCAGGACGGACAGCTCCGAGCTCTGAAACGTGGCTGACATGGTAGCTGGCACTGGAGCAGCCCAGGCGTGCCAGGTAGTGCCTGGAGCCAGCCCTGTGAAGGACAGGGAGCCATGGACAGCCCAGCCCATTAGTCTTCCTGTCCTGCTTCCCATGGGTGATGGTTAACCAGCCCTGTTTGCAGTATGCTCCTCCAGACAAGCAAACACCAAGTGATAAGGGAGCAGTGGCTGTGCTATGGGTTTCCCCAGCACAGGAGGAGCTCCCAGGGAGGCACTTGGTGACCCTTGTGCTGGCCATGACGCTGGCTGACCAAGCACAATGCAGCTCATGGCCATGTCTCTCCTCTTCTTCTCCACGTCTCCCATCCATCTGCCCTTATCTACTTGTCCATCAACAAGTGCCCACGGTGGTCCAGGTCCTCATTTCTTTGGGGAGATGTGACCCTTCTCACACAGTGCCTCAGCACCACACCCGTTCTCAGACCTCCAGGGAGAGCTGACCCAAACAGGCAGTGCCACAGGCAGGAGGCTGCCCACACGCAGCTGAGCCCAGCAGGGAAAGCAGCGAGTGCCAGGACTGTCTGCGAGCACAAACAGCTGCTTGGAGCCCTCTCAGAAACACCAGCCCAGGCTGTCCAGCTGCCAGCCCCTGATTCAGAGTACAATGAAAGCTGAAGGATGGCTGAAGCAAGCCACCCCGTGGGAAGGGAAGCATGGAGCTCTATGCTACAGGGTGAGCAAGAGCCAACCCAATGGTGAGGAGCAAGGTTTGGCTGCAGGGAGAAAGGAAGCATCTGTCAGACCCATCAGGGTCCTCACTGTGAGACCCTCATGTGGCTACTGACCAGCTGGACCTCCCTCAGATGCAGTGTTGGGTATTTGTCCCAATGCATTGTCATATCCCATCCACTTCCAGGCTCATCTTCTCCTCCAGGATGCACCGCGATGCAGCCCTGAAGGATGTCCTGGTCTCTCCTCCAAAGCTGGGAAGGGCTCTGGTATTGCTCTGCGATTACACATTGCAGTCAAACGTCTAAGTGCAATGGACCATTTGCTCTCCCCCACCATCAACCAGATTCGTGTGACTGCTGGGACAAAAGCAAGTTGTCTTCCAGGTCCAGAGCTGAGCCTGTTGCTGATGGAGGAGGGAACGGGGCTCAGTGATGCTGGAGCTGCAAACAAAGCCAAATGTTTGGCTTTGAGGCCCTCAGGATCAGTGGCTTTTGCTCCTGCTTTATACTACTTATTAGTCTCAGTCAGGATGCTGATGGGCTGTGGTGGGCTCAGACCCAGAACTGTCTCCTCTGTCTGGCAAATGCCCTACACATGTCAGCACTGCCAAAAGAGATGGGAGTTTATCTGTGCCTGGGCTGCAGCAGGGCTGTGGGAGTGAGAGCCAGGCAAGATACATAACCGTGAGGTTCAGCATGTGCCTCTGAATCCTGCTCCCTCTCTTGGTACAAACATTGTCCAGATTTCCAACGTCAGAGAGAGAGACACCAGCCAGATTGTTTTACGGTTTCAAGAACTCATGATGTTTTCCAGAGAGCAGAGCTGCAGCCCATATTCTGCAGTGGGAAGACCTGTGGCAGCTTCCAATTACTGCTGACAGCCCTCTGATCTCCTCAGCAGCCAAAAAAAACCCCAAACCAAAACCAAAACAACAACAAAACACAGGGCACCCTTAAAAAACCTCTTGCAAGGCACCCCAGTGTGCCCATATCCAGGGTGGGGCATGCTGTCCTGATCCCCAAGGACCCAATGCAGGCCCAGCTTCTGGGGAAATTTCAGGGAAGACTTTTGGTAAGGTGCTGAGCAGCAGCAGGCTTTATGGGAGACAAGCTGTATTTCTTTGAGAGGCTGGGAGAACACAAAGGGAGTCATGGCTTTGTGGGGAGTCACAGGGTGATCCCACTCTGGCATCCAGCCCCTGGGCCACCATGTGTCCCAGTCCTACCGTGAGGCTGAGTCCCAGGCTAGCAGAGCTGCTCAAGCCATGATGGTGTGCTGTCAGGCTCATTTCAGCAGGTCTGCTTTTAATTAAGCAGGACACTGCTTTTGTACAGCTGAACCTCTCAGGAGTCTGGCTACAAAGACTTCGCCCTCGCAGCCAGGCTCCCACTGCCTCCCCCTCCCCACCTCTGTGTGCAGGAAAAGGGGGCCAGGGACTTTGGAAGCATCCTACCAGTGCAGGGTTCTGGCTCTGACCCCAGCGTGGGAGGGCTGTGCCTCTGACACGGGACTTTGGTATCCTCTGGTCCAAAGGCAAAGCCCAGGGCTCTTGTCATGCTCGGCAGATAAGAGTTAATGCCCCAGCGGTTGTGCTGAGCTGGCTTTATTGACAATAAAACCAGGCTGGAAACAACTTCCTAATCGTTACAGATTACAGGTAGCCCTACCTGGATGATGTCCTTCAGCAACAGCACCTCTGCCCTGTGCTGCTGCCCTGGGGACAGCCCTCCTCCTCAGCCCTGCCTCCCTCTAGTATCACACAGCAGGCAGGACATGTGTCCCCAGCATGCTCCTGGTGCTTACCACGGGTTGCATCCCAGGACTGAGCCATGGCTGAGCACAAGAACAGACCACAGCCTCTGTGGGACAAACCAATGTCCTCAGACACCAGCAAGGCACTGCAATGGGGAGATGGTAGTCCTGGCAGATGAACATGGGATGGCTTGTGTTGAGGACAGCTCTGCCAGGGCAGGGGACATTAGAAATGGCTTCTGCTGCAGAGGCTGGGGAGATGCTCGCCCCTGCTCAGCCAGAAACGTGGTTCCCAGCACCAGCTGATGGCACAGCCACAAATGTTTAATGAACGGGAGCCGAGTCATTTGTCTGGGCTGACCCCCCCAGGAAGCCTGGGCTCTGCAAAACAAACCAGGCTTTTGTTTGACTTTTTTTAAGTGAAACACATCACCCCTGTAAATCAGAGGTCCCTTCTCCAATCCTTGCCCTGGGGGCAGTGGCAGAGAAAAGGTGGGTGCTGGCCTTGAGGTGCTGGCACAAACCAGGCTCACTGGGTCTGTGCAGGATCTTGCCCCACCATGGGGCAGGACCAGGGCTGTGTGCCCCAGACAGGAGCTGGAGGGCTGAAGCATTCCCATTCCCACAGCGAGCAGCCATCCCCAACCTGCTCACACACTCGTGGCGTGCAGCCCCCAGGGAGGTTTGCAGCGTGGGTCTTTGGGGCATCCGACCCCTGCATCCCCGGACTGCCTACCTTGCTCCCCCCAAGCCCCAGCCCGACTGCCAGGCTGCTTTTTCACCATCCCCACACTCCCGGCGGGTGAGGAGGCCTGGATCCCAGCCCAAGGCCGGCTGGTGGCCGCAGGCCCCTGGCACGAGGGAGGACGGTGGTTTGGGACATCCGGCC
>JAAWXA010000032.1:450316-496630 GCA_038090715.1 Florisuga fusca
GGCGGCGTTGACGTGCTCCCTCCCGTGCTCCCCACACGGCCTGGCAGCCCGCCACCGCGCCGGGGGTTCGCTCCTTTCTCACGACCTCTCAGGTTCCTGAGCTCATCTGGGAGCTATTCATTTCCTGCCAGAAAACAGCCTTGCCTGCTAAAAAAACCACCTTGGCCGCAGAGCGGACCAGGGCTTGGTACGAGGGCTCTCCCGGCTTAAATCATAAAGCTCCGGCTGTCTGGCTGGAATCAAAGGCAGGGCGGGTGCGGGGGGGACGCGGGGGCCCGTGCCATATGGTAGCACTTAAGAGCCAAGGAGGAAGCAAGGAGGGGTTTTTGCACTGCTCACGAGGAGTGTGGGAAAAGTTAATTGACTTTAATGACAGGTTTCCCGGGACAGCAGCAGCAGGCACGGGGAACCACAGGGATGCGAGGGGCAGCTGGAGATGTAAGCCCCACGGTGGGTGGGGGGCACAGCAGGGTGTTGGCCAGGCAAAGCCCACAGACCCCTGTGCAGGTGTGGCACAGGCAGGGATTGAGCCAGCTCCCTGTGGCTCAGCACTCTCCAGGCTGCAAGGGCATGAGCTGGATTGTGTCAAACCACTTACAAAACCAAGAGCAATCATGTGAGAAGGACATACTCAGCTCCAGACCTCCCTGGGGTCCTCTCTGCTGGCAGGAAGGGTCTCCAGGGAAGCCAAGGGGAAATGCCTCCCATCTACCAGCAAGAGTCCTGCACAGCTCCATGCAAGGTTAAGGCCGATTGAGAGGCCACTGTCCCTTCCCTGGAACTCCCCATCCCTCCCTCACCCTTGCCTGTCCATCCCACAGCATCAGTTTGAAAGCACTTGCTGCACCTGAAAGGCAACTCCTGACATAATGCTCAGCCTGCATTTGTCATCCTAATTGGTCATGGGCTCACTGAATTGGCATCAAGAGCGCAGCTCCTGGGAACTGTTCTGATCCCCTCAAAGCCCACAAACTCAAGCAGATCTCTCATGTCAACAGGCTGTGGGATAGAGTAAACACAGAAATCTTTGGAAAAACCAGTCCAGGCATGGATACATCTGCTTTATACTAGTCTATTTAAACTCCTTTAGCAAATAGGTCCATCTTGTCTTCCACTCCTAGATATGCTTTATCTTCTCCATTAGCCTACAGCAATGTCTTTTTTCTAACATGCTTTCCAAACCAACTGCTTCAGCAGACAAGGAGGACTCTGCTAAGCTGTAAGAGCCTCAGCATACAGGTTATCCATTACCAGTCTGGTAATTGGGACAGCAAATTTAATATTCCCAAGCCTGGTACACAAAACCCGGATGCAGGATGCCACCATCCAGGTGGCAATGCAGACAGGCCAGCAAGGTGTTGGGAGACAGAAAAGGTGAAGTCACCTGCATCACCCAGGGAAGATCACGCCCTGCAGCTCCTTCTAGGAGAGCTGCCACTGGCCCCAAACTCATCGGTACACCCTGCAGAGAAAGATCCTGGATAAACTTTCTCCTCTCCCCCTCCAAAATCCATACCAAG
The DNA here is from genome assembly GCA_038090715.1 of Florisuga fusca. Classification (NCBI taxonomy): domain Eukaryota; kingdom Metazoa; phylum Chordata; class Aves; order Apodiformes; family Trochilidae; genus Florisuga; species Florisuga fusca. The sequence goes on from JAAWXA010000032.1 coordinate 451,837, forward strand.
AAGTATTTTCAAATCAGGAGGCTGTGGCTGTATACAGAGAAAAGGGGGGAGGGCAGAGGGGGAGAAGCTGGAGGGACTGAAAAAACAGCAGGTTTAATCTGTCTGGTCTCATGCTCTCCCCAGCTTGTCCCTAGCACCTGGATGCAGCCAAACACCTGGCTGATCCGGACAAAATCCGACAAGCTTTTGCAGCAGGATTTGGAAGGAATCCCCAGTGGATCCTGGCACATTTTAAAGCTGTCCGCTCTGAGTTAGGACTTGTTAAGAAGGGCAATGCAAGCTGTAACCCGAGACTTCTGCTCACCTCTATCTAGGGCTTGCATCTAGCCTGGAAATGGGGCATGACTAAGTCAAAGGGGTCAGTTGCCACTCACTGCTATAGAGGTAGTCCACACAGCCCCACATCTCCCCCCTAGACACATGTTTTCCATATAACAGCAGAGGAAATGCCCAGCTCTATCAAAAACATATGCAGAGCATTAATCATCGAGCAGAGCCTGGCCGGTGCTCAGAGCCAGGGAACAGCTCTGTGCTTTTAAGTCCAGGTGGAGGTGGTGCCCAGCCCCTGCTGCAGCCTGTCAGCCGGGAGACAGGAGCACTCGTGTCAGGCCGGTCCTGCCGAGAGCCGCTGTTCTGTAACATGAGGAGCTGTCAGGCACCGACCTCTCTCTAAATCAACCCGCTGAAGCCATTTGCGAATTACACCCCGGGCCGGGAGCGGGCGCCTCCAGGTGCGGGGCAGGAGGCTCACCCGGGCAGCCTGGACTGCGCTGAATCCATCTCTCTTCCCCTGGGATACTCCACTCAGAAACAGAGGGGAGGTGCCTCCCCCAACGCACTCGCCAGCTCTGCAAACATCAGCTGCTGCTAACAAGCCTCATCAGTTGAGCTGCACCCAAGAAAACAGCGATTAATGTCTGCATCTACCCTGGGGCAGGGGGAGGGCATGGAGGGTCTGATCGACAGCTCCAGCCTGGAGAGCAGAACAAAACAGCCCTGGAGCAGCAGGATCCACAGGCAGCCAGGAGCAAGCCAGGCTCCCTCCTATGCACACATGCCAGAACTCCAACTTATCTCCAAAGGCCTTCCCAAATGGAAGAGACTTTTATTTTAAGAGCATTAAAAAAAAAAACAAAACCAAACCAAACAAACAAAAAAACCCCGAACAACCAAACAACAAAAAAAAAACCCAAAAAGCCCCCCAAAACAAACTAAACAAAAACCCAAAACAAACAAACAAAAAAACCCCAAACCAAAACAAAACCCTATCTTTGGTGTCACATAAGGAAGGGGAGGAAAGGGAGAAAAAGATCTCGTGTAAAACACGAAACACTGCCAAGGGAGTGCTATGGTACAAAGGCACAATCCAATATGAACATATAACCTATGTACAGCCGTGCCAGCAGCACGGGGTGCGGAGCTCAGTCCAGTCCAGTGCCCACCGCCCTCACCAGGGTCTCCAGACCGAGTCGGCTGTGCCGGGTGGCGGGCCAGGTGGTGAGGCTGAGGTGGCAGCTGTGGGTGGGCTGCCATACAGGGGCAGCACCGCACCGCCGGGAGCAAAGGCGGTGCTGGGGATGAGGAAAGCGAATTGCCCGTCGGATGCCGGCAGCAGCTGGAAGCCACCGTACACCTTGGCTGCGTCAGCGCCCGGTTTGCAGGGCATGCCCGGGAGTGGCCCCGCGCTGCTGCCCGGTGGCACCAGGGGTGGCCCAAAGGCTGCGGCTGGTGGCAGTGGGGGCGGTGGGGGGGGTGCAGGGTAGTTCATGGCGTTGATCTGGGTCATGCAGCTGGCCAGATGGCCCAGGAGCCGGGTGCGCACCTCTGTGTTGACTCCCTCACAGGTGGAGAGGAACCGTGTCACCTCGTTCATGCACTCACTGAAGCCGGCGCGGTACTTGCCCAGCACCGTGGGGTCCGTGCTCAGCGCAGCTGCAGAAGGAGAGAGGTGCACAGCAGTCAGCAGGCTCTGTAGCGGATGGGGGTGTGCAGCCCCCCGGCACTGCACCACCTCTGAGACAGGAATCCAGACAGGGAGTGCAGCCTCTCCAGGAGTATGTCTTGTGCTCCTGGGTGCTGCAGATCCAGACAGAGGGCATAGCTCCTCTGTGACCCGAGTTCTCCAGCACCAGGGGGACCCATGTGGGGATAAGACAACCACCAAGAGTCCTCCTGTGTCCCTAAGTACTGGGGTTCCAGGTTGGGAGCACAGCCTCCCTAGTGGCTCCTGTGCATCCAATTCCCCCAAAACAGAAGTAGATAGGGACTATAGCTCTCCCAGCAGTTGGGATGCAACCTGGGACTGAAGCCCATCCCTGCAGGGGATGCAGAGGGTCCCATGCCCTCCCAGAGTCCCCACACAACCCCCCCTTTACTGCAGACACAGGCAGAGAGCAAGGTGCCCCTCACCACCCCCTACTACCTGGTATGTAGCTGAGGAACCCACTGCCCCCCCTGTACCAGTGACACAGGTACAGACCACTGTGCCCCCCATCAATCCCAGGCTGCGGGCGCGGCACCAGGTACCCCCGTTACCCTCACTATGCAAGATACCGTCAGGGAGTGCGATGCCCCTAGACCCCCTGCTTCCCTCCCGGGGTTTTCCCCCAGGACTCACCGGTCATCTGCGCCCGCTGGAGGCTCCGCAGGTGCTTGACGGTCATCTCCAGGATATCAGCCTTCTCCAGCTTGGAGTGCCGCGAGCTCTGCGGGCACATGCGGGGCTCAGACCGGCCTGGCGACACGGGCTCTCCCCGCGCTCCCCGACCCGGTCCGTCCGTCCCCCCCAGCCCCCCCACCCCGCTTACATCCTTCTTCAACGCGTCCAGGATGAGCGTTTTCAGCTGCCCCAGGCTCTCATTGATACGCGCCCGCCGGCGTTTCTCCATGATGGGCTTCGAGGACTGCAAAAGAAGCGGAGGTCAGCACCCAGAGCCGCTCCGTAGGGCGCTGCCCGGTCCCGTCGCCCCCTGTCCACTTCGCCCCCTTTACCTTCCGGTGCTCCGCCGCCGTNTCCCCGGCCCTCCACGCGTGGGTGGCACTGTGGCCGCAGGTGCGGTCGTGTGTGTGCTCAATATACCGGGACCAAGGTGTGGTGCTTGTCCCTCGGCCCTGGCCCAGCAACACTTCGCTGGCCACCTCCAGCTGGCTTGGACAGTTTGTGGGGTTAAAAAAAAAAAAAAAAAAAAAAAAAAAAAAAAAAAAAGGTATTTTGCCTGGGGACTTGAATCTTTTTTTTTCCCCTCCGCTTGACTGACTTTCTCACACTCCTATTCCCATAGCCTGCCAGCTAAGCCTGAGTCATCCTGCCAAGAACTAGACCTGGCCTATTCAAAAATGTGCTCACTCGCTCTTTCTTTCTCTGTGTCTCTTTTTTTTTTTGAGTATACACAGTAATGTTTTTCCACCTCCTCCAGTACCTGATCTGCACCTGTACAGGGCCAATCCCACACGTATCACCTGATCTTGCCTTTTCAGAGACCGTGAGAAAAATAAAGTTCAAGAAAGAAGAGACATGTTTGCAGATCTCACCGGTGCAAAGCCCTCGTCTCTGCAGAGGCTTGCCTGCTGAGCCATCAGAGTTTTAAAAAAAGGAAAATAAATAAAAGGGAGAGTGTCATGTTTAAAACTGCAGAAAAGTACAAATCCAGGCTTTCTTTCAGCTCCCTGATGGAGCCACAAGCCTTTTGATTTAAAAACAAAGAGCAGCCTTCAGCGTGTAAGATTTAACTTCAGATGAGCAATATTTGACGTAAGCTTCAATTAGAGAGACATTTGGACAAACTCGAGCGAGGAAAAGATTGAGACTGCTCTAGGGAAGTCGCTGCTGAAAAGCCTTTTCTCAGTTGCCTTTATGGGAAAATCTGAGACAACTGATTAGCTTGGAAACTGCAGCACATTTCTGGGGAGCCTAAAAAGTTGTCCAGCAGAGCAATTTTTTTTTCTAATTCTGATATTTGCATATATTTGGGAGCGGAAAAAAAAAAAATAAAGATACTGCAAGTACTGAGCTGGTGTTTTCCCTGCTTCAGGGATTTGCAAAGAGCTCAGGAAACACGGAGCTGGACAGGCCAGTGCCTCCCAGGCCGGGAGGGAGAACAGACTGTAATTATGTCTGTGTGATGGCAGCCCAGGAGCCGCTGACCTCCTCTAATTGCCGGCAACAGGTCGGTGTCTCCGGGGGATGGGAGCAGGGCAGGCAGCGAGGACAGGCTGGCATCAGCGGTTGTCAGCACTCACCCACGATGGGGACCTGGGAACTGCCTGGCAGCAGCTCCCCTTGTCCTGAGCTCTTCACCTGCCTTTGGCTTTTGGGGTGTGTGAGGGGCCAGGCTGTGGGGAATCAGTCCTCCCAAAACCTCCACATCTGCATTCCTGGAGTCCCAGCTGAGCATTGCACGGAGCAGTGGAGACGCAGTGACAGCAAGTGACACTGGTGCCCCTGCTCCACATCTCCTCCTCTGCTGGCTTGCTGCTGCAAAATGCTTTACATGTGCAAGGTTTGCGATCCCCAAGCAGAAGCTTCAATACCTGTGAATTCCCCAGGGATCAGGAGAGGAAGGGGAAGATTTAGGTGGAAAGATGTCTCTGGAAATTAAAGGGCCTAGGCCAAGTTCAGGCTTGAAGTGGTGAAGGTGTTTGTAACTGCTGGGGGAACCTGGAACAGATCCCCTGGGCTTCTCTAGACCAGCCTTTGCTTGTGAAAGAGGTGCCAACAGGGAAATAGAGCCCTGAGATAAGGGGTTGCCCCAGGGACTGGGATGTCCATTGTCCTGCAGTCTTCCAGCAATGTTTTTATTTTGCTTGGGCACTAATCTTGTGCACTAATGGGGGACAAAGTGTGCACAAACTGGGAATTGTAAAAAAAAAAAAAGATTTGGGAAGAACCTCTAGGCAGCTCATTAGGGCATTACTGACTTGCAGAACATCTTGCAGAAAAAAATGTGTTGCCAAGAAAATTTAGACTAGTCCTGGGCACTGGCCCAGGGGTGGGAAGGTGGAATAAAAGAGGATGCTCCTGCTGGTACAGCATGCAGGAGGAGAGGAGGAGGTAGGGCTGGCTGTGCCTGCTCTCCACTCCTTTCAGAAGCAGCCAAGATGAGCAAAATATGCTTCTAGAGATCTCAGTTCTTGCCTTAATATCCAAAACTTGCAGGATACTAGGAAATACAGAAAATAGAAACCACTTTGCTAGTAAGAGCCGGGGTGCAGAAGCTGGAGCCCAGGAATGGCACACCAAGCCTTTCCACTTTGGGTTACAAACTGAAATCCTAGACTGGCCATGGCTCAAAGTCGTCACCACCCTGAAGGCTGGAAAACAAGTGCTGCATCTCAGGGACACGTCCCTGGCACAGATGTCTCCTCTGGGCAGCCCTGCACACATGCCTTCAGTCGTGGTCCCCAGCCCAGAAGCTGTTGTGCAATTTATACCCAACTGGCTCCCCTGGGAGCTGCGATCTCAGAAGCTTTGCGTGAAGATTTCAGGGTTTATTTCCCCTCCATAAATGTTTGCCAGATCACTGGGACAAGGTTGCTTTCAAACAGACTTACTGACAAAGCTCCCTCGGCTAAACAAAGCTTTTATAGGTGTTACTCCCCTACACATCAGGTCCTGGTGGTGAGGAGGGGAGAACAGGTGTCCTGCAGCAGTGTCCCTGCCCAGCCCTCCCGGTGGCAGGAGCAGCTCGTTGGGTGGGATGACAGCCCTGTTTTGCAGCAGATCCTGCCCTCTCCTTTCTGCTGGTGACTCATTTCCAAAGTGCCTACTGAGATCCAGGATGAACCTGGCAGATGAACCTCAGGGAGCTTGCATGGCTGCTGGCCCTCCAAGAAGCACGTGCCTTGCAGGAACTGGGCTCTCTCAGCTGTACTCTGGCTGCTGGTGCAGAGGAGATGCTGAAGTGTTTATTTGTTTTACTCCTCGCTGCGTGAGTCAGGCTGGGTGTGGGGGAGCTATTCAGTGACATCCACTGCTTTGGAGAGAGCACCTGTGGTCTCCAGAAATTGGTACCCCTCCCTTATGGCCCACACGGGCAGGCAGGCATTCCTGGGAATGGTGCAGGAAGCTGTGGGATGAAGCAGCCAAGGCTCCTCTGGAGTAGCAAAGTATCACTCCAAGAAACTTCATCATCAGACAGGCACTGAAGAACAATTTTCTACTCCCCATCCCATTCCATGACAGGCTGTGGCATAGCTCTGCACCCAGGAGGACTCTGGGACAAGAGCCAGTGTACCTGGATCTCTTGCTAAGCTGATTGGCCTCTTGGCAGGCTCCTATCCTGCTGAACTTTGCTGGGGTGCTGGCTAGGACGGCATTTTGGCAGCTGTGAAATGCCACCCATATGAATGGGAATTCCCTTCCTGCCCTGAGACCCATGGCATTGCTTCAGAGGCTGCAGGTTGGGCTGGACCAGCTAACGTGCTAATGGGCACAAGGTGGTGCGGCCCCAGCTTTCCCTTTTGCACCCTTGCAGAGCCCCAGCTCCAGGCCTGGTCCTCTGTTAGCAGCGAAGGCTGGGTGCTGGCAGGCACTGAAGCTGGGAACAAACACTGGGAACATTCCCAAATTGTTTGAAGGGCTTGGACCTGTATCTGCCCCTGCCACTGCCAGCAGGAGGCTGGGAGCTGATTTATACCCTTCTCTTAGAGATGCTCTTTCCATGCAACATGACCAGAGTTCACTGGACCATGAATCTGTAGTCTGCTGGCCGTGGCAGGGCAGTCCTGTGCCAGCACAACAGGCAGTATCTTTTTGCAAGATACAGCAGCTCCAGGCAGAGGGGCACAGAGCCGAGCCCACATCCCTCTGAGAACCAAAAATAAATGCGCAGTCACTGCTGTGCTCCAGAGATGAGAAGGAGTGTCTCTCAGCTGTCATCCTCTCCCTGTGTGGTGGGAGGTGTTGGCAGTGGGAGCCGACTTATTTATTTATTAAGATCCCCTTCGTGTTGCTGCTGGAGGCTGCTGTCCCTGTGCTGGAGATGTGCTGCCTGCGTGCTTGCAGGGCACAGGGGGACCCTGCAAGCCCTGCAGCCCGGGGATAAACATGAAAATACTGTGACTTTGGCAACAGAGAGCCTGGAGGAGGCAGCCAGGGCTCGTTGGCACTGAAGATGTCCCCGACCCAAACACTGAGCAGAAGGCACCCTCTTGAGAGCCTCCAGGCAAAGGTGGATGCGCACCAGCCCCAGCCCCCAGCCGCGCTGCCGCAGCACTCGTGTGCTGAGCTGTATGTGATCCCTGGCATGCCGTGGCTGCAGGAAGCCCCGCAGGCTTTTCCATAGCAAGGCTTTTAAGTCAGCCCAGCCCGGCAGTGCGGTTTGCAGCCCAGCTGTGAGCAGCTGGATCGGCGCGGCGGGGGGGCGGGAAGAGGCAGGAGGGAGCGTGGCGAGGTGGGAGCCCCGCCAGCCTTCCTCTGCACAGGGAAACCGTGCCTGGGTGCGTCAGCCTGCCCTCCAGACCCCGGCACACGGGCCCTGCTGTGCCCCTCTGCCCTCTCCCCCCGACCCTGCTGGCACCAGCAGCCGAGGGGAGCCGTGGGGACTCAACCTTCACCGACTGCAAACTCATAAACCCCACGGGGTCAGCCCTTGACCACAGCGTCTGTGCTCCTCTGCAGAGCAATCAATCACATTTTCCAACACAGTTCCTTGTGTCTGTCATGAATCAGTCCAAGAAAGCAGCCTGGACTGATCACTGTCCCGCAGTTTTCAACTCACCATCTGATCATCATCTCTTACTCCTGATGCCATGAATCAGCAGCAGGGAGAGCAGTGTGTGAACTGCACATTATTCTCAAATCCTTGGCAACCACCACGATGCAGCAAGAAAGTGTTTGGGATCTTTGGGAGGTGTAGCAATGGGCAGCCTTGCCTTGTGCTTGGGAGATCAGCTGAGGGCTGTGTGGGCAGGATGGCTGTGTGTCCCATCGAGGGCAGGGACGGAGGCCTCAGCCCCTCTGGTCTGACCTTGTCCTGGAGCCCTTGGGACACCAAACATTGCCCTTGGCAGATGGGATAGGTCACAGCTTGCCAGCCCTCCCATTTCCATTATTCCCATATCCATTTATTCAGGGAAACTTGGGATACTTCAGGGCTCAGTGCTTTGCTGCTGCAGAACAGACCCTTTGCACAGTCAGTTCTTTTCTTGAAGTGGTAAGTAGGTGTACTCTGGTAAATTCAGGATATGTTGAATCATTTGCACTTGGCACCTGGTCTCCTTGGTGTCTTCAGTTTTGTTTCAGCTTGGCAGCATCATGGTGAGAATTAGCCTATCTCACTAATAGTTTAATCTATATATAATTTGAATGCTGCATTCCTAAGATCAATATGCATTATTCAAGGTGACAGCAGAGCTAAAAGTAGTCCTTTAGCTATATCAGGAATATCAGGATAATCATGTGTTGTTAGGATTAGAGACCCCATGAAGACATGTCTCCATAGAGGTGGGCAGGGCAGTGGGGCACAGTGCTCAGCTGTGTGGCAGTACACCCTCACCACTGTCCTGGTCACCTCTCCAAGGATCTGGATCCTGTCCTGCCTCCTGCCTTCTGCAGCTCTGCTCAGCCACCTGAATTACACCAGAGGTAAGCTGCAGTGGCAGGTGAGGTGATCTGGTGCACTATGCCAAGGGGACACAGGGACAGTGGGGTTGTGTTTATTTTCCTGCCCAGGGCAGTCATAGGAGGTGGTGATTCAAAGTCCTCAATTTACCAATGTTGGCAGCAGAGCAGGGAGTGTTCTAGGATGGACTGGTCTTCTCCTTTATTTTCTTCCTTCTCTTTGCTGATTTGCAGACAGCCTCCTCCTTTAGACCCTTGGCCACTGACATGCACTAGGAAGGGTGAGATTTGGGAAAACTCCTGTGCATTCTCCATTTGCCTTGGTTATGCACAGTCACGCATGTGCCACTCTGGAGCTCTGTGCATGCCCTGGTACTGGAGATCACTCTGGAGAACTCTTTTTCTCATACTAGCTACTGTGAGAAGAGAAAATGTGGAGATCTTTTACATGTTAGTCAAGAACTGATGTGTTACTAATTGCTGTAATAGAAAATACTGTCCCTCAGAAGATGATATTTTATAAACAAGGGGATAATTTACAGCTCAATTACTTAAACCATGAGTTAATTGCTAAGCATAACAAATAAATACATTTGCAAGTACAACATTTAATTTGCACAGATTCCAGTAGCCTCAGCGTTAAAGGCAGATCATTATTTGATAAGTAATCTGGAACATTGTATGAAATGACATTTATTTTCACACGTAATCCAAGTGATGAAATGTCTTGAAATGAGATTTCAAGGGCCTTGTCCTTCATCCCCTGCAAAAAAGGGCACATCATCTGTCTTAGAAATGTGTTCAGGCTGCCTGAGAGCACAGGGGAGGCAAGAATCCTCCAGAAGTGACACAAAGAGCAGAGCAGCAACCCTAGATTCAAGCACATTAAAGTTTTTAACACTAAAAAATTTAAAGAAAGAATGTAGAGGCAGAACTCCAGGACATCTGCAGGGGGCTGGGAAGCTTCACATCAGCCTTGGTTGATGGTGGGATGTTGTTAGGGCTGTGACAAACACAGGCAGGAGCAGAGGAGGAAAGTGCTGGAAGGGAGTGCATCTGTGAGGCATGGCCTTGGCTCTGTGTGAGGATGCGAACAGAGACAGCAGCAAATAAACCCAAACAGACCCCCCCAAAAGGGGGGGTCCAGCCCACTGCTGCCCATGCATGCCCTAGCAGAGGCTGCAGGACTTTGTGTCCTTTGTAGGCAGGTCCTGTGCAGCAGGGTATAAGAAAGCTCTGCCTGCTGCCTGCCCACTGCCAGCCCCGCTGCCTGAGCCAGGGCTGGTGGCCACCGCCCTGGATAAGAGGTCCTACAATCAGCAGGCACCTGCACTTCAGTTGCTCCTATTGAATAATCTTGGGCTACTGGTGCCCTTTCGCTGGCTCATATCTTTATTGGAGGCTGTTAAAGCCAAACCTCCCAACAGCAATAACAGGACTACAAAGCATTTCTAAGAAAAAAAGTACGTGGGAATAAGGCAGATACTGAGATCCCAGCCAATTTCAGTACAATACAAGTCTGAAGTATACTTATAAAGTTAACAAGTCAAATTTAAATGTATACAAGGCTCAGGAGCATACAGGAAACAGGATCAGCCAAACCTTCAAAGGCACATCATTGTCTTTCAGAAAGTCCACTGAAAGGGTCATACCATAAAGAAGGTGTATTCACATGGCTGACATAGTGATAAACCCAGTGGGGAAATGCCAGCAGCACAGTGGGCATGGATGCAGGGATGCTAAGGTGGTCCAGTCTGTTTTTATGGAGGGCTCTCCTGTTCTCTCTGCTGCTGCCCCACAGTAAAATGGAATTCTGGTGTAAATCTGGGGAGAGTTGGCAGGCAGTGACCCTTGCCACTGGCTTTACAACTGGCAAGCCAGCCTTTGCAATCCCACTGCTGGACTGAGTAAAAAATTAACTATCATGCCTTGCCTGGCACTCTCTCTGTGGCAATTATTTTATTTGAAGACACAGGGTGGTGACTTCCTTGACCCCTATGACATAAGCACCGTGGATGCCACAGGCAGGAGAGGATGAGGACAGAGCTAGAAGAGGCTGCTTGTGCTGCACACCCAGAAGTTTGTCCCCCCCTTGGAGGGGGACAAACTTTCTCCTTGCTTTCTCCTTGGAGCCAAAGGCACCATGGATTCGGAGAGTGCCTGATCTAGGCACCTGGAGAACACCTTGTTTCAGCAAGGGGAGATGGAGAGGATCTTGCAGAGTGTTGCAATGGGGAAACTGTGCAAAAAGGTCCCAATTCTGTCCCTATTTTACTCCCTCAAGTACCAGATTAACAGTCAAATGTACTCGCAAAATGCCAAAGATGTGGAGTTCATTCAGCCTGCCTGGGTGGTATCACCATGGGCAGCTTACCATGCCTGATCTTTCCATCTCTGGTGTGTTATTTGTGGACAGCAGGCTATATTCTGCCTTCATCGTGTGCCATGGTGTGTTTATACATTTTACCCATCTGTTTGAAAGCAAGAGGCAATTCCACATGACTTAAGCAACCATCCACACTCTAAATCGCAAAGTATCCAAGCAAGCCAGAGTGCAACTGTCCAAGGGCTGCAATAGATTGTCATAAAAGTATCAAGAAAATGTCCTGCTACAAAGACATGGAAAAAATTAAGGTAATTTCATGGCTTCTTTGTGAGGAGGAAAAAAAAACACCCCGATGTGGTGCCTCTGAAGAGGCCAGCAGAGCCAGGATGCATGTTCCAGGACCTGGTGTGCAGGAATTCATGAACCATAAGGCTATGTCAAAAATAATTTTTAAATGAAATGCAGTGTCCTAGCAAAACATGTCTGAGACATAAAACAAAACCAAAGTAAAAAATGTGGCAATTAAAGGCTGGATTCTTTCTTAAGTGAATAGAAGACACATGCATCCATCTGAGATCAGATTTTGGCCTGATTTGAAACTGTGCTCAGGGAGTCTGCAGTAAAAGCAGGCAAAGGATGGCTCCAGCTCTTTTTTACAATCCTCTAGACCAGACCAGCCTTTCTGCATTTCCCCAAGAGCAAAAAGGCTTTTGCCACCAGCCCCTGCACGCATTAGTTCACTGGCTGTGGAACAGAGGGTCTCAGCGCTGCATGGAGCTGAGCTGCCCACTCCTGTGTCTCCACACCATGTACAGACAGCAACAAAACCATTCCACCTGCCTGAAACCTGGGTCCAAACCTCCTGCCTGCACTGCCCATGGTGGCTTTGGGGATGGTAAACTCCCAGCCACACCACCCTGCACTGAGTGTCCTGCAAAAGTGCTGGTACCAAGGCTTAACCTTTATTAATTGGGGAGAAGAAGAAATAATGCTGGCAAAATATTGTCAAATACTTCAAATTAATGATTAATTCTAGATGGAGTGATACTGTTTGATGTGGTCTTTGCTGGTTTAAACAGGAGAAGGGTGATTCACTCTAAAGGAATTTATAAAAACACAAGTATTTGCTCATGGACAATAAATACTGTGGCAGATAAAAAGGGGGATGAAGTGTTCGGCGTTGTGATAGCAACTCCGCTCAAGAAAACTTTTGACCTTCTCACATCTTAAATCAATGTTCTCCCCCTCTCTCTCCTCCGAGCCTGCCCTTGAGGCTGAGGGGATGGGTACGTGGGAGCACGCTGGGCTCGGCGCGGGCTGCACTGCCAGCAGTGACCCCCCATCCCTCCCTCCCATCCCCACAGAGAGGCTCAGGCACCCGCCAGCNATTGTACTGAAATTGGCTGGGATCTCAGTATCTGCCTTATTCCCACGTACTTTTTTTCTTAGAAATGCTTTGTAGTCCTGTTATTGCTGTTGGGAGGTTTGGCTTTAACAGCCTCCAATAAAGATATGAGCCAGCGAAAGGGCACCAGTAGCCCAAGATTATTCAATAGGAGCAACTGAAGTGCAGGTGCCTGCTGATTGTAGGACCTCTTATCCAGGGCGGTGGCCACCAGCCCAGGCTCAGGCACCCGCCAGCACCCAGTGAGGGGCGCAGGGCAGCACCCGACAGCAGTTTACACAATCTGTGTACACAACGTAATCTGTCAGTTTGCCTGTTGTAAATGTAAGCGCATAAACCCAGCACTGAAGCTGCTGTGGTTTACAGAGCTGGCCTGCCTGGGAAGCTGAGATTTATGCTGCCTGCTGGCTAGCAAGGTGTCCCACTCTGTCCCCTCCCATCCTGTCCTGTCCTCCCCAGGCACAGGCAGGCAGGATGCCCAGGAGGGATGGCTGCAGGCAGCAGAGAGACCATTTATAACCAAGAAAGAGCTGCAGCAGAGGCACTGGCAGTGCTACACATGCCCCATGGCACCTGTGAGCCTTCAGATGTGTACCTGAAGGAGGGAGCTCACTATCTACCTTTCCCGTGGGAATACAATGCAGCTGGGATAACCCCTGAACCTCGCTGGGTCTCTGCCAGTGCCATTAAAGTGTTGACATCCGCTGATTACCTTGACACGATGCTGGTTTTATTGAGACAAGATTAGCCACTCACACTCTGCAGGGAGGCCGGGCACACACCATCACCAGCTGTCCCCTGCCAGGAAGGGCTCCAGAGCCTCTTTTTGCTCTGAGCCTTTTTTTCTTTAAACAAATCTAGCTATTTTTACCTCTAAAAATAACAGCGTGGGGCTGAGCACAGGGATCATCTGGAGCTAAGTCCTTCAGCTCTTGTCTGGCCTTACCAGGGCTGATGGAGCAGGGCTGGTGGTACCCACCAAGGGGCTGAGCCCCTGCCTGTGGCCGCTCCTGCAGCATCACCCCACAGGCTGTCAGCGAGCCTTTCATCACAGACCCTACTGACTTCATCCTTTCCAAAACACCTGAGCTCCTTGTGGTCCCTGTGCTCATAACACTTGGAAGTGACATGGGCTTCTGGTTTCAATTAACCCAGGGGCAGTTTGGGGACTATCTGGTTGCACAGGAGTGGAGAGGAGAAAGGGCCTTTCAGAGCAGCAGAAATGGAGTGTTTGGGTGAGGAACTTCTGGAAAAAGCAGATGGTTTCTCTCTTTCCTTCCTCCTTCTTTTCCTCACAGTTTTTTTCTTCTGAATTCTAAGGAACAGACAACCCAACAGCACATTTTTCACCACTGAAACTTTGCTGAAGGGAATTCTCCATTGCTATTTCATTTCTTCCTGATGTTCACAGATCATAAAACAAAGAGCCTCTGGAGGATGGGGAGAACAGACCCTGTCCTAGGGTCAAAGAAGAGGACCAGCCTGGCACTCTTGCATTGCTGTCCTGACCTCTGTCTCCATGCCTCCCATCTGGCAGCTGGATGTACAATGTATTTGTCCCTCCCATGGCTCTGAGGCAGGTCCTGGTGTAGCCTTGGACATCTGCACAAGGCTGATGGCCACGAGCAGAGGCTGCTTGCAGCATGGGAAAGCAGTCACCAAAGTCCCCAGGCTGGCCCCAGCCAAAACGAGGTTTGCTGGTGCTGACCTGAGAGGAGACACACTCACAGGACAGCCAGGGCAGGTCCCACTGGGACCCATTGTGCTGCAGCCACACAGCAGCCAGTGATCCCAAATCTTTTGTCTCTGGGGATAGAAGGAGGGAAAAAGCCATAATCCCATGAAATCACAGCCCACAGTGTGCCGGTGCCTTAAGTTTCTCTCTCTTGTGTGTAACATGTTCAATGGCTTTTGGAAGAAAGGTGTCTGAAGGAGGGACTGTAAGTGAAAAATAGGACTGAAGGGCAGGCAGGACTAGGGAGTTCTGCCATGCTAACCTGAGAGCTGCTCTTTTAAGACACGAGTTTTAAACCTGGCAACACTGGTTAATTGCTGCTCCTGCAATGCACAGCAGCCCTGCCTGTGCTATGGGAAGATGCTCTTTGAAAAGTTCAGGAGGGCTGAGGATTCACCCAGGAGCTGCAGCACAGGGAGGGACAGGAGAGAGGGACATTGTGCTTGGAGGGCATGTAGGGGCTGGTGGAGGGCATTGATGGCTCTGATCTTCTTTCACTGGTGACTTGGATACAAAAAGGGAGGATTTGATTGTGAAATGTGTTTCCTCAGCCAGGAAAGTGAGGTGTGGACACCAGCGTGGGGCCAGGAGCCTCTGCCCAGTCCCCCAGGGCTGTCTGAGACTGTGGGTGGGAGGACAAAGGATGATGCAAGAGCTACACATGTGTGGCTGAGTAAGAGGAAAAAAAAAAACAGAGAAGGGAACGATGAAACTGCCGGGAGGACAAATTGGACTGAAATAATCACTGGGGCCAGAAGGCTCTGGAGCAGCTTCCAGCAGGAGTGGCAGGAGCCAGAAAATAACCTCATTGTTCACTGGAGCCTGAGCCACCCGTGAAAGGGACAAGCTGGCATGGGCCAATGAGGTTCAGGTGTCCCTGTGCTACATCTCCATGGCCTTACTCACCACCACTTTTGGGAGCACAAGCTCAGCCCTCACCTTGAGCCTACAGAGGAGGCACTGGAGGCAGAGGCCAGGAGCCAGCTCTGCAGGGCTTATCATGGGGGTGTGTTGAGCTTGTCACCTCTGACATCATCTCTGTGCCTTGAAGATGTTTTTTGCCCAAAGAAAACCCACTTACAGGCTGTGTATCCTGAATGGCAGAGACCCCAGACAAGAATGTGAGCTGCACTGAATGGATGGTGAGCAGCAATAGCATCCACACCATGGTGCTTCAGTGCTGAGCTGGGTCCATCCCCACATCCCAGGAATCCAGGGAGCTGCTGACCCGAACAGGGCATATTTTGGGGTGAAATTTGGCTATTTATTATGTTTCTCCAGCCTTGCTCACCTGGAGTCTAGGTGGAGAGGAGGCACCACTTGCACCCTGGGGATGGGCAACCCCTGGACCCATCCAGCCCCCACCGAATCGGGAGCAGGGGCCACATGGTGAGGGTGGTCGTGGGGCTTGCCAGCATCCCGGTACAGCCTGACAGGGCCTGGAGCCAGCCCGGGCAAAGAGCTGATGGTTTTCACACCCTGTCAGCCTGATGAACAGCCCCGCTCCCTCGGCGCTCAGCGCCTACAAGGGTCAATTACAGCGATTACTTCAAGGAGTCAAACTGGCTGCCGGCAGGGCTGGAAAAAAAATCTTTGTTTCAGCTTTGTCACGGCAAGGAGAGAAGTGACTGGGTGTGCGGCAGGAGATGAAAGAGCCTCTACTGTATGCGGGGCAGAAGTCAGGAGGTGGTCGGGTGTTTGGAGGAGGGTAGCAGGGCTCCCCTGGGGCCAGTGTTCTGCTGTTCTGCTAGCATGGATCTGAGAAGCAGTCAGGGCCCGTGTAACCCCCAGACCTCTTGGTGACTCAAGAAGGGACTAAAAACAGCTTTTGGAGTTGTAGGGAGAATCTAACAAGGAGGTAGAGGACTTCAAAAGTGAACGTGGTGCTCTGACATGAGAAACAGAGAAGAGCAAAACCCTGGCAAGCTGCAAGTGCAGTCACAAGAAAGGTGATTAAAAGGTTTGGGAAATAACTCAATCAAGGTGTTAAAAGCTGAAAATAAGCATGTTTGCTTATGTGCCAGGAGCAGGAAACCAGCCAGCCAGCAGGCTGTGGATGATGGAGGCAGGAATTGCAGGTAGGGAAGGCAAAACTTCAGCAGAAAGCTAAGAGGTGGCTTAGGGTTTGGGGAGGATGCTCAGGCATTGCCCCCATGGCAGCCCTCCTGTGGGGCTGTGCCAAGGGACCTGTTCCATGGAAGGGGCCTGCTGCAGAAGTCTTCCAGTAAATCCAGAAGCTGCAGAGAAGTTTGTGTCTGGGAGAAGGAGGTGCCAGCCCAGCCAGGGGTGTAACCCAGCAGAGGGTGGGGAAGCAGTAGCCAGAGAGGCTCAGGGGATGTCACGGCCAATATGAGAGAAGTCATCTGTAACTGGCTGGGTCAATACAGTGCTTGGAGAAGAGTCAACACCACCTTACAGGAGGAAGCCATGCCTCACAAATCAGCCAGGTCACTGAGCATGGGGCAGAAGAGCTTCCAAACCAGCTTTGTCCTGGCACCTCTCCCAAAGCCCCTGAATGCCCAATGATTTGGAGGGACATTCTCATTGTGGGGAGAAAATAACTGGTTAAAGCTGACTGCTAAGCAGGAGCTCGCAGTGTTAAGCTTCAGGCTGCTAAACTGACAGATGAACGCCAGTGTGGGTAAAGGCAAATCAGCTACCCACAGAAAAGCCAGACAATATGCTGGCCTCCTGCTCAGCAATGCTGAGTGAGTGTCAGGACAGCAAGTGTGAAGTGTTATTAGGGAAGGAAGAGAGAACAACTAGATTCACTGCTTGAATGTTATGTGCACCTTTTTTTTTCCTCAAAAAATGTTGTGGATGGAATAAAGGAGTATGAAGAAAGGCCTTAAGGATGCTTGGGAGTAGAGCTGGGTTTGGAAAAGCTGAAGGGGAGATGATGGAGGTCCCAGGATCCAAAATGTCTGGTGAAGGGAGAGCTGGCACAAAACTGGGAAGAATGAAAGCACAGTGAGAACAAGCCCAAAACAAAGAGGAGGAAGCCCTTACCTTCAACAGCTCAGCTACAAAACCTTGTGCTGTTGTGGTGCCTAAAAGCACGAGGTGGGAAAGCTGCGCCCACCAATGCCCTCACTGCCCCACACACCAAGAGTGAGCAGCTGGGATGGAGCTCACTCACACTCATGGTGCACTGTGAGCTGGGAATCCTCAGCCTGGGCAAGGGGTGAAGGAACAAGACCACAGAGACAAGCCAAGCACATGGAGACACTTTCAGAGATGCAGAGCTCAGCAGGGAGCTGTGCCCCAGAGTTTTGCTTCCCATGTGCCATGCCCTTGATCTGAGGTGCCAGGCAGAAGTCTGCACAGTGCCTTTGCCTCTCCCTGGCTTCTATGAGCAACAGCTGACCAAGATTTTCCCTGTCAGGTTACAAATATCTTGAATCAGGAAGAAGCCAAACCTGCCTCTGTGTCACACCAAGAGTGTCTGTAGATGTAGAGCCTGGAGCAGCTGCAGAGCGGGGCTGTGGGGCAGCAGGATGAAGCTGGAGTTGTGGTTTTTGGCGAGTTTTGGGGGTTTTTTTTGTTTTATTTTGTTTCGTTTCATTTTGTTTTTTTAATGGTGTGAAGCCATTTGCTGGCCAGCCCTGCTATGAACCTGGAACACCTCCTGGAGAGCTCAGCATCCTCATGTCCCCACCAGTACCCGACCCCCCAAGCGTCCAGCCACAGGCAGCCCCCTGGGTTCCCCCTGCACACATCAGGCACCCCAGCACCCACCCTGGCTGCCAGCCCCCCCCCTGTCCCNGCCAGCCCCCCCCGTGTCCTGCACGCGAGGGCCGGGGGCAGAGGCCCGGCCGCCGGCATCGCTCGGTCTTCGGGGTGCGGGCTGGGGGTGGGATTTGTGGAGATTATGCCAGAGGAATTACAAAGGAACAGACTTTCCCACAGACGCTTCAATCACTGCTCTGAGAAAGTGTGTGAGCCGAGGCAGCCTGCCTGCCTCACGGTGCTTTGGGGAACGCACAGGAACAGCACACACGGTTTTTAATAATTAAGTAACTTTAATTGTCCTGGGAAAGCAGCACTTGCCTTGGGGCACTCTGCGCAAACTCGTAATTAATGTTACCAGGAGAGATTACGGGAGGGAGAACTGAGGAATGATTCACTTTTGCTTTTTAAGCCTCTCCGTGTTAAAGCTGTATTATCCCCCCGGTTTAAAGCCTCATTTAGCTGTGAAGAAAACCAATGTACTCGCGGAGGGAGGTGGGGGGAAGGAAGGCAAAGCACCCTGACAAATTACAAACAGCCGCGCCAGGCTCCACCGCCAGTCGAGTGGGATGGGAGCCGGCGGCCGGCGGGGCTGGGAGCATCCCCGGGTGTGCCGAGCAGCACCGCAGCTCAGAGCCTGGAGGAACGAAGGATGCTCGTCATCCACCCGGGCCCCGTGCGGCTGTGTGTGTGTAATTCCCATATGCTCCTTCTCTCTTGGAGGCTCCCAAAGCAGCTGATAGCGCAGGAGCCAGGAGAAGGTACCAGGAAAAAGTCTGGTCTCACCTGCCACCTCCTCCCCTCCCCGGAATGCACCAGAGGGCCGGATGCTGGAGACCTTGAATTTGGCAAAGTGCCACCTCCTCCTTGGGTCAGAGGGTGACTGGCCCTTTGTAAATCTAGTCTGTTCCAAGTAAATAAAATAAGTGTTTAACATCCTAAACCTGGCTGCTCTCCTCTGCCGTGACCTGCTCCCAATCCCCCCGGGATCGGTGCTTTCCTGCTGCAGCAGAGCATCCCCAGCTTGGCCCTGCAGCGAGCAAGTGCTCCCCTGGCACCTGCCCAACATGGGTCACCACAGACCCTGTACTGGGGCCCTTCTCAAGCAAGCTGAGCCCCAGAGCCCCTCGGAGCCCCCCTGAGTTCCCCAGGCAGCCTCCTGTCTCTCTGGGGCTGCTTAGCAGGGGAGGATTCCTTCAGCTCCCAACTGATGCCGGGAGCCGCCAGCGTGGCTGGATCCCCGCGGGGAGCCCAGCCGACGGGCTTTGCCAGCGCGGCACAAAGAGATGGGCAGTGACAGGGGGATGCAAAGCCTTCCTGGTGTGTGCCTCGCCTGGGATCCGCGGGGCTTGCTGGTGCGTTTCACCCACTTTAAAACCAACAACCTATTGGACTGGAGCAGATCTTTTCTTTCTTTTTTTCCTGTCTGTTCTATCCCCCCTCCCCCTGCCTCCACCCCCAAAGCGAATCACTGGTCTCACACAGGACACAAGGTATTTTACTCTATAGAAATCCTTTTTTCAGGCAACTATGTCAAGAATGTTTTCATACTTTGGGCTGGATGGGAAAAAAAAAAAAAAAAAAAAGGGCTTAATCCCCCGAGATGGTTATTTCTCTGAAAACAGACATGCAAATGCTGGACTTGTCAAACCTTAAAATGTTTTCTTTATTCAGGGAATTACTGCCTGCCTGCTGAGCCCGGGTAATGCTGACAGGCTAAGCCCGGGGCCTTGGCAGCAGAGCATGCAGAGTGTGGGAAAGGGCGGCTGAGGCACGCGCCAGATAAGATCATACAATAAATGATACAGCCCTCCGGAGCACACGGCCACTTTCATATGCAAACAGGCCTCCCGGTACACACACACACACACACACACACACACACACACAGGGTGCAGCACCTTGCAGCACACCCAGGCAGACCGGCGGGCACATGCATGCACATGCGGCAGAGGTGTCAGGGCACAGAGGGATGCAGGATGGGCTTTGCTCAGTCTGGTGAGCATCCCAGGTGCTGGGGTAGGAGATCTTCCCAGTGACCCATAGTCTGTCCAGGCACACTCCCTCATCGTCCTGCCATGCCTCTGTGGCTGCATTTCAGCTCTGACAATGCCCGGGCTCCTGTGGCAGCTGGGGGGGTGGTGGCTTGCAGACCCTGCTGGAGCTCTACGAGAAGGGGGAGGTCATCATTTAAGAACTTTGCTAGTTCTTTCTTCTGACTGTGGGCTAAAACCTGGCAACAGGACCCAAATGATTCAGGACAAGACAAAGGCGATCCAAAAGGTATTGGATTTATAATTGCATTTTTTTTAAGCTAGTGCTCTACTTTTGGCCCAAGTGAGGCTTTTTGGCACATGTGCCTGGGGCTGGGCAATGCAGACACAAATTCTACTCTCTGACAGGGATTAATTTCTAAACAGAAGCAAAGAGCATGACCCTGCTGATGGGAGTGGTGGGACCAATGGTGCCATGTCCCCACTGCCCATGGGAGCAGCGCCAGCCTGCCCCAGGGAGCCTCAGAGCCCTTATTGACCATTTTTGCTTTCTTTGCTGTGTGAAAACCTGATTCAGCCGGGGTGCAGGCAGGCAGGAGGCTGGCGCGAGCCTCACTCAATCCCTAAGTGTGGCACCTGCACATTTGTTTTAATAACCTGGTGCCTGGTGATCCACAGCAGGCAGCAGAGAGCAGGCGTCACGGGTGACAGTGCTGGAGGGTCACACAGCCAGCCACAGCTAATGACCCATGCTCCAAGAGGCGCCAGGATAGCAATGACGGCTGCTGAGCTACTGAAAGCCCAAGGAAAACCACTGTGAGAGAGACTTGTGAAGGCAACAGCACTGGTATCCAATATGGGCTTCCCTGGGGAGCCAAGTGCCACCTGGAAGCAGCACTGGCACCAGCCCAGGCCCCTGTGGGTTGCTGCTGGCCACGGTCACCCTCTCCCCTCCCATCATAGCAGCATGTCCCACTGACAGACACCACCCACCTGTGCTGCTGGGACATGTTTTATGGGGAGCATCACAGAATTAATCTCAGCACAGCTCCTCCTAACCTGAGCTTAACTTTTGGCATAGTCATCATTGCATTTTTAGGGCAGGCAGGAGCCTGAGTGCGGGGGCAGGAGGCTGGTGGGTGCAGGAGGGTTGGCAAAAAGAGGTGGCTGGTGATGGATGGCTGCCCCATGCACCCCCAGTGAACCACACACTCACAAATCACTGCTTCTCACTCCTTGCTGCTCTCAAGGTAGCCAGTGAAGGGGGAGAGGGAAGACGAGGGGGTCCTGGCGTCTTATTCCCGGCTTAATACGGTGCATTCACACAGATAATCTGTCAAGGAAAAAATGAGCCAACAAGCTATCTATTCTTGTCTGCGCTATTTTCCCATGTCAGGAACAGGCTGGGCTGAAAAATGTAGGTTTCCCCTTTCATCTTGCCTTTCAGAGCCCCTGAACAAGATGCCTTTCTTTTTCAGTGCTTGCTGAGGAGATCTTGCCTTGAAGAGCGGAAAAAGGGGCTTTCTTTTTCTTTTTTTTTTCTTTTTTTTCTTTTTTTCTTTTTTTTTTTTTTTAATATCTATGCCCAGGCCATGCTGGTGGCAGGGAAGTGGAGTAGCTTTTGTTTTCCCTTGGAAGCAAGGGTGCCCCGTGCTGATCCCCCTCTTGGTCTCCCACTGTTGTTACTGTCTCCATCAAGCTGGATTGGATGGGGGGGGGAGAGAGCGAGTGTGTGTGGCAACAAACATTTCCCTTCCATTGCTGGGAGATTTATTTTTAACTTGAAAAGAAATGCCTGGGGAGGCAAAAATAACATTTCCACAGGTTGGAGGCCCTGGTGAATGAGAGAGAAGTGATGAAACACTGGCACATCCTCCTCTCTGGCACGTGGTGCCAAGGCGCCAGCCGGGAGCCCAGGCGGTGCCAGGAGCAGGGCAGGGCTCTCCCTGCCTTTCCCTGAGGATGAGACGCGGAGGTGAGGGATCCACCTGAAGGTGGAGGTTGACTCATCCTGGTGACAACCACCTCCTGCTGCCAGCACCAGACACCCAGCGACACCGGTCCTGCCACCAGCGCTGCTGTACTGCTGTGACTGACTCACATTTCTCTCTCTGTGCCTCTCTCTTCCATCCCTCCTCCTCATCCCAGGTGGCTCCAGTGGGGACACGTGCAGCGGAGCCTCCTCTCCCCCATGGCAGTGGGGTGACAGGCAGGACATGTGGCAGGCAGAGGGTCCACACTCCTCACCTTTATAGGGTGGTGGCAGTGCTCTCCCTCCTCTGTCCAGGCATCTTGGGTTCGTGTGCTCTTTTTATACACTTGCTTTGGTCTAATAAAAGTCAAATGTGTTTTTATAGGCTTTGTGGTCTGTCTCTCATTAATCAAATTTCTTTGCCTTCTTGCTGGTTTGTTCTACTTCAGTGACTGGCAGCAGCCACCAGCTCTCCAGCCGCGTGGGCTGTTCTGCTGAAGCTGGGCTGTGTTTGTTGATGTATGGAAGTGGTTTTCAAAAAATAATATTTGAAGTGGCCAGGTAACAGCCAAGTGCAGGGAGAGGACATATCGGCAGCACTTGTGTAGCAGCGATCCAGCTATCTGATTTCTTGTGAAAGCAAATATTCTAAGGGGGTTAGGCTGTTCTGCTTCCTTTGCTATTTTGAGGACTGAAAATTGTGGCCTCTTTTGCTATGATTCCCCTGGCCTAGGGGGATCACACATGGCAAGCAAACAAACCCTTTCTGAGACCCCATTAGCAGTGCCACTGGAAGCCTTCATTATCTGTTTTTAATGCACCTTTTTGAAAAAAGAGGCGAATACTCTTGCCTTCTCCTGATGCAGGAAAGTCAGGCTGTGTCTCTCAAGTCTCTGAGGAGCCTGCCAGCCCCAAAGCTTGGTGCTGGATGGAGACCAGATGTTCCTTCAGCCCATAATGACACAGAATCACACCTCACCTCTTTTTTCCCCTCAGCTTTTCTTAGAATTTTCATAAAGGTGAGCAGAAAGAGGAGAAAGCTTCAGGAACAAACAGTTGTGAACAACCTGTCAGGGAGCTGATTCATCTGTGGGGGATGTCTGAGCAACATCCACACACCTCAGTGTTTGGTTCCTGGCTGTCACCTGCAATGAGGACAGGGGAAGAAGTTCCTGTGGGGAATGCTGCAGAAGAGATGGCCAAAAGCTGTGGCTGCCACAAGCTGCAGTGCCAGTCCCTGTGCTGCTGAGCCCCACTGGTTGAGCCTGGTGCCGGCAGTGGGTGAGAACTTAGGGCCAACACCCACAGCATCAAAGGGTTGTCGGAAGAGCTGCAGGGCATGGGGATGTGCTTCTCTGTCAAACTGATTCTGAGGCTGCTGGGAGGAATCACAGGGAAATTGGGAGCAGACAGAGCAGGCAGTTAATTGCAAGGAGTAAAAATACTGTAGGCAAGATAAAAGACAGTGTTTGCATTGTCTGCAACCCTCTGGCTATTCCAGGTTTGCCTCCAGCTGTTTGGTGAAAAGTTCTTTTCAGCCTTTGAGAAGGTCACAGTTAGTCTGGAATCAAACAAAACTAGCAAGCGAAGGCAAGCAGGCAAGGAGGAAGGCATGAAATCAGCTCCTTTTGGCTTCTGGGAGGACTGGGAAACTTGTAAATACAATTGCTGATGGTGGTGTAGCACTTTGCTTGCCACAGCTTTTGCATGACACTGTTGAGAGACCCCACCCCACCTAAGGCTGGAGCTGCTCCAGGCTCTGGAGAGAATAACTCGTGGCCTGAATACACAAAACAGGAGTGGAAACAGGCAAGAAATTACTTTCCCACAGGCAGAGTGGGGCCAAGCTGGAGCTGCTATCCCCTTGATACAGCCACAGCCACCAGCTGCCTTGCCCAGTGTCAGGGTCAGGGCTCAGCTGCTTGAACACGTGGGGACCTGGATCAGCCTGAGGAACTCTCAAGAGCTCAGGGTGCCACGTCTGTGGAAGACTTGCAGGGCTGTGGAGTGTGGTAGTGGGGCAGGAATGCCCAGACCAGCACAGTGTCCACAGCACCACCTCCTGCTTCCCTCACATCCCTGTTCCTGCTATGGAGTTGGGCCCCTGTGAAATGTGAAATGCTGTGGTCCTTAATCTGAGCTGGGGAGCTTCCCCTAGGATGTGGGGAGGGGATGGCAGGCAAAGGCAGAACCATCCCATCCTCCTCTTCCTCCTAACCAGCCAGGCCCTTTGTAATGCAGCGGGGACTGGGACTGCATGTCCTTGCTTAAGGCTCCTGAAGGAAAGGGCCTGGGGTCATGGACACTCCATGGGAATGAGCACTGCAGCCTCGGAAGGGTTGGGAAACTGATGTTATCACAAGGGAGGGTTGGGTTCAGCAGAGAGGTGAGGAGCAGCCCCCCACAGCCACCCCTGTGGCTGCTGCCCTGGGCTGTGCGCCAGCTCTGTGGGATTGGGGCCCGGCAGAGGCAGGCTGGGAGCTGCCTGGACTGCTCCAGCAGCCAGGGCCCATGCCGGCCACACCACAGCCTGAATCACCACCCCGGCGTGCAGCCGGGTCCCTGGCCTGCAGCGACAAGGGCCGGGCAGGCACCGGGTACGCCCGGGAACGCCTCACTCCTCCCGTCACAGCTCCCATGGGCTGTGTGGAAGCTGGTGCAGCTGCTGCTCTCCCTGGGGCAAGGTCCAACTATCCTTCTGGGTCTCAAAGTGTCCTGAGTGTAAGCAGGGCTGGGGAAGGCACTACCCAAGCGCTGGGAGATACTCATCAGGGCCTCCTGGGAATCTTCAAGTCTTTTCATGAGTCTTTTCATGACCTTTGTGACCCCAAAGCTTCCCCCGTGCATAGCATGAGGCTCTGAAGTCAGCACAAATTCAGACACATTCCCCTGAGCGAGAAAAAAAATCCCCACGCACTTGTGCGACAGCTCATGCATGGACAAACCTTGCATGGAAGGAAAGACCCTTACCCTGGGCAGCTTCTGCTGCCCTGTTGTTGTCCTGGGGAGGACATGGAGACAACCTTCTCTTCCTGCATCAGAGGCTCATTTAATATCTCTCTGGATGCTTTGCTTGGTTGCCCCACTGCCCCCAGCCCTGGTCCCCCCTGCCAGACTGAGCACGGGGAGTGAGGCTGGTGTCCAGCAGGATCAGCCCCACTGATCTCCAGGCTCAGATGCTTCCTCCAAGCACCAATGCCACCCAACATGCACATCCCCACCTGTGCATGTGGGGACACACTGAGGGATGTGAGGGGTGATGGATGGGGTGGTGGTGGGGAGATGACTGCACTGCAGGCAGGGAGGACAGGCAGCTGGGCACAGCACTAGCAAAGGCAGAGGAGAACAAAAATCCCTGGGGGAAAGTGTTGCTCAGCATCTGCCTGGACTCCAAAGGGTTAAAAAGCTTGCACAAGCCACCCCGGAGCCCAGCTCTGCTTTGCCCCCTCCATCTCCTTCGCCCTCTGAGGGCCGGGCTGGTGCCAAAGTCGGAACCTGCTAATCAGCAGCTCCCAGCAGCAGCAGCCCTCCGTCTGCCTTGACTCCCGGCCAAGCGCGGCCGAGCCTGCCGGCGCAGGAATGTGTGAGAGCCATGTGTCACTTCTCCAGACTGTGGGAAAGTGCTGCTCCAGTGAACTCACAGCAGCTGCCCTGCCCCAGCCCGGCCGCGCCGCGGGAGAAACAGGAGCCGAGGCTCTCGCAGCCCTTGGAACGGCCTCTGCTCCCGCTCCTTTCCGTGCGGGTCCCCTGCCAGCCCCCGGCCCCGCGGGTGACAAAGAACATCTGAGCCCCCAGCGCCTGTTAGGGCCACCGCCGGTGGGGAAGGAAGGGCTGCTTTTTTTTTTTTTTTTTTCCCCTTAGAAAACCTAGACCATCCTTACTCTAANTTTCCCCCCAGCCCCCTGCCAAGGGATTAATTGCCGGCCTGGGGAGCGGGAGAAGCGGGCCGGGGCTTGGCGGGAGGGCAGCAAAGCAAAGCGCTGAAGCAGCACATTCGGCGGCAGGCTGGTGCCCCCGCTCCATCCCTCCCGGGCTCCTCCTCGCCTCGCTGGCCCCGGCCGAGCAGGCTCTGCAGACAAGCATCTATATCTGCCCTCATTTTCATCTCCTCCTAAGCCTGCCATGAGCTCTCGTTAAAGCTGCTTTCTGGGGACTCATTAACTTGGCAGGCTCAGTGAACTCAGATCAATTAAAATAAAGCTTCTTAGCTTCTCTGCCCTCTGCTTTGCTGCAATGTTGCCCCACTCTCCTACTCTTGTCTGCAACCCAGACCAGGCAGAACAGGAGTGATGGTCCCCAACCTGCAGCATGTCCTGGGAGAGTGCTGGTGGACCCAGGTCCATCTGCCACAGCTCCTGGCCCACCAGTGACTGGGTGCCCTGCCTGGTCTCAAGGAGCAGAGCTTGTGAGAAGGGTAGTCTGGTAACAATCCGAATTTTGCTTTGATTTTTTTTGGCACTTTGTCCAAATGATGCCAGCATGCTCTCAGCCCCTGCCATCAGCTTTTGCATGACTCCAGTCAGCCTGTGGTTCACCCTTTGCTTTGTTTTGGAAACCTTTGGAGAGTGATGCTGACTACCTGGTCAGAGCCATGCAAATTCAGAAGGCCAAGCTTTCAGCTGCCTTTAAGCTTGTTGACCAAACCCAAAAAAACCCCAAACATCTAATGAAATTACTTTGGAGTCCTTCCTGGATTACATCCATGCAAATAGGGAGCCTGCTGCAGACAGGTGATGATACTAGTGGGTACAAAATGAGGCCATGGGGTCTTAGAGACTGTGGGCCAAGCCAAATGTTGGATGTGAATACTTGCAGGCTCTGGGAAAACTCTGGCCCAGGCACACACTGGACAGGATGGCTTGAGCTTTTATCTCTGCAAACCAAAGACAGCAGTGCAGCCTCTCCACTGTGGACAAGATCCAGCACAGTGAAAAAAGCTGGGGCTCCAGCAACTCACCAGCACCTCTTGCACCACAGGCCACAACCACAATGTCTCTCAGGCTCTCTCACTGTGAGGACAGCAGACATGTCACCTGCTGCAGAGCGAGGCTCTGTCCCCACTTGAAGTGGGGGCAAACCCGGCTTGTAACCCATGCCTGCCACTCTACTGCTTGCCTGCAAGTACCCCCACATGGCTTTCAAGAGGAGAAAATGTTTGCTCTGGTGCTAGGCGTAGACCTACACTTCTTGCCTGAAAGCCTTTGAAGTGGAGCAGCTCTCACAAGGAGGAACTGAACTTGGAAGCTCGGGGTCAGCAGTTTCTCCTTGCCAGAACTGAGCAAGAAAAGCAAACAGCTCCTTCAGCCCTTCTCTGGTGCGGGTTTCGTTACACTTTCCAAACATATCAGTCAAATATTCACAAAGGATCAGCCAAATCTTTCCAAGGCTTGGAGGCTTGGTTTCAAATGAGTATTGGCCTGACCGACACTTTAGAGATGTTTGATTGCACTGGAAGGAGGAAGAAACAGAGTGAGAGGCTGCAGCACATCATTCCCTGGGTGCTGGGCCAGCTCCTTAAAATGCTCCCTTCCTCTGCCTGCTCTGCCCCTCCTCAGTGAGTCACTAGAGGACATATACATAAATGTATATAGGTGCTAATGAGCATGTTTACATACTGGGTGCATTGCTGGGGAACAATTGACTCTCCTGGATGTGAGTGTGGGAAGAGTGAATTAGCCTGTTTAAACCTCCCTTGTGTTTGCAGAGGAGCCTGGCAGCACCTGGAGCTGTCACCAGCCATCAGTGACAGACTGCACAGCCCAGCCTGGTGCCAGGGCTGCTGTCCCAGGAGAAAGGCCATGGCCTAGTGCCTGTGGGGAGCAGCCTGCAATCACAGTTGAAGGCTCAGAAATTAGAGGCAAGAAGAAAGCAGCTGATGGATAATTAGTAATTTTTCAGCTCAGGAGTTTGGGGCTGTTAGGTGTGGTCAGGAGCTCTAAAGATTAATTAACCACTTTTCAAAACTCCTTTTCAGAAGAAGTCTAAGTGCTTCCTAAGCAGTAACTAAATACCCATTCCCTACAGGGAACCAAGGAATTGTGTAGTGTTCATGCAAGGGCTGAGCTACAGCACAAATACATGGTGGAGCTGCTGGCTGTATCATGTGTGAGCCCAATTTTTACCCTCAATATCTCAAAAACACACCCTGCAGCCTTTCCCAGTCCCAGCACTGTTCCCTGGTGGGCTTTTGCACAGTGCTGGTGCAATGTGTATGGAGTCCTACAGCCAGGTGTGACTCCTCTCCATCACCCTGTGCTGGCGTGCATGCTGGGATGCTCCTGGTCACCTCTTCTATGTGTGGGACCGAGGATTCCTCCTCGGAGCTGGAGGGGCCACACACATCCCCCACAGCTCCCTCCCTTCCAGCCAGCTGGGAGGCGGCAGTCTTGGCAGGCAGGGCAACAAAAATGCCGACAGGGAATTGCCGGTGGGCTGAGGGGTCCAGCAGCTTCCCCTCTCCTCTGACCTCAGCTGCTGGGTGCTCTCAGGGCCCGCTGGGATAATGTTTCTCCTCGCTGTTGCTCCCTGCTTAGCGGACACATTGCTGGGATGGCAGAGCCACCCTGAGCTCCTGACGCCTGGCTCATCCCATGGCTCAAATTCAAGGCATCTGCTGCCACAAGGCAGCTTGGGAAGCCTGGCCAAGGGGCTGGCATGGTTTGAACCCCTGCCTGCAGGCTGGAACCCCCTGTGCAGCATGGGGAGTGCAAGGGCTAGCAAGCAGGACAGGAGGTCCCACAGCCCCTTGGCTATCCCAAAACCAGAAAAAAAAAAAAAAGAATCTGGTGCCTGGTGAGACTCCCATGAGTGCCCAGCTGGGTGTCAGGGTGCTGCACCCAGGGACTGAGGTCCCACTTCACCACACTGGGTTGCTGTCCCCAAGGGGCAGGTTGTGTCCCCCCCTCCCAGCCCCACAGATTTCCCCAGTGTCAGCGCTGTGTCACTGTGAGCCACCTGTCACCACTGGCCTTGGGAGAGGTCTGGGGGTCACCATCAGTCTCCCATGATGACAAGGGAGGAGGAGGATGCTGGGGCAAGGACCCAACCCTACCAAGTCCTGGGAGCCCTTGATTCTGGAAATGGACAGAACTGGTAAAAAATAGTAGTTTTAGCCAGGGGTTTTGATTTTAAAAATATTTTCTACTCTGATCTATGGTTTGTTTATCACTATTGTGATAAAAAAAAAAAAAAAAAAAAAAAAAAGAAAACTTTACTTAAAATCAAATGCTTTCTGTAATAACTACTTTTTAAATACCAAAAACTATTCAACCAAAAATTGTTCTGTGGTGCTAAGTTTTTCTTTTTGGTCTATCTTTTCCTCCCTCTGAAGGTGTCTGAAGTCTGAAAGTGTTTCAACAAACCATTTGCAAATAGCTTGTTCCAGGATGGGAGAAAAAAATGTCAGAGCAACAGCAAGCAGAGGAGCTGGGGCATGGGAGGAAAGCAGAAGACAAGAGCTAAAGCTCAGCTACCTTCAGCCAGATACCTCCAGGGGAAGGCAGGAGAAGAGGAAGACTTTAATGAATTAGTGGGCACTCTGGAGCATTTCCATTTTGCAAATTACCACTGTTTTATTAGGCTTTAATTCAATCTGCTCCGGGGTACTACTTAGAAAAGCCTTTTTGAAGAAGAGCTGTGGGAGGTGTCCTGCTGTGGGGCTGATGCATGGTGGGTGGAGGCACATCCCAGCCAGTGCCTGGCTGGGGTCCATTCCCCATTCCCTATTCCCCATCCTCCAGGAAAGGAAAATGTGACCCTAGGGTAGCTGGTGATCCGGTGATCCTGAATTTCATGAAGCGTCCATGTTGCCTGGTAAATCCTACCACAAGATCCTGAGAGATCCAGTCACAAGGGGATTAACTCATTGTGGAGAGGAGTGTGTGAGTGCAACCACGTCCCCACTGCAGACCTACACCCCTGCCAGCCTCCAGGCTCAGCCCAACCCACCCATCTTCCCTGGGATATAAGAGCTCAGTGCTGTATGGAGGAGCTCACCGTGTCCTTGCTGAAGGGCTTGTTGTTGGTGCCACCAGCCACAGCAAATCCACAAGCCCTTCAGCACTGAGGTGCTTACCATCCTCCGTGTCCCAGCTGGATGTGCAGATGTGTCTGTATGTGTCCACCTGCATGTCTAGGACTAGGCTTGCTGAAAATCTGGGTCTTTTGGGCAGCCTGGGTAATGCTGTCTGGGTGCAGGGCTGGGGACCCGGTCCATTCCCAGCACAGGCAGGGTAGGGTGCCCTCAGAGCCCTCTGGGAACTAACACAGGGCCATCTGTGGAATGGACCCATCACGTGGAAGAGGTTTTTTTTTTTTCCCAACGTCATTGTGTCTGGGATGTCATCCGTCCCTGCTTGGAGATCCAGCTGGCACCGACACATGTGCACACAGACTCTGCAGCCCCACAGCATAGTCCTCATGCCAGTGGGGTCCACAGCACCCCAGTCTCCCAAAAGCCCCCTCCTCCCTGTAGGATCTGAAAAAGTGGTCCCTAACTGAAATGTGGCACGTTTGGTTTTTGGCTGAGAGGCAGGGAAAGGGCAGAGTTTGACAGAGAACCAGTTGTCATTCACCTGGCAGCATTTCACAGTCAGTGCCACCCAGAGGTGCCCTCTCCCTAGGAGCACAGATCCTTGGCTTTAAACTGGATGATTTTCATGGAAGGAAGAGAAAAAAAGGGGGTGAGATCCTATAAGGAGACCAATAAAAAACACGAGACTGGAAACCCTTGCCCCTCAACCCTGAAAAGGTTCTGTCTTGGATATTCCCCCCTCCCCAAGCACATAGCACATAGCAGCTCCCTGAACCTCTGGAGTTTTCTTCTGAGTATGAAGCACTTTGGCAAACAGGGTGAAAGGAGAGGGTGGAGAAGCAGGAATGAAGAGGATGAATGGGACATATCCAGCCCCACTCTTATCTGATGGCTGCTGAGTGAGGCATGATGAATTCTCCAGCAAAAGGTCTGTTTTATCAGGAGGCCTCTTATCAGATGGCACAAGCACAGTGGTCTGGCCACAGCTATTAATCACCCATCAGCAGCCTCTCCTCCAAAGACAAAAGTTTTTTTCCCTTCTTTACCCCCACCCCACTGGCTCCTGGGCTGCCTCCTGAAAGCTGCAGGGAGAAGCCTCCACCCAGCCAAAGCACTCTGCTCTCAGAGGATCCCAGGAGATGCCGGAAACTTCAGATGGAAAACAGGAGTGAGTAGGAGGTGTGGGGGAGCAAACCATCCCAACCTCACCAGCCATTTACCCCCGTCTGTGATGAGTGGCTGGGGACAGACCCCCAAGGGCCTGCTGGTCCTCATCCCTGAGCTGGAAGGAGCAGTGAGGGAGCAGAGAGCAGGGTGATGGGGCACCTGCACTTGCTGACTGGTCCCCTTGCCTCATCTCTGCCATCCCCCACTGGGGGGATACCTTGTGGTAAAAGATGCCCTTTTGCCTGTGTCACAACCTGCCTGATGGACAGCCCCAGACACCCTGGAGACACCTGGGGGCTGTAACCCTGCAGGGCTGCAAATTGCTCTGGCTGCAAGACAGTCACCACGTGTCACAATTATGGCAGACTGAAGGGAAATGCTGGATATCTGGGTATGGATCAAATAGGGGCAGGGGGATACCCCGTCTCCAAGGCACCCAACCCTCATCCAGGAGTGAGGGTGGTGGCTGAGAAGCAACAGAGACAGGAGATGCCAGGGATGAGGGAGGAAGGGATGCTAAGTTGAAGGAGAGACCCTGTCCCATCTGGCTGCAAGCATCCAAGCAGGACTGAGAGTGGCTGGAGCCTGGTCTTTCCAAGCCTGAGGAGTCTCTGGTCCCCAGGGACACCTTCACACATGGTGCAGCTGCTCCTGTAAAACCTTTTGTAGGCTCAGAGTGTGCAGGGGTGAGATTGCACATGGGAGGCAGATGGGTCTGGCTTCGGGGTCACGCTGTCTGGAAGCAGAGCAGGAATGTTCCCACTCCAGCACTCTGCAGGGTACTATTGCAATGAGAGATGTCTGCCCCTGGCCCTGGCTGCAGCAGGACCCACGGTCTGGAAAATTTTGGTCAGGAGGAGAAAGGAGGGAGGGTTGGTGTTGGCAGTGGGTCGGTATCCTCTTACCTCCCCCCACAGCCGTGCCAGGAGTGCCGGAGGGGCCGTCTGCATGCTCCGGGACTGGTGCCATCAGCAAACGGGTGACATTTGTCCCTCAGTCACGCTTTCCCTATGCCCAGATGGTGCAAAGTCCTCACTGTCCCCGTGTCAGCTGAGGCATGGGACAGGGATGCCAGCCCAGTGGGTGACACCAAAGCCAGGGTGGCAGTGGGGCCATGTGAGAGGGACAGACAGGCAGGGGGGTGCAGGCAGGGGGTTGCTGCTGTGCACATGCTTCATCCCTGGGAAATTTTAAACCTTGATTCTTTTTGCAGATGGGCCAAGGAAGGTGGTTTTGCCCCTCCTGCAGTAATTTTTCTTTCCCTTTCTTCTTGCAGCTTCTTGTGGGACTGCTCCAGCAGCGGGCTACTCTAGGATGGGATTTATTGTCACTTTTCAGCGGGCTTACTGCTACAAAATTCATCCTGGAAAAACCAAAGACCTTCACCCAGGGGCTGGCTGGAGATGAGGTCTGTCTGTGTGGTGGCAACCTGTTTGCTCAGGGCATCCTTGGTTGTGCCAGCAGGGGCCAGGACCAGCCCCCCCTGTGCTGTGCCAACATGTCACAGGGAGGCAAAAAAGCTGTGAATGAAAGTTCATGGCAGTGAGTAATGGAAAGTAGTTGTCCCTTGTAATGTTGCCTGGCCGTAAAATGTCAGATAGATGTAAAAGTTATAAATACATCAGAGAGCAAATATTTACAGCACAGCATTAACTCCTTGCTTTGGGAGTGCTGCTCACCCCTCCAGGCAGCTCCCAGCACCAGGGAGATGGGCCAAGGAAGGTGGTTTTGCCCCTCCTGCAGTAATTTTTCTTTCCCTTTCTTCTTGCAGCTTCTTGTGGGACTGCTCCAGCAGTGGGCTACTCTAGGATGGGATTTATTGTCACTTTTCAGCGGGCTTACTGCTACAAAATTCATCCTGGAAAAACCAAAGACCTTCACCCAGGGGCTGGCTGGAGATGAGGTCTGTCTGTGTGGTGGCAACCTGTTTGCTCAGGGCATCCTTGGTTGTGCCAGCAGGGGCCAGGACCAGCCCCCCCTGTGCTGTGCCAACATGTCACAGGGAGGCAAAAAAGCTGTGAATGAAAGTTCATGGCAGTGAGTAATGGAAAGTAGTTGTCCCTTGTAATGTTGCCTGGCCGTAAAATGTCAGATAGATGTAAAAGTTATAAATACATCAGAGAGCAAATATTTACAGCACAGCATTAACTCCTTGCTTTGGGAGTGCTGCTCACCCCTCCAGGCAGCTCCCAGCACCAGGGAGATGGGCCATGAACAGCCTAGGGTTGGGACCCAAACGTGTGCTGACTCCTTTTGCTGGTAAGTGCTGCCCTGCTGCCCAAGTGAGTTTGGTTGGGTGCTGGCACTCAGTGGGTGTCAGACCTGCCCATGCATTAACCAACCTCCTGGGCTGGATATCTGAGTCAAAGGATGGTCTGTACCCTATTTTGTGATGAGGTCGGTGACAACCCAGAGCAGACACGTGCCCAGTAGTGCTGGCCATGGGAGGCAAAAGCTAAGGGCAAAGTTGGTACATTTTTGGGGGAGTAAGTTCTCATGGGAGGGATTTTCTTTACATGAGGGAGGAACAGCCTCCTCTTAGCTATGCAGAGGAGCACCATGGGTGGATATGATAATGCACCTCCCGGAGCACACGTCTATAAGGAAGAACAGGAAAAGTCTTGTAGATCCCCATCCCAACCACCACTGTGCAAACAGCACTGACACAGCAGTCTGGATAAGGACTTAGGAGGCACGGTGTCCCCTCTGTACAAAACTGAAGCAGTGTTCCCAAAGTTGGGGCCACATGGGTGCTGAGGAGCAGCATCCAGGATGGGCTCTCTGCAGGGGACCAGAGGGGTTTGGGGGATGCAGCCCTCAGTGCTGAGATGTTACCCTCCAATCACTTGCCATCGTGGTGGGATGTCAGAAACCACAGATTCATAGAATGCCAGGCTGGAAGGGACCTTAAGAATCATCTGGTCCCCACTACATATATAAATACATACACACACATATAACCATACATCTATACATGGCTGTAACAGTTGAAGCAGGCCCTAAATCCTTAGAGAACATTCCTGAGAAACCTCTCACTTCTGCAGTGCCAAGATTTCCGAGCATGGTTTCAGAACTCCAAAGGTACAGCTTGAGGGTGAAACACAAGCCTGGGCAAGGAATTCCTGCAGGAGGGTTGGACAGAAAGGCAAGATGCAGAGGAGAAGGAAGACTTGGAGGAACAGGTGCAGGAGGTCTTGCAGTGCTTACCCATGTCTACAAATACACTAGTGGAAATAGTGAGGGGAACAGAGGGGAATAAATCTTTTAAAAGAAACAATAAGACCAGGACAGCTGGCATAAAAAGGAGTATGTTCCCTTGGCTATCAGTCACTATAGAAATGAAAAAAGTGGAGTGGATGAGGGACAACCTAGTAGCAGGGGAAAAAAACATTGATTCTAAAGAAATTTGATTTGTGGGATGTGGAGAGAGATTCCTGGGGAAGCTGGGTGCTTTTCAAAAGACTTGGAAGAGTGGTAGTTTCTGTCTATCATGGTATATGTGAGGGAAAGAAATGTCAGATTGCTGCACTTGGGCAGAGTATTGAAGGAAGCAGGTATGAAGTTCTGGGTATACTGAGAGCTAGGAGGACAGGGTGCTTAGTGTGCAAGCATTGAGGAAAAACATCCATCTAAGATCCTCTGGGTGCCTCAGACATGGGTGTCTCTTTCCAAAACTTCTGTGTTTTGTGCCTAACCTTCAGTCTCCAGTGCCTTAGCCAGAGCTGTCCCACCACTCCAATACCCAGCAACATCTTCCCACTGGCTGTCTTGGGCTGCTGCTTCACTCTGTGAAAATCTATTCCCTTCTCTTTCCAGCTGTGAATTTACTACTTTTTTGCTTCTTTGCATTGCCCTCTTCATTTGGAGCCACAAGAGACTCTGGCAAAGGCTCCTGCAGTCTCCCTGTGCTTCCCCTTCTCCTATTCATCGCCCCTTTCCAACACAAAATAAGAAGCATCTTCCCCACAGGCTGCCCCTGGGCATGCCCCCAGCTTGTTCTCTTGGCTAAATTTCAGCTGAGGAACATGCTGGAACACTAAAGGTAATGAGTAACACACTTCTTCAATGGGATGATGCTTTCCGAATGCACCACACTTTACAGCTACCATAAATGATGAAATCAGTATTTGTAAACTATACTTTAAGGAATCTATTATTTTCCAGAGATTTCAAAAGCATGTCATTTTCCAGATTGTGAAGTTTGCCAGTTTGTCTATTTTTAGAAGTTCTCACTCAACTAATGTGGTCAAGACAGTCCTTAAACAGAAAAGGGTGGCTGCGTGCCTTGAAGGTATAAACAGCCAGACATGTGATGGGAAATGCTTCAGAGGTGAACTTGTCAGCTTCCTAAACATCAAAGTTGTTGGGTGATGAAACTGCAGGGACAAATCAGTGTGCAGGATGGAGAAACAGGCACGGAAAAATGTCTTAAAAGTTACTTTTCGCAGAGATCTGGAGAGTCTTTAAAATATTCTCATGGCCCAGGAAATGAGACAAATCCTACAGAAAACTGGCAGCACAGCCTCAGCCACAGTACTTCCTTGGAAGCCTTAATTTGCATCCACATAAAAGTGATGGAAAAAAAGCCAAGCAAGCCAGGCTGTCCACGGACCTCTGCCAGACCCACCAGTCCCCTTGGACAGCTTCTCTCATGTGCCCCCATCCTCATCCTTCAGCTGCAGTAGAGCCCCGAGGGCTACACAGGGACCAGGTACAATCCTACCCCATGTAGGAAAAAGCCCCATGGTTCTGGCAAGGGAAAACAAACACA
Source organism: Florisuga fusca (assembly GCA_038090715.1). Classification (NCBI taxonomy): domain Eukaryota; kingdom Metazoa; phylum Chordata; class Aves; order Apodiformes; family Trochilidae; genus Florisuga; species Florisuga fusca. The sequence continues at coordinate 487,528 of JAAWXA010000032.1, forward strand.
CATGAAGACCTCTTAATATCTGATGTCTCCCAAACTTGGTAAGGTCACAGATGCAGCTGACTGTGATCCTGCTCTTTTTCCCTGTTGGCTGGTTGCCTTCTTGCTTCATGACCCTGGAGAAGTTGCTGGGACTAACATGCTCTTTGAGATTCTGTTCCTATCATGTGCTGTTTAAAACTTTTTTTACCACATTTAATAGTTTAAATAACCTTTTCTGTCCTAAGTGACAAATTTCCTTCCTGTGTGCATGGTTTTTTCCTATTTGAAGGTTGTTGACTCTTTTGGTTGAAATACATGTATGTGTTTATTTGATTCTAGATAAAAAAACTGGGTCATACTTCTCAAAACTGCTGCAGACTTCTCATTTTGCTTAAGATCATGGGTTTCAGGTATTTTTCTATGTATTTAATTTAAAATTTTGTGCCTTTAGCTTTCACTTTTCGGGCCCAGATTGTGACCTCCTGTTCGCTGAATTTGATGCCAGCCCCACAGAAAGGGGGTTCCTCCTGCTGCAGACCGACACCTTGCCCTAGTACTAAGAACACCAGTCAAGCTCCATGGAAAGGAGACTTTCTGTACAATTTCAGGTCCCCTCTATCCCCAGCTGCAACTCTTTCTGGATGCTCCCAAGACAGATGATAAACCTGCCAGACTGCACAGGACCAGTTCCACCTTGGAAGGAAGGTCTTTCAACTCTTGCAGGTGCTTAACTTGCCTTTTGACCTTCTCTGTGCTGAGTGTCTTTTGCCTCTCATTGCAAGGCTTGCCTGATCAGGCTCTTCTTCTGGCCTCTCTCCATGTCCCCACATCGTCCTCCAGGTGACAATTTCAGCATCAGTCACCGTGTCCTTGGAGCTCTCCCAGCCTGCTTCCTCCTTCCTTGCAGCCAGGTGTGACCCCATCAGCCTTTGCTTTCAGACACCTGAAAGACCAAGTGAAGGTGCCCAACACCTTGCTGGTGGGGACAACCTTGCACCATTGCCACCAGACTTCTTCAGCAGCATCTTGACAGCTCCAGGTGTGGGCAGAGCTGACTTCAGGGTTTGCAGCTGCTCTTGCAGAGGTCACCCCAGCTCTGCTCTGAGCTGCCCAGCCACGAGGGGAGGCAGCAACACACAAACACCTCCTTGCATCCCAGCTCCCTCTCAAATGTGGCTTTTCCAAACAACTATGCTTCCATCAAACCTGGCCCTTCTCCAAGGTTCATGCGGGTGGCGGTGGGGTGGGAGGAGGAGGGAAGCAGAGAGCAATCCATAACCTTTGTAGCACTCTTGAGAACAGCTGTCTGGCAAATGTCAAGCACTGTCTAGGGCTATTTTGGGCACTTTATTTTTATGAAGGATGCTTTGAGGTGGGGGAAGGACACAGAGAGGGTTTTCTCTTTGCCAGCACCTTAAAGAATCAAACCCCAGGAGGGAAAGTTCAAGGACGCTATTTGGCCATGCCGCTGATGCCATGTGGCTGATGCCATGTCCCATTGGAGAGTCCTAGGAAGGTCTTGGACAGGCAGAACACCAGAGATGGGTTTTGGCTTGTCTGGAGACCTCCAGAAGGAGCTCAAGTCCCTCAGGAGCTCATGCTGTGGACATGACTTCGGCATGCACCATCACTGCAAGGGGGACCAGCCCCCTATTCTGTCCCGCTCCCCAGGAGATCTCCTGGGTGAGAAACCAGCAACCTTTGATTGTCCCTCCTGAGGAGTCTCATAAAAATAGTCTTCTGGATGTTTTCCACGGCTGTCCCATGGGTCCAATCCTCCAAGCCCTAAAAGGTCCTCAGACTCCTTCACTTTCAACAGAGCCCAGAGCCAAAATATTACAGGAGGTGGAACAGAGCATCTAGAGATCCTGGTCTCAAAGTCCATATGGAGTGTAACTGGAACATCCAGCAGAAAAGTGTTCCTGTTGACAGAAGGGGATGTTCTTCAAGAGTGAAAACAGTTGCAGAAAGTCAGCGTGTTTGTCTTTGCAAACTGATGGGGATCCTGGAAAATAAAGCAGCTGTCATTTGTCATAGTGGACGGTTCAACCCCCCACAAAATGCTACTTTATCAGAGCCAAAGCAGCATGCAAGTAGGAGAAACAGACCCTCAATATTTTTAAACTACAAAATGTTACAGGGTGTGTTTAATCTTTTCAGACTGGCTGGGGCTGATGTACCTTTGGATCGAACTAAGACCAAACTCCCTGCTGGGATCTCAGAACCATCAGTGGTTCCTTGTGACAGCACCAGGAAGATGCCCTTCTGGTACCCCAAGAGCAGCAACCACAGTACCCAACCATAGCAAAAGACAAAGGAGGTGTGGGGGGCTGCATCTCAGCCAGTACCCTTCCCATCCCAGTAGAACACCAGCGTGCATAATCTGAGGCAGATTTTTGAGCATCTGGAAGTCAGCACAGAGGAGATCAGTATCTGACATGACTTTGTCAAGAATGAGACATGTCAGGCTGAGTTAATTTCCTTCAGCAGTGGGGTATAGCGAGCTCTGCAGTGGCAGGATGGGAGCAGGATGCCCTGCCTGCCCTGCCTGCCCTGCCTGTCAGGGGGTGGGGAGCAGGGCAGGGTGCCACAGGACGGGTGCTGGGAGAGCAGCTGAATGGCTCACTGTGGGGCTGGGAAGCCACAATTGAGCACTCCCAGTCACGGCCAGCGTGGAGAAACAGAGAGTGTATTTATTACATTTGCATGCTACACAGGGCCAGGGCTGCTGACAGAAAAAGGATTGTGGCAAATGGGAGAAATGGGCTGAAAAGTTGGGAGGAGGCTGAAGGAGCTGGGCAGAGCATGCTGCAGTGTGCCCCTGCAAAAAAGGACACGGGCAGAATATGTCCCTTTCTTGCGCCCACTGCCACCTCTGCTGCAGCCCTGGAGCTGTGGAGAAAGCCCCAGGAGATGCTGCTGGCTGTGCAAAAGTGGACTGGAGAGGTTCCCATGTGGGCCTGCAGAGCCCACAGTGCCTGGACAAAGTCATCCACAGGTACCCTCCATGCCTGGATGCAGTCAGGCTGGAGCAGTCTGGGTTAGATGAACTTGGCCACAGCTCTGGCACATGTGACATGCCAGGCGATTTATATTTATATACCTTTAATTCACAGCACTGTGATTTGAGCCATTTCTGTGTTAAATTGCATTGATTTAACAACAGAAGCTCTCAGCACCAGCTGGGCAGCCTCCTTTACACAGGGCTACAGAGGCAAGGTATAAGTCCACAGGAACTAAAACCCTCCTGCACTGCAGAAATGGAATGGTTAAATTTTGTCTTTGTCAGTCTGAGGACCTATCATGGAAACAACCCCTGGATCCTGTTTTCTCTGTGCTCCTAGAAGAATGTAAACCTTTTTAAACGAAACCCAAACTTTTTAGCATAGGAAAAAGAGGAAAAAAAAAAAAAAAAGCCCAGTCTGTTACTGTGTGGCAAACCTCAGCAATCCTCACATTCAACAAAGAGAAGCCCCAGGGGAAGGAGGGAGACCTGCTGCTGGTTCAGCTCTCCAGTGGGACGTGACGCCCTTCTTGCCACCCAGGGAGGGTGACAGCTCCTGGGGTGGTGGCCAATGACATCCTGACCCCCACGGCTCCTCGGGGGCTCCTGCAAAGCACTGGCAGCAGGACCCTGGGTCTGGTAGCAGGACCCCAGCTTGTCAAGGGGCCGGGGTCAGCGGGGGGGCTGGGGCAGGGTGGGTGCTGGTTGCCCGGCTGGTCCCCCAGCAGCGAGGCCATGCGGCTTCCCTGAGCTGAGCATTGAGCATCATCAGGGAAATAAAAGGAAGGCTCCAAAAGTTGGCGTGTGATGGGGCGTCCTCCCGGGACCAGGAGCGGCAGCGAGCGCGTGCGTCTGCGGGCGGCCCTGGCCAGCTGCCACGCTCCCCTCCGTTTATTTACGGTGGTTTATCAGGGGCTGTGGGCTGCGATAAAGTTTATGAAAATAAAAGGCGTCTCCAGCAGGCCAGGGCGAGAGCAGGCCCTGCCGTTGCTTTCCCACACTGATTAGGATCTGGGCAGGCTTCGGCGCTCCAGATCTGGGATGAAAGCAGTCGGACCGGCAGCACTTCCCTTCCTGGCCCCTGCTCAGGGCCAGAGGCAGCGAGAGGTCAGTGCTCGCACACACACAGCCCACACCCTGCCTCGTGTCTGCACGCTGGGCACCACGCAGGCACACCCTGCACTGCACGCTGTGTGCAGCACCAGGCACACTGTGCACCAGGCACACTGAGCACTGGACATTGCACACTGAGCACTGGGCACAGCACATTGAGCCTCGGGCACTGCACACTGTGCACAGCACCAGGACATGCACGTGGGCACTGTGCATCCCGCACCAGGCCCTGCACCACGGGCATTGCATGCTCTGCAGCATGCACCATGCCATGCACACTGGGCACCGTGTGTTGCACCCCACACCAGACACCACCCCAATTCCCAGCACTCCTGCAATCCCAGGAGCTGGGGAAGGAGCTACAGCCTTTCCCTTCAGATAAGCTCTTGTGGGTGGGGAAGTGCCAGGGTAAGACACCTGGCTAGGATGCAGCTGGGGCAGGACGGGGTCTGTCCCCCGCAGAGGCAGCATGGTCCCTGCCCTTGCTGGCACACAGCCATCCCCGGGATGCAGGCTGAGGCCGTGGCCCCTTTCCGACGATTGTTCGGTGGCGACAGGGCCACAGCTTCCTCTGGTCACGAGTCTGACCCTCGCCCTGGCGTGAGCACCGGGGATGGCGCCTCAGTCCTGGCTGGGCACGGGCCAGGGCTGCCACTGCCAGGGCAGGAGGGCTCTGGGGGGCTGAGTGTCCTGCAAATAATGTCTCCAAAATTCACCCGTCTGCATTACTGTGCAGAAACTCCCAGCTAAATGAGGAACAAAACCCAAGCAGACTTACTGACTGGAAAATGAGAGCCTGACTCAACTTCCACTGTTGTTAGGAGGAACTTGAGCAATGGCAGTAGCAGAAGGATCCACCCCCCAAGTGCTGCTGGGCTTGGAAATGTTCAGTTAAGTGTGGGTTTTGTGGGGGGTTGTTTTATTGCCCCTTTTCACCTCCAGCACACTCTGGAAGAGGTGCTGGGAACCAAAACACTTAAAAGCAGTTCGGGATGAAACCTCAAACCACACAAATTGCTCTTGGTCTGGGGTTTTCTTGCAAGCTCAACATGCTGGCTGGGTCCTCAAAGGAGCCGTGAATCTCTGAATGAAGCTGTCTGTGGTTTGTGAGAGAAACACAACTCCTCCTCCCTGCCCTCTCATGGACTGTTTCCCTGCCTAGAAAAATCAGGTGGATGCTCAAAGCTGGAGCTGATCCTTGCTTCGGGTTGTGAAGAATCCCTGCATGGACCCCTCAGTGACCCCTCCCTCTGCCAAATCAAACCGTGAGGAGGGCTCTCTCTTTTCTTATAGTGAGTGTTAAGATTTATGGGGCACTGGCACTACATCAAAAAATAATTCAGTCATTTACAGTAAAAGCAAAGTGGGCAGAACAATGAATGTGAAGCGAGGTTAAAACACCTTGTTACAGGAACAAAGTGTGCAGCTGACATCAAAATAATGGAATTTATGTCCTCATAGGTTGGAGCCAAATTATTTGCAGTGCCATTTGTCTGAGCATAAGCTCTGGAAGAGGTGCTCAACACTGCTGCTGAGATATTTTGGGGTCAGTCATCAGCTGAGTTCACACAGCAGAGAAGGCCCAATCCTCTTACCTCCCATACTCCCAGGCAGGATGGGGGGAATCCCCTTCATCCCTCCGGTGGGTAATATGCCTCCTGTGTGGTCCCTGCAGGACTCACCCCAGCTGTAAAGCACAGATGCATTGCTGTTGCTGGCACCTGCCCAGGAGATGCTGCACGCTTGGTAATGAATTCAAGGTGCTCCATAACCCTGGAGCCACGTACCCAGCGTGCTGGGGGCCATCCCACTGCACTCTGCTTGCTCAAAGCAGCCATTAGCTCCTTGGGCAGCAGCCGATGTTTCATCCCAGCCCCCAGCCCTTTCCTCTTCTCAGCATTTTGGGGCAGCAAATCTCTTTTTCCTTCCCTGCCTCACCCCATCAGGGTGCTGCTCATACCTGTTGACCCTGAGATGTCCTGAACGCCAGTCACAGCTGTAAAAACCCACCTACTCCCTTCCACCTCCTCCCTCTGGCACAGAAACAACCCCCCCGCCACCCGCAAGGCACGGGCTGGGGCTGTGTGGTGCCCCCATGGAGCATCCCCTCCCTGTCCCCTGCCAGGGCTGGCAGTCCCTCATGTGAAACTGTCCCCTAAGCATCACATCCCCCCCAGCAGCTCAGCCTGCATACCCTGTGGCTGGGTTTGTTTTGAAAATATATTGCATTTAATTGCTATGGAGACTTATTTTATGGACAAATGAATATTTGGCCCTTTTGCCTCTTTCCTTAAAAGTCTGCCTGTTCTCCCCTCTCCGTGTCCTTTTGGCCATGTTTATATTGCAGGGTCTCTCTTTTCCTCTAGGGCCTTGCTCACGCTCCTCTCCTCCCCATGCAGCACATCTCTGTATGTCCTTCATCACCCCTCAGCCTCCTCTTCACCTGCGTTCCAAGGCCTCTCCAGCATGAGAAAAGGAGTCTCCATCCCACCCTCATATTTAAGCATTCATGCATTTTGAGGGAACCAAAACTGTTTTATCCTCTTAACTCTTTGGATTCACATCCCAGTGGCAATCATGTGGCTGTTTTGTGCTTTTCCGGTCCCAGCGCCGGCCCCGCAGCCAGGATACACTTGTCACATCCTCCATTTCCATCAGGATCGTCCCATCATGCATGCTCCCATCTGTGTCCCACCCATTTCTTTTGGACTTGCTTACACAAGCAAAATCTTCCACCAGATCTCCTGAACCCCCCAAAAACACCATTAGAAAAAAGCAGCTGGCAAAGTAACACCACCGATTCACTGAGCAGGGGAATGGGAGGCAGGACACAAATGAACCTCCTTCGTTAATAAATCCTAGCAGCTGTGGAAAGTTTGAGGCAAGTGAGAGCACCCAGACAGAAAATTAAAAAACTAATAAAGTCCTCAGTGTGGGGGCACTGGCATCAGGTCAGCTTTACTTCTCTAGGCACCTCGTAAAGAGACATTCCAGGACACTAACTCATAAGGGAAAGCTGCAGGGGTCAAGAAGAACAGTGGAAAACTAACCATGGTAACTGGAAAGGCAGCAGGAAAACAGCAAGGAGTTGGGCTCTCCCCCCCCCCCTTTTTTTTTTTTTTTTTTTTCTCCTCGCTCTGTTGGTTGTTGGACAAGCAGAGATTGCGGTTTGCAGAGGCATTGGCATGGTGGGGCAGCATAGCAGAGCCCCAGCAAAGACTCTGATCCAGTGGGATGCTTGGGGATTTGAATCCAGAGCACAGGCTGTTTTGGAGCCAATACCAGAAACTGCTGCCTGCCCTCTCCCCAAGGCTGCTTGCCCCTGCTGCACCACTCCTGCCTGCGTGGGGATGTGCATTACCCTCAGACCATATGCTGAAATGCATGTTGTGCATCAATGTTAACTGTAAATCTAAACACTGGGGATAAAAAGATGAAAATTATTCCTTAATATTTTATATTTCTGTTTATGCCCACATAACTGTTGCTTCACCTCTTACCCCTGGAGCCTGCACCCTGCCCCCAGCCTGAGCCAGATTCTGCCCCATGTTTGCATGTCAGCCCCTTCACTGGGGGAGTTAAAGTAGCCCCACAGGATGGACACAGCTCCCTGGCAGTTCCTACAAGCCACAGAGATTCAGCATTTTCCCTGGCATCCCAGGGCTGGTGAGCAATCACTCTGGGGGTGGATGTGTTGAATGGCAGGAGATCAGCCTGAGCCTTGCAGTGGAGGAAAGGGAAATCCTTTCACCTGCTGGGTGTGCCTGGTTTTACCACCTTTGCCCCACACACATCCCCTTGTGCTCTCCCAGGGCATCTTTTGGGGAAGCAGCATCTTCCTAACATCCTCACAACACACAGGTTGGGGCCATGACACCCCCTTGGGGTCCCCCTCCAGTGACTGCCCACCTGCAGCACCTCTGCATGGGGCCAGGGGTGCTGGCAAGCAGACAGGGCCCCCTGCAAGGGTAGCTGGGCACCATGTCCTTGGGGGCCCAGCACCATGCCTGGTAGCCACCACTTCCAGCCACTGGGAGGTCCTCCTTCTGCTGGCCTCATCCAGCAGAACAAGAGCAGAGCCAGGACAGTGGAGAGGCTGCAGAGAACCGACTGCAGGGACAGAGCCCAGGGCACATGCTGGAGAGCACAGGAGGGAGAACACTAGGGTGCTCAGGTGTGCTGCCAGCCCTGTGCTCCCCAGGAGCTTGAGGGCACCTTTCACTCTCCTCTTCTATAGCTTTCTAGGTGGAAAAGAACAAGGGAAGCGAGCAGGCTTGCCTGCCCTGGGAGGTCTTGCTCACAGAGAAATCCCAGCCTGCAAGTGCTCTTGGCAAGGCTTTAAAACAGGCAAATGCATATGTGTCAAGAGGAGCTTCCCAGGAGTGGGAAGGGCAGGGATGAAGGGAGGAGACCTGGATGCACGTTTGTCCCACGGCCAGGCAGCCCCTCCCAGGAGTGAGAGCCCAAGGCAGTCAGACTCCATCCAGCTCCACAGGCTGCTGGCCAGAGGAGCCTCTTACAGGGCCACAGCCACTGCACAGAAACCTGCAGGTGCTGGGCTCATGCCATCCCTGGCCATGGCTGCACCTCAGGCACTGGACCAGGATGCTCAGCTCCCAGCCAGGCTTCTGGGAGAGCCACCACAGGAGATGAGGGGTGGTTACCGTGGAGGATCACGAGGCAGGTCTGGTGTCCAGAAGCAACTCCCTGTCCCACACCCTCACCCTGCCACAGCTCACCAGTGGCTTTGGCCTCTGGCTCTGGTGCTGTGCCTCTGCTTTGAGGTAAATTCACCTGGGTAAATTCACCTCGTTGTTTGCATTACCAGCATCTCCCAGGAACCCGAAATCCCACGGTGCCAGTGCTGGCCAGGCAGCCCAGCCCAGCCCAGCCCAGCCCAGCCCAGCCCTGCCCTGGGGATGCAGCAGGCAGGGACCAATCACACAGGGCTCCCAGCACACCGGGTCCTGCCGCCCACACTGCTTACCGAATCAGGCCTCCCCCCCC
>JAAWXA010000032.1:496642-625635 GCA_038090715.1 Florisuga fusca
CAGGCCTCCCCCCCCGCCCCCCGGTGAAAAGCACCATGTGAGCGTGGCAGCAGCTGCGTTCAATATTTCAGCAGAAAACCGCGAGTTTCCCTGGCTTGCCAGAGCCCAGCCCGGAGGGCACTTTCACAGCCAAGCTATAAACCTTGAAAACGGGGGTTTCTAACGAAACATTGACATAACCTGTAGCTGACAGAGCAACTGCTCTGCTCTCAGTAAATGTGTTTTAATCCCTAATCCCCACAGCTCCTGGGCTCTCTCAGAAGCAGACCTGTGCAGCTGGCTGAGCATCCCTGGGGACACGGTGGGTGGCTGGACCGAAGGGTGGCACAGGTCTGGGTGCTCCCCACCGTGACAGCCCCGGCTACCGTGCTGCAGGTGAGTGGCTGGGGGGAGAGCCCCTTTGCTGCAGTGTGGCCATCCTCTGCCACCAAAAGGGCTAAAGAAAAAGGCAGAGTGGTGCAGTTGGTTGTAAAAATTAATGAGTTCAGATACCGACTTGCTTCATTCCGGTCCAGCTGTGTAACCACGGCAATTGTGTCCGGCACACTAGACAGTTACATCAGCTCCACACCCCTGTACAATAAGACTCTGTTTGATCTCAGAAACAAGATCAGACTCCTGGGCTTTGCACATCCTGCTTCCTACATATGTAAAATCATTTTATTACCAGCCAGGAGAGTTCATCTAAGCCGCTCTTGCTGTGCAGCTGATGTGGAGAGAACATGCCCCTGTCTGCACTTCTTTTGCCAGATGGAGATCTGCAGAGAGCTTTCAGAGCTGCTAGCCCTCTGAATTGTTAGGATTTTTTTGTACTTTTTAATTCCTTACCTTAGACTGGACCTGAATCTCCTTACGTGCTGGTGCAGCCCCTGCACAGTGGGAGGTGTGTATGGCTCAGCTCTCCCAAATGTAAGTGGTAAATAAGCAGCCATGTGCTTTTGCTTGGCTTTATCCCCTTTTGTCTCATTTGCCCAGGAGAGGAAGTTCCTTCTAAAAAATCTGCTCTGCTCTTCAATTGTCTCCTCAGATCTCCCTCTGTTAGATCTGCGAGATGCTGGGGAACTGTCCCTGTATTCAAACATTTACTGTGCCCCACATGAGTAACCCCCATTGTCACCAAGGCAGTTAAGAACATGCCCAAGCTGCTACAGGCTCAGCCTGACCCGCTGCAGCACACTCTCTTTTGTTGATTACAGGTTGCCCAGAAGCATTACAAGGCACCAGTTCCCCTTTAATCATGGCTATTCCAGTTACACAGTCCTACTGATGCTGCTTCGCTCCTGGTCCCATTTATCCTGACTGCTGATGTGCAACACAAGGACACTAGCTGCTGTGTTGGGTGGCAGAGCTGCATCCTGGGATGCACCTGCAGCACTAGTGTGCAGCATCACTGCATCCCAGCGTGCATCTGCAGCTCCAGTGTGCAGGGAGTGCTTCAGGGCTCACCCAAATGAAAGCATATTCCCAGAGAAAATGTGCTTTTCAGCCCAGGCTTCCTCTGCTGCCAATGTCTGCAGGGCTGTGTGGCCAGAGCTCACTGAGTCACTGCACACAGGTCACCCAACAGCTGCTGGGTGGTAACTCTTATTTACTGCTCAGTTGTGGTTAGATTTAAAAAAACACAGGCAGAAGGAGGGGAAATCCCCTCCTTCCCATCCCAGTCCCACAGAGTCATCCAGTCTAACTGGAGCAGCTACTCAAAGTGCATCTAGGTTAGGGCCTTGCTTCACCCCTGCCTTCTTTCTTCTAGCTCAGCTCTCCTGGTTTTGTTAAATTTCTAGTCTAGAGGCTTCAGAGTGCATACAGCTTTGAATAAAGCTCTTGAAGACTCAACCCAGGTCACACACCCTGTAGGATCACATTAAGACAGGTCTGTTGAGCAGCATCAGTGAAAGGCAATGCCAGTCCATTCCAGCTCAGAAAGGAGAAACTGATGATCCAGCACCCAATGTAGCAGCTACCAGCACAGGCACAGACATCCCGGTCTTGCACAGCCCTGCTCATTCCCACCCCTCCCAACTCCTTGGCACTTTGGGAGCCCTGACCTGAAAAAGCTCCTGAATCCTTCTTGCTGAAAGCCACTCCTAGCACATATGCCAGACCTGATTAAAGTGTGGCTCCCCTGAAGACCTTTGCTGATCAAGTTGTGCACCTAGGGCAGGGCCACCATGCTGACTCACGTACAAGGGCAGTCCCCTTGCCTCCCACCCTTACCTCCTGGGCCCATGAGACAAATGGGGATCTCCTCCTCTCCTGGAGGTTTTTCCCTCCAAGCCTTGGTTTGGGGGAACTGAGTCTGGCACTCATGCCATGAGAGCTGCTGGCAAGAGAGGAGGCTACATTGAGGGACATTGAGGGACATCCGGATGGACCAGCAATGTATCCAGCTGGTTGCATGCTCTTAACGAGTGTGTATTCAGCCCAGTGATTCCAGGATAATTGGCAAAGGTTTTCTAAGTAGCAATGACTTCCTTCTCTCTGGGGCACTCCCTGGCCCTTCCAGCTGCTTTCCATGCAATTTTCTGCTGTGGATCTCCACATCCTCTCTAAGCAAGGCGGGTTTTAAGCACATTTTGACTTCAGCTCAGGTCTACATGTGTGTTTGTTTTTTTTCACAAGCAAAGCAAAAAAAAAACTCCACCATCTCTCCAGCCGTCGTCCCACCACAATGCTCGAGTGCCTGCCTTTTCCAGTGGCTTTTCCTGTTGGCCGTTTGTAATTACCCTGGGATGCCATTCCCCGCATTGCTCCAACAACTGGGGTTTAAGTCTCCGCAAAGAGCAGAGTTGACAGATCTCCAAACCCTCCCAAATTTACAGCCTGCATCGTTCTCATCAATCATCTTCTGTCAGATGGGGAACTCCAGCAACCCCAATCCAAATCGGAACACTGGCGGGAGACCTTCGCCGTCCCACCCTCCCCTGTTTGAGTACACAAATACCTCTGAAAGCTCGAATACACAAAACCTGAAAGGTCCAAGGCAGCTCAAAAGGAAACTGTAAACGATCCCATCTGTGAGTCTTGGCCAATCTCTCCTCCAGGAGGGGGGCGTGAGGGAGAGAAAAAAAAGCTGAAGTGCCTTTTTCTTTTTTTTTTTTTTTCCCCCCTCCCCCCCTTTTCTCCAAAGGAAATGCCATTGCCTTCAAACGTTGCTACTGCTCCAAATGTCACTGGTGAGTCCAAACCCGGGGTCCTCAGATGGGTTTCTTACCAGAGATGGTGAAGAGAGTCTTCGTGAGAAGTTGCCATGTGCAAGGAATTATCTGTAAGCAGTGTTGAACACACGTGAACTCAGCTCGAAGAAGTAGAACAGGAAAGAAAAAAAAAAAAGCACCTGGGCAGCCAGTCTGGAAAAGTTGCCCCTGCGCGAGTTTAGGAAACCAGGATAAACCATGGGGCTCCATACGCCCCTAGTTCTCCCCCCATTCTCTAAGCCTGCCTGTCCTGAGGTTTTCCATTGTCAGGGCTACTGAATGGTCCCTGAACCTTGCCTTGCCCCCCCACCTTTCCCAGGCAGTTTCTGCCTTTTGGCCTAACAGGCAGGTTGGGCTAAGCACTCGGTAAGGGACACTGCAATTGTGTTGGTGCATGACAAAAGCACTGGCATCACAAAGCAGCTTTATCTCACCGGGTTTCCAGCTCTGTTCCCCAGTCTCAAAGGCCGGAGATTGTCAGTAAGGGCACTTTGCATCTTCAAAGAGCTGAAGCGATTTCAGGCTCAGCCCAGGGTACCCTGGAGACCCCAGCAATGCTGCCCTGGGGAGTCCTAAATGCGGGTCGGGGTTGTGGAGCAGGGGTCCATGTGTCACAGGGCAGACACCGAGATGCGCTTGAGAAATGCTCTGTGCATCACCGACCACCACTAGCAACCCCTGCTGGCTTCAGCCAGAGAATCCGCTCCCCAGAAACAAATGCAGATGGCAAAATATTCCAATGCTTTTGACTAGGGATTTGCCTTTAAACATGAGCTAATATTTAATTGTTAATTCAAGCTTCCAGTCATGACTGTGAGAGCCGGGAATGAATACTTAAGACTATGTTAATGGTGCTAGAGATGGGGAGCTGAGGCAGGGAGAGGAGATCAGCAGGTGAAGGAAGGCTCAGGGTGACTGCTTAAGATTTTCTGGTTCTTGAAAGAATTTGGCTCCAGGAGAGTGATGCTGCTGTGGCTAAACACCGAGGAGGTCCTGGGACAGATAAGAGAGAGATGCCACAGGAAAGGACTTAACACCTCCTGGTGCTCACCCTGCAGCGTGCTGACACGCTGAGGAGTATAAAGAGTCACAAAAATTATTTGAAGGCAGAAATGAACATTCTGAAGTGAGACCTGCAGAGCTCAACTGGTTTTGTGAAACCCCAAAAAAGGAGCATTTGGTCATACTTCTAAAAGACAAAATGAGAAGAAGAAGAAGAAAAAAAAAAATTGAATTTAGAAGAGAATGTTTATAACAAGACTCAAAATGTGAAAAGGAAATCAGGATACATATAAAAGGAAATCAGACATTCATCTTCAAGAGGTGGGATTAGAAACCACCATGACAAGCCAGGAAAAGGAGAGACAGGCGCTCAGTCCAAGGAGAGACACTTTTCCTGGGATCAACTTAGGCAAAAGGTGATGACTGTGAAATACAGACTTTATATCCTGAACAAATCCAACCAACTCCTGCAGCTGTAAGCAATACAAACTCATAGGCCAAGGAGAAAATGAGGGAAACAACATTCAGGTGCAGAATGGGCGGGTAAGGGGAGCTGGTCCTGAGCTCCTTACAAGAAGCATCTGGGGATGAAGTAACTCCATCAGGCACGTATCCCTCGGAGGGTTCCCTTGGTGCCAGGCTCTTTCCCTTCACCCTCCTGAAAGTGCCACCTCTTCAGCTGGCAGGGCACAGATGTGACCCTTGCTTGCCCCGGGACATAGCCTGGCTGCTCCCTGTCCCCTTTACCAACATGGTAAAGCAGAGGGAGGTGTTGCTTCTGCACCTCTGCTTCTTCTCGTTCGATAATGTGAAATAAATCCCTTTAATCTTCACACTCATTTTCTAAGGATAATAATCCCTTTTTGTGTGCAGCCACTTTAACTGTTTCCAAACTGAGCTGTAATTGCTGATGGTAATTAAGTTCATACATATTTACAGCCATGTAGAGTTATAGAGGGTCCCCCGTAGTTTTATTTGAGGCATTTTCTTTAACCTGTTATAAAATCATTAACAAGTTGTTCAGTGTTAATTGCCTCCAATGCCGATGTCATCCCCTTGCCTCCGGGATGAGGAAGGGCAGGCAGATGGCTTCCCCTGCCTGGCCCAGGGTGGCCACTTTCTCCCCACTCACATCCTGGCATGAAAGCAAGGCAGAGGTGACCATCACCTTTCTTTTCTACCTTGTTGCTCCAGTTTGGGCAAATTAATCTCTGTGGCCGAATTTATAACCCGTTTCCAAAAAGAGCCGTGTGAGGGCTAACCTGCCCCGTGTCCACACATTCTGTGAGGATGGGGGAGAGGGACCCTGGCGGAGGGTGGCAGCAATCCCCCTCCTCCCCGTGCTAGATTTCCTGCTGCTTGCATTTGTGCTTTTGTGCTTGCCAAGAGCCTCAAACCACTCAGCAAACAGCGTGTGTGGTGAGAGATCACGGCATGTAATCTCCGGGCGAATCTCCCATTATACAGTAGGCTAATTAACTCCGAGCGGCGGTATAGGGTCATGATGAGCTATTGGCTCCAGGAATGTCCTCCCCAAAGGGAAGTAAATATCGTTGCGGGAGCAGGGAGCCCCTTTCTGTGGCAGTGAATCCTGATAAAGAGCTTCAGTCCATTCTCCTGCTGCTGGCTCCAGCTTAGCGTTTTTAAAGCTAATTCTCCCCCGCACTAATCTGGAGGATCCATTCAGCCCAAAGCTCAACATCTGAGTCTATTTGCAAAGTGTGCAGCTGTGTCAATTTGTAAAGACAAAGGAAAGCTCCTCTGTCAACAGGTCGAGGAGCTCAGGTAGCACGAGCGAATTGAGGGCAAGAAGTCAAAATGGTTTCACAAACCATCGGACCATGCTTAAATCCCATCCAGCCTGAGAGGCTGGGGCAGTGCAAAGGATAAAGGGAGCGCCGAGGAGCGGGTTGAACAGCCAGGGCTGTAAGTCTGCCAATTAGTGCTATTAAGGAAAGATAATTAGATCTGCTCCATGGAAACCCAAGAGGAGGCAGAATGCAATTTCCATTTGGGCTTATTTTAATAAAGGTTAGCAATGCCAGGAGATGCCAAAATTACATCGTTGGCGATATTAGAAGGGCCCTCAGTGTGGGGTAGAGAAGCTATGGGGCAGCAGGAGGGGAACGCAGGAAACCTTCTCCTTGGTGTTCGTGCCCAAGGGATGGAAGCTGAAAATCCTGGAATTTATCTGGAACACTCCCAGATAAAGAAATCCAACCTCTGTTTCTGTGGCAATGTGTTTGGTTTTGGTTTTGTTTTTTAGGAATCACTCTGCTCAGGGGCAGATGCCAGGGAGATACTTAGCAGCAACGTGCTGTGCTCTGAGCTGCGAGCAGGTCTGGGGGCAGCCGTTCCCAGAGCACAGTGTTTGGAGATGTGAAGAAGGCAGGAAGCATCCCGGTGTCCTCTGAGAGAGCACAAAGAAATGAAGTCCTGGGGAGGAAATGGGACTTCTCACCTAGACCCTTAATCTCAGTGCCATCAGGTCAGGGAAATACTTATCCCTGTTTCAGTCAGGAGGAAGCGGTGTCTTGAGAAAGTCAAGTCTGAGATTTCTGAAGTCGGCCTGTGGTTTAGGATGCCACAAGCCCAAACCATTAACAATTGAGGACTGTGGCACTATAGAGCCCTCTTGGACCAGCCAGTGTTTGAATAGAGAATGGTAATATCAGCATGGGCATTTGCAACCTTCAGAGAGTTAATGAGAAAGGAGAGTAATGAGTCGTCATGCAACTGGTGTGTGAGGTCTCATTTCTACTCATCTAAACTAATTTTCAGCTATTAAGAGATCTGCAAACTAAGCTGTGTACAAGCAAATCCATTTCACCACTGAAAATTTCCTCATAAACAAAACTGCCACAGGAAACAAAGGCAGTCTCAGACTTTCTTTGAATATTTAAGACAAAAAATAGGACTCTGGCTCAGAAAGATTTTGACTAAATGATAACTTTGCCTTCAGAGAAACACTACATGTGGGAAAGAACAGTTTCAAAGAGAAACAACTGGAAGGCTGAAAACAGCCAGCACTGGCTGATGTTGTTATAAGCCACGTCCTGTTCTCACCCCTAGCAGGCATCTCTCTCCCTGTGCTTGTGGGGCAGGGAGTAAGAGTCTAACTTCGGTAAATCCCTTTGGAGGAAATATAATTACTGTCCATTAAGTATTCTCAGATATGCAACAATGAACACCCTTAAAATAGGTTTAGTGGGTGCACTTAACCAAAATATACATCACACTATACACTGGCTATATCTCCAGTGAGCAGGTAAAGCAGGTAAAATCTCATGTTTGTTATTTTATCATATGAGGTTCAAAACAATATTCTGCCCAGCTACTTCATCCTTCTAACACAAATTGTCAGGGCACATATATACAGATGTATAAAATTTGACCAGATGCTATGTTTTTATCTTATGTATTTATTTTGATAATGTCTGGCAATGTAACACCTGTCTTAATTAAACATAGTCATCCCTTTCAAATACATTTTATACCTACAGTACATTTTTATTTTGGGATAATAAATCACACACATAAACCTTATTAATAATTTAAACAGCTCCTTAAAACTGCTGAAAAGATTTTCCAACTCAAACACCTTTTAAGGCTCAATGACATCATGTCTGTTGGGACATTGTTATGCAGTGAAGATTGTGAAACATTTTCCCCCCATAAAGTTGCTGTAATAAAGTTTGTCATTGCAGTCAAATTCGTGTTTTCTCCTCTTACCTTCTTTCTTACTCTGCAGCTACCCACCACCGGGGAGATTTCAACCAGGATTATCCACCATCCTGTCTTACATTAACTCCTGGAGTACTTGGTGTCTTGTGAGTTGCCAGAAAAATCTTGGAGAGAAAGAAGAAGAGGCTCCAAATTCTACCTGGAAATGGAGAAAAACTAAGTAAATGCTGTTGTTTTATGGACCTGAACATCCTAGGAGAAACTGGTCCCCACTGGAAGTCTCCACTTATGCATCTCCTGAGCTACTGGAAGGTGTTGGCCCACCTGATAGGTTCAGCAGAGGTTTCACCTGCTCAGCAAGTGCAAAGTTATGTTTGACTAAGGTAAAGAAGAGAGCTGAAGATGCAAGTGATGAGTTTTTACCAGTTGAAGGCTACAGATGCTGGGATGGACACAGCTTCTTAGTGAGCTGAAAGCAATGCTAAATAGGGTATTTGGAGTCCTTTTCTTCTATTGCAAGGCCTGAGACCTATACTGCACAGGAGAGCTCCGAGTGGGTGCAACACACCCTATCTCAGCACCACCACAGGAGCACACCCCAGCTCTCAGATCAGCAGTGGAGACAGCCCTTTGGTGGGCTGTGAAACCAAAATCTCAGATGTCTCATCGGTGGCTCTGACTCAGCCCTGCTGTGTTCTTGCTCCCTCATCCTGTCCTAGAGGAGAAGCACACATATATAAATGAGTCTGTTGGGTTTGGTTGCTGCCAGAAATGCCTCTCCTGGCAGATGGACCCTGCTAGGGGGGAGGACAATGCTGCAGAGTGCACTGTGTCCTGCAAGTGGGACATGGGTCTGCAGTGCTATGAGATCTTTTTGCAGAGTAGTTATAGCATCAGTAACTCAAAGATCAAGGCTAGAAGAGCCTCTGGCACACACATACAAAAATCCAGCTGAAGTCCAACCTGCCAGGCCATAGAAGGTGCAGGGATGTGCACACTGCTGGCTGGTCCCAACAGAGAACAGAGCTGAACTCATCTGAGCTCCCCAGCTTCTCAACTGCCCTCCCAAAATAGAACATACTAAAAAAGGCCTCAGACAAGCTCAGCCCTAGCCCAGCTGCAGGTCCTATAACAGGTTTCCTTCTCAAAAGTCAGTAACCAGGGAGATGAACACACCTACCTGATGCTAATTAGAAACCTCCTGGGATGCCCTGTGCCCCCTCCATAACACAGGGACCCGTTTCCAATGCCAGGAACACCATGGGACACCCCAAAATCTGTCTCCAGGGACTCCAGCACCTCCTGTGCAGCAGCTGTCTTCCTTCTTGCCTCCAAAAAAGTAGTCAGAGTGCATACCCATCATTATCTGAACAATTAAGCTATTAAGTAACTCAGTTAATAAATTCAGATTTTGCCCCAATACATTTCTAATGACCTTGTCTAATAAATTCAGAGATCTGGGAAGAATGCTTGTTGCCATATTTTAAAGGCAAAAGTGATTTATGTTTGCTGAGAGGGCAAAGACAGCCGCCTGTGATTTATTACTATCAGTCACTGTATCTTTCACCCCTTTAATTATTTTCTCTACAGGCAGCTTCAGAAGTGCTCTTGAAGGCTGCACAGTGGGCCTTTTTCAAGTTCAGATACTTGCTGCTGAGGTTTGAACTGCTGTTTTTGCCTTCCTATATGTGGCTTCAAATATTAATCATGGAAGCTGCAATTTAATTTGCTTAGGTTGGACTTGGCACAACAAATGATTTTGCATGGTTGGTACCCTATGAGGGCCAAATGCCTGAAGCCTCTTAGATTTTTGTCCATTGGTGATATTTTCCAGTGGGAAAGCCAGCAACAACTACCAGGCTCCATAGAGCTGACTGGGTTCATAGCAAGATTTTTGTTGTCAGACCATAGTCAGGAGGTTTGGGAATAAGGCTGAAGGCTGCTCTGGCTTTACTAGGCAAAAGGACTTACTTTTCTGTCCTTCACACAGAGGGGAGCTCATCTGGCATTGACCACAAAGGCAAAGGGGAAGATGAACCCACTGTTGGAAAGCTTGAGGCCAGGACAGGAGAAGCACAATTATACAAGGAAATTAATCTGGTTTCCAGAGGGGAAAAAGGTGGGAATCACTGCTTGAAAGGCCCTCTCCTACCCAGGGACATGGGGAATTTCCAGAGGAGCCATGTGAATTTGGCTCTCGGGTCCCAGGAAGATGAGGTTCATGCTGAGTTCATCTGTCACTCACGTCCTTCAGAAAGACCAGCCTAAACCAGCCAGGGATGCTAGTATTTATATCCTGACTCTCTTACATAGTCCTGGACTTCCTAAGATTTGAGAATGCCATATTTAATCTTTGCCCAGCTTCCAGTCTCAAGTCAGACCTCAAACTGTGTCAGTTTTTTTCTGCCAAGACCACCTTCCAGGTAGTCCTCAAAAAGGACCTGGTTGGGATTCAGACAGGAAAAGATATTTCTGCAAGATTTCCTTCCAAGCCCAGGAAGTCTGGAGAATACCAAGGAATCATCCCAAACATTGGTAACTGTTGGCCTGACTCACAGACAGGATGGACATCAGGGCTGTAGGACAAGAAGTGGCTCCGTCCTCACAGCAAACTGCCTGTCCTGAGGCGGCCTCAGCTCCCATCAGAAGCACGGGGGAAGGAGCAGACCAGGCCCAGCCAGGGCCACATGGCCTGGAAAAGGGTTTGTTTTCCAGAGGTCCTCATGGGCAGTGTCACAAGGGCAGGCTTGCACATGTTGCCTTATGTGACACCAACCCAGCATCCAGCATCTCACTTGATTCAAGTGCTCTGCACTAAACAAAACACTCGGCAAGAAACAAGGAGCTTCCAGTGGTTTTTTTCCTCCCCAGATCTCCCCCCCCAGTCCACTCAAGCATGCTTCTTCTCAAATAACATGTCCTGTTTTGAGTCTCTACAGCCAGAGGAAACTCTTCGCAGTGTTTTTTGGGGTCAGTTTTTCATGACTGAGACTTAGTCATGCAAACAAAGATTTTTTTTTTTCTGACCAAAACAACATTAAGGAGAAAATTCTTTCCCATGACTAAAGCTGGACAGGAATTTTTCAACAGAACATCAGAGCAGAAAGTTTCAGGGAAAGTGTCAGTTTGGTTTGATTTTACATGCAATTTATCTTTTAGTTTTTAAAATGTGGAAACGCACACTTCTGGTTATTAATCATTATCATGCAGATAAATATCACTATCTTTACCAAGAAGGTCAGCACCAATTCTCACTGCTCACTAGAACCAGTGCTAGAACCAGTCAGGATTATACTTTACAACATTGGCATATGTGCTAGCTTTCATCAGGACTGAGGTTGGGTGCCTAATATTGATTATTCAAAGCCAGCCAAAGTTCAGCTGTCCTGTACCAAATGCCTTAAAACTCTGGTAACTTTAAAAGAGATTGAATATCATCACCCAGCCAATGGCCAAGACGCACTAATGCCAGGACCTTGTTTTTATCTTTGATTTGGAAGGCAGTAAGTAATGGTTAGAGCCACAGCACCTCTTCAGAGGAGTGTGTTAATATTTGACAGCCCAGCTTCTGTTTTCAGACTGCCCACCTAAAGTGGTGGGAATGCAGACTGAGAGACCCCTTCTTCCAACCTGCAGTAAAGGGGAGGACTCACACCAGGCAATGAGGGGCAGCCCCTCACCTCAGTGTCAGAGGTGTCATCTCCGTTCATTCCCATTATTTCAGGGGATACCAAAAGCAGTAACATAATATATAAACATGTTACCACTCTGCAAACTTTGAACAATTTGGCAGCTGAACTTAGAAGAGCACAGAGTATTGATCTTACCTTTATCTGCAATGATGTTATGGCCAGAGAGGGGCTGGTGAAGGGAGCTGGAGCTGCTGCTCTGTGGAAAATGTAACCCCTCTGAGAGCGGTCCCAAAGCCCAGCTATCCATCTGACTGTCCAAATAAAATGCAGCAACAATGGAAATGGAATCCATTAAACTAAAATAGACATGGTTTTATCCTTGTTGGCCTAGCCTTGGTTCCTTGTACATTGAAGCCCTCCATTTGTGGGCCTGGACGTTAACAGATGAGTTATTAACTAGCCGTGGCTAATTATAGATAGCTGCATCACCTTCTTAAAAGGGAGGCATTGTCAAGGCCACCTAGGGCCAAAGTTGAGGTCTTGTGAAGTTAATCTTATTGTAAAAATAGCTCAATAGAAAATATTTTTTTTTTCCTTTCAACTTCCACCAAAAATCAATTTTATGGGAATTTGAACACTTCCCTAAAGTGTTTGCAAAACAGCCATCAAAGCAGGGCAGAGTTAAAACAGGTTATTCTTTCTTCGTTGTCTGAGCTGGCACTGAACAGCATGTATCGGTGAGAAGGAAATCATTAAGCCTTTAAACTTTCTTTCATTTAGATGATATACAATATTGTTAATGAACACAGTTACTGGCATTTGCCTTCCCCAGCTGTATGATTTTTTACTTAGCATCACACTTTTAATCTTCCCACAGACTTAAAGGATTGTTATCCCTGAAAGGAAGTGAGACCTCCCTCACTGATGAAGATTTAGTTTGCTAATGTGTTTCGATGAGGCAGGAATGCAGTGTGGAGGAATTAAAAGAATAATAAACATTTCTACCCACAGAAAGAGAGACCTACCCTCACAAAGCACCCCCAGCTGGTTCATGGGTGGGGGTCCTGCCTTGGGGCCATACCAGAGCCTGGGGTCTTCCCAGAAATGCCCAGTGGTGACAGCAGAGCAGGGTTTGAATGGCATAAATGCAGGCAGAGTGCTAAGCTCTGGAGTGGTGGGAGCCAGTACTGGGATTTGGCCACTGTGCTGATTTCACCACAAGAGTCTGGTCCTCTCCACAAAACCTGCAAGTGAAGAGGTGTGTGACATTAGCAAAGGCTTTCTAATTAGATGGAGAAAACAAATCTGCTCCACCCCAGGCAGCTGCAGCTCCAGATCCAGCCAGCATGTTACTTATTAGCTCAAATTATTATTATTATAAAAAACACTTGACTTACTTGTTCAAAAAGTGAAAAGGGATTAGTGGGGTCTCTCAGACAGCTCTCCTCAGACTAACCTCCAATATCTCAGACAAAGGCTCAACCAGAACAGAGGCTTTCTCAGTCCGAGGACAAAACAGACCCCAAACGGCTGGAACTGAAAGTCAAAGGCAATACTTGACACAGCACTCAACTCTGTTTGCTGACTTTTCCTAATGCACACAATAAAATTCAGCCCAAATATGTCACTGCTGCCAATTACCCAGAGCAACAGCTGGACCCCAGACTTGGTAAATCAATGGAGGCACAAGGGAAAGCTGCTTTCCCCAAACCTGAAGTAGGTGGAAGACCATAAAGGCAAGAAGCACACCAGGAAGGATTAGGGGCTGCAGAACAAAGCATGGCAGGAGGGCTCCAATCCAGTGGGCCCTCTGCCCACCACCCCTCCTGGCTTGGGCTTCACCCAGGTCTGCACAAACCTGTTCTCAGGGAGGTTGCATCCCAGCCCACTCCCAACAGGAGGCCAGGGAAAAGGGGGTAATTCATTGGCCAACCCCCCTCTAGGAAGCTTGAGCTTCAGTAGTGAGGGGACAGAGCTGACTGGAACCTCAAAACCTACTTTCCCCAGGGCAGCAAAGCTCCAGGTTGTATAGGAAAGGGCAACCAGGGCTGGTGTTGGCAGTGTGATTAAAAATTATTTGATTGGCAAATCCCAGATCCCTGGGACTTGGTAAGTAATGAGCTACAGCTTTGGTGTGAGGAGCTCTCTTCAACTTTAAAGTATTTTCCTGTTAAGGAAATTGCTCACACACAACCCCCATCTCTGCCAGCTCTGCTCACAAACTGAAGGTCTTCCCAATTTTGCAGGCTGAAAGTCTGAAATAAATGGAATTCAGCAATTTCTGTCGAGATGCTGGATTTGTCAGAACAGCAGCTGTCATTTTTCATACCCACCAGGCCCACCACATGTGGTTGGGTGCTTTGCAAACATAGTCCTGGGAGTAGCAACACCTCTCTGCATACAGCCAAGTCTGGAAAATGACTGAGCCTTTGCCAGGATGGTTTCATCAGCCTTTTTTTGGTCCTTACGGGAAAAGCTGTGCCTCCCAAAGTGCCTGCAAAGGACTGCAGTAGTTTGCTTCAAGGGAATTCTGAGAAGTGTGATGTTCTGCCACTCCCCTCCTGGGCTTCATGGCAAAGTGTGGTATGTAATGGGGCAGAGAAAATCAATTGGACACTGCGTTTGAGAGATAAGGGTTGGGATTTTATTCTGAGTAACCTGGTGACCCCAATCAATCTCTGTCCCCAAACCTTCTGAAAGTTTGATACTCTAGTCTGCAATTAAGGCTCTACAACCAAGAACTGCAGCAGATGTTCCAGTCAAAACACATTTATTAACTATTTATTTTTGATGCATCTCAGGAGATACCCATCAGTGCATTTAAAGGCAGACAATAGGTTTTGCCTGACTGATATACAGCCCCATCAAGCTTTAGAGTTATTTTTGAGTTTTCAATTTTTTAATACTGATAAAACTAAAAAAAAACTGTAAATCCCCCCCCCTTCCTTGTGATAGTGACCCTGCAAGGAGAACTAAAGTGAAACTGTCACAGTGTAAAGAGACCTTGAAATGTGAATGGGTATGCGACCTTTCCATCTCACTTTCCTGACAGGGAGTGGGGACATGATGATGTTGGGCATGGTCAGGCACTTCTGTTTCCCAGATGAAGGTCTCTTCAGCCCCACTTCAGTGGAGCAAGAAGTCAATACCTGGTAGGAATGGCTGCTGCTCAGGTCAAAACAGGTGCTGGAGACAATGCCAAGAGTGGACAACAAGTATTGAACAAAAAGGCTAATTCCTCAGATAAATACACTTCTGTCAAGCAAAACTTAAGCCTGTTTCCTATGCCAGGATGCCTCTGGGCCAAGTGTTCCCACTGGTACATGCTGCTAATGCTGCTGAAGGTAGTGCCTGCTCTGGCTGTGTGATTTAGGCATGGTTAGTGAGCAACAAGAGAGGAATAAACTGTGGCTGCTGGGCCGTGAGAGGTCACCCAAGGAAGACTGTCTCCAGGGGACACACAGGAGAACACTTTCCTACAGCTGGTGCCTTCAGATACAGCTGGGGCAGTTATCCCACCCCATGGTCTGGAACTGTGGCTCTGCCTCATGCAGCAGCAGAACAAGAGCCCTCAAAAGCTTTTTCCCATTTGCTGGCAGCTCAGCCCAGAGTCCCCCACACCTCCTGCATACGCAGCAGCCACACGGGTGGCCAGGCAGGGTCCAGCCCTCAAGTCCCCAGTGGGGTTTTGCCTGGTGCATATTAACAGTGGTGAGTGATGCCCGTTAACATGCCGAGCACAGCCGGCTCAGCCCAAGCCAAACACCCTGGGGCTGGCCCCATCCAGGGCAAGGAAAAAAAAAGGGGCCTTTGGCGGGAAGGTGTTTTTCATCACCCCGAGAGCTGTGTCTGATTGCATTGTCGGAAGCAGCAGGTAGCAGTGAAAGGCAGGGTCATTCCCCTGACCAGCCCCAGCCCCTATTGTGCCGCCTTTCAGTGCGAGAGAAAGGTCAGCCCGCAGCCCCGGCTCCCAGCCTTCACTTTTTTGTTACGATTGTCACAAGGTAAATTAATCAGATTTATGGCATTAAGCCTTGCCGTATCTTGAGCCTTTCAGTCCTTTCTGCCCCCAAAACTTCTCTTATATGAACAGGCTCTTTGTTTATCCTTGCCCATACAATCTTCATTTGGTGATGGTGCAGCAGTAAAGGGACACAGACGGGGGGAGAGCTGCTGCCCGGCAGGTACCCTTCAACAGCCACACTCATATTTGTGGTTGCAAATATTTCTCCCTGATAATCTGCTGGGGAAGATCTTGTTTTCAGAGCCTTGGTGCCACCTGCACATCTTTTGAGAAGAGTAGCTGCCCTCCAATAAATAAAAGGCAAGAGCAACTCCACAGCAGGGGTAAGCAGCCATCACCGTGAGCACAAAACACAATTTATGTCCCTCTAATGTACCTACAGCATATGGGACCACTTACACAGTTGTTTGCCTTGGTCAATGGGTCTGCTGAGCCTTTGGGGAGCTGGGTCTTATTTCACTTTCTGACAGGGATTTGGAAGTGACCGGCCCCAAAGCCAGCACAGGGCTCCCCAGCCCTGCTCCCAGCATGAGCCGGCGACAGGGCCAGGAGGAGGTGACAGGTATCTTTATCCCACCACCCAGGAGAGCTTCAACGTCCTGCTGGCAGGAATTTGTCTGCAAATTTTCTTTCATTGAAAGTAGTGAGGGGGCTGATATAGCTGCTTGATTAAGGGGCAGGCAAGGTGGAGACAGGGGCACTTCAATGTACTGTGCTCCAAGGAATTACCCTCTCTCTGGGAGGCTGCTATCCACTTCTCCCCACCATTTCTCACTCATAGGATCTTATCCACAACTGCCAGCTTTGTCAGCAAGTCTCATTTTTTCAGAGCTTACAGCTTAACCCCCCCCGCCCCCCTATACTTTAAGTATCCATATGGGAAAGCAATCTCTAAAGAAAGAGCAATGAAACCAGGAGAGAGTAATAAATGAGATTGCAGTGAAACTAGCAGCCAGAGTGGGGAAGGGTTGGAAACACTATCAGCAACCTTATCTGCTGCAGGGCATTTGATTTTGATTTGATTATCCTCAGGGCAACTCATAACCATGAAACATAAAACACATTAATGCATTTGTTTTGAGTGATGGCTTGCAGATAAGAGGAGGATTATATACCACATTTGGATGCTGTGTTCTGTTTCGGCTTTAAGTTTTTAAATTTCTACACAAAAAAATGAAAAGCAAGATGACGGTGCATAGTGTGTATATTCAAACGACCTCTCCATAATCAGAAAACATTTAGAGTGTATTTAGTTTAAGTCATCGAATAAGAATGACATCCTAAATTCTGGTCACCCATCACTCTTAGCAAAAAGACCTTTTCCCAGAGAGAGCTGGCAGGCTGAGTGCCTTCTCTACGAAAATAAGCAGTGTGGGTGAGTTTGCACATAATCTTTTGGCCTGGTGCTGCTACATAACTCAAAGATATCTTTAACTTTTAGATCATGAATGGTGTCACACTGAGTGAAAAATGAGTCTCACAGTGAGCCAAAGATCCCCCATGACAGAGGTGATCTGTGAATACAGCCAGCAGCATCCCTTCCTTCCCCAGCATGGGGCTGTACCCCACATCCCTCCTGGCCACGCTCCTCCACACAGCCCCAACCCAGTGACTCATTTAAACCAGGAGAACTTAAAATATCTGGGTCAGGTCTTCCCCAAAGTCAGAGAGGGAGGGTGAAGCTGGCATGAGACCTCTGCTGAGTGTCTTGGATGGTGGCAGCAAGTCATCGCCACATAAGATGCAGTTGAGAGAAATTAATGGATTGTTAATTGATGATATGGTCCAGCTTTTAAGAAGAGACTGATTTTTTTGTTGTTGTTGTTGCACTCTGTGTCCCACTGGGAAAGCTGCCCAAATTCTCCACCTCTGCCCATCTAGCACACAAGCTCTAGCTGCCTCACAGAGATGAGGTGTTGGCAACAGGTATTTTGCATTTTCAGATTGAAAAGCTTTAATTGGTATAACATATGTCCTAAAAAAATTAAAACAGATGAGATTCATGCTTTCAGGCAGATGACTACTTAAAAGTTTTGCCAGCATACATTAGCTACCAACATCATGATGATTTCCCCAAGATTAAAAAAAAGGGCCAATTGTGCCTGAATGAAAGAAATTGTGTCTTTTTTTTTGCCTTGTCATTATTTTCGTTGCCATCTTCTTCCTTTCCCCTAGAAATGATTAAATCATTAACACGATTTTAAAAGTAACAAAGCAGATGTCTGGCCTGTTTGATCTTGAGCCTGAATATGGAAGAAAAAGGAGTCAAGACGCTGATTATGGGGGGAAAAAAAGCAGAAGAGGGAAAAACATTGTAACAGGAAAGTCATGGAGGACAAGATCTGGCTTTGATCTCTGCACAGCACCAGCATTGCTGGGCAGAGGGGCTCTGCTGAGCAATGTGGGTCTGTTGTGAGACTACTCCATGGGATCACAGGAGTAACACTTTACACCATCTGCTCAAAAGCAAACAAGTCCCTCCCAGTGAGATTTCCAACTTTCAGGTATGAGAAAGCAAGCAAAATATCGATTTGATGTGCGTGGAATGAAAGTAGACCTCAAATCACAGATGCTATTTTCACTTCTACACAACTGGTTTCCTTCATCTGAAGGAGTCTGATTAACAGGCTGCCAGCCCTGGCTGGCTCATTCATTTTAATTCCTAATTTGTGTACCCTCCTGTTTGCCCTGCTGCAGGGAATCCAGAGCTCAGGAAACGACCATTAGAAATCAGAGCAACAGCAGCAGAGAGCATTAGCAGGCACACAAAACCAACCTGCTCACACTGCTTTTGGTAATTTCCAACCATAAAAATTAGGCTGGAAATGACAAGGGGTCATTTCTCATGTACTCACTGCTAGCACAGACTCTAGGTACATTGGAGAGGGACTGAGACTTTGGCCAGATTTTCACCAGGTCTCCATTGGTCCTTTTTTGGACCTGCCATTTAAATCACACTCCCTGGAGGCTATTGAGTAGCTTTCTAGCTTGGAGAAAAATCCTGAAGATGGCCTGGGAGTGGGAAATATTCCACAAATCCCTCCAGAATTTGGCAGTTCTGGTATAAATACAAAGTGGTATCATGGGGATTGCAGGTTCCCCCTATACCTCCAACCTGAAAGCACCACCAACACACTCCAGCCTCTTATTGAGAGAGGGTGACCCTGACCAGAGACACAGGACAAGAACTACCCCCTGGATCTGCTTCTGTTTGTCTGAGAAGCAGTTATTATCAGAGGAGAGCAGTAAAAACATCCCCATCTTACTTATCACACCTACTCCTTCCTGGACTATGGGTCTCACCTGCTGCTTGCAGACATCTCCCAAGCAGGTCAGGCCCACAGCTTCCCCTCTGGGAGCCCAAATTGGATACTTTAGAAGGAGAAAAAAGTCTCACAAAGTGTGGAGGTGAAGCAATCTACCACACACAGATCCCACCTGAATTACTGGCAGTGACTGACTCGAGCTGTGAGCCATCTGACCTTCATGTCTTCAAGGCATCTTCTAGGACATGGCTGAAAACAGAATTTCTTCATCTTGCCCTGACATCAAGGCAGCTCCAGGGGACAGAGGGGGATGCTGTGATGTTTTGGGCACCAGCAATGAACAGAACTTGTTTCTGGCAGCAAAACCTCTGTAGGTGGTGACTGTAGAGCTCCAGGCCTTTGCCTCTATGCAGGACTCCTAGAGAATAATTCTTTTCTAACGCTTGTGTTGAGCCAGTTCCCAGGAGATGGTGGTATGGGACAGTGATCCTTCACTGGGTTCCATGTTATCCAAACTGTTCTGTCCTTCAGTTGCCGGATGCAAACAGCTCCACACTAGCTGTCCCACCAGTCGTGGCTGCCTCTCTGCATGTTGGATATTTGCCCTTAGGAATCTGAACAGGAGCAAACCCAGCCTGAAAATCTGCCACTTGGAGTATACCAGGCATCTAATTTTCCAAGTGGAAAAGTGTTTTACTTTAGCCCTTCTGATGAAAATTAATTGAAGACATATGTTCACAAGACCCAGAGGACATCTGTATAAGCAGTCAGTGAGAAGATCAAGACCAACTCACACCAAGAAGTCATGTGCTTAACCAGCATCACCTGTCCTGCTGACTACAGACATGTAGGAGGTGGCCTCAGGGTGCCAGGACACCCAACTTTCATCTTAACCATGTGGGGAACAGCCCTGACTGTCCTCAGGTACGTTTTCAGCCATCACCTCCATTGACATGCAGCCACCCCAGAGCAGATGGAGGCACTTGCTGAACAGCAGAAGCAGCCACCAAGCAGAGATGGAGCCCATACCTAGGATTCAAGTGCAGGATTCAAAAGCAGGCAGTTAATAGAACAGATGAGCAAAGCACACAATAATTACAGCTACATTGAACTTCATCAGCTGTGAGATGTTTCCAGGCTCAATGTGGTTTGTGGTGAGATTTTCACAGAGGTGACACATGGCAGCCAGCTCCCTTTCCCTTGAGTGTGTCTCAGCCATGTGCTTTGGAGGAGATGGCTTCAGCTTTCAGATCCTACAGCCCTGTGTTCACTGAGGAGTATCCCCTGTGAGGTGGCAGACACATAAAGGGCTCTTTCAGAAGGCCAGAGCAGGGATATTGTCATTTTTTTAGCTTGGAAATCTTTCTTTTTTGGCAGATTTAGCATAAAGGTGGGGTATCTTTTCCTACCTTTTCAAAACAAGGCAGCAAACAGAACAAACCAAAAGTAAGAAAACCTCAATCACACCTGGTCAAACAGAATATTTAACTCAATACAAGAGAAAAGACTTAGATTCATTTTCATACGTTTCACTTATAGTGATTGTTTTTAAAATAGTAAGCTCATTCATTAAAAAATAGTAAATTTGACATTTCACCATGGACCAGCAGCTCAACACAATGCACAAAATTTTCTCAGTTCAAAGTATGTTTGTTAAACTTTTTCTACATTTATTCTCCATCTTTGTTCCTTCCAGACTACCTACTGTATTATCCCATTTCATAAGTGGCTTCAGCAGCTGTGAGCTTTAGCCATGTCACATTTTGGTTGGACTTGATTTTAGAGGCCTTTTCCAACCTTACTGAGTGAATGATTTTCACACTATCAAGGACCAGCTGGTGATATCAGTCAGCATTACTGCTGTCACTGAGAAAAGGTAGCTTCTTATGTGTCATGAGCATTTCTGACACCACTTGGGAAGTTTGCCTGCTGCTGTGCCCAAGGTGAGACCAAATATTTCAAGCCTGAATGTCCTGAATTAGGCTTTGAAGTAGAATTTTAGGCATCTGAAGAGAATAGCCTACACCCTATGGGTCATCCTTGTGAGGTGAGAAACCAGGTAGAAAATATGGAATTTGCCCCAACAAGGCTCACCAGAGCTCATCTGGGGGCATCCTTGAGCTATCTGAGCAACCTATTTTGTGCTAGTTTGCATTTGGAAGGCAAAGAAAATTAAGCCCAAGTGTCAAATTAAAGTGCAGTTTACCAAAGAGCAAAAACACAAGGCCAGCACTCTGATGTTTCCTTGTTTTTCACCAGACAAGAGCCAGATTCCAGAGTCGATCTGCTAAAGACAGTGAGTTAAGCACAGACCAATGTGATGAGCACAGGCAGGTCTAAGAAATGGGGAAGGCTGGGAGGGAGCACTGGGCAGATCATCCAACCCTCCTCACCACTGGGGGGGCAGGAGCAGTGATCATTGTTGCTGTGGGAACATGTGCTGCACAGACCCAGCTGAAAAACGTGGTGAGAACTCATCCAAAAAATCAGTGCAGAAAGCATTGCTTTTAAAACTGACATTTTAAGGAAATAGTTTCATTGCCTGAAAAGTTTCTCATCCCAAAACAAGAATTATTGCTTGGTTTTTGTAGGAGAAAGCAGTAAAATCATTTCTGTGCACGAATCTCAAATGTAGGCTGTATCCGGCTATGTTTCCATAGAAAATGCTTCTCACTCTCTTGTTTTTTTCATGTTGAAAATATCTGCTCTTGGTCACTGACAAAACTGCACCTCACAGACCCCCTTTCACTTCTGAGGAAAGCAGCATCAGCTACTCAGCCAGTGAGGATCTTAGCACCACTGTCTCCTCTGGATTTTGCTGCTGGCTTTAAGGGGGCGCAAGACTCAGCCCTGAGCCTCTGGACAAGCATTTGGAATCAGTTTGCTCTGCATCCCACTCCTCTCTTTGTTAGGGATTAATGAAGAGAGGCATTTAAAGCTGTGGGCTGGCAGGATGAGCTGAGCCACAGGCAGGAGCAGGCAGCCAGTGGCACTGTACCTGCCAGCTCTGTGTCCTGCAGTATGACACTAACCCTCTTCTCTCAGGGGTTCATTCTCCAGCCTGTTCTCCAGGAACATCCTCAGTGTGCAAGGGACGCTGCCCTTACTTTGGAATGGAAAGCCCTTACTCTGCCTGCTGGTTTAATACATGGGAGTCTGCATTTCATGCCTCAAAGCCTCTGCTTGAAGGCCTGTACAACACACTTACTTTCTCCTGGTAGCTTTCTTCTGGTTCTCCTAGATGCAAGTGATGTAAATGCAGCCCAGCCCAAGGCACATGACTGTGCTGGGACAGAGCAGCTGCAAGTGGTCTCCCAATGCATAGGTAAAGCCCAAACCACTTGGATCTCATAGCTGGACTAAAGCCATAAAGAGCCTTGGGAAGACTGATGCTTGCAGCAGGGCCAAAAGCATCCTGCCAACAGTGTGCTCCTACCACGTCCTAGACAGGAACAAGGGGAAGGGGTATGGGGCAACATCTCAGCATAACTGCAAGGGGTGCATTCTGTACTGTCACAATGAGTAGTTCTAAAATTGTTATTATTCCACCTATCAATAACAAAGAGTTGAGGACAGAGAGGACGGGTGCATTGCAGGCAGAGTGGGAGGTGGTTCTTGGGCTGCCAAAACCCAGATCTGCCTGCCCGCATGCTCCTGCTCCTTTCTCACCCACTAGGGACCATCCTGCTGTTCAAGGTGGCATCTGAGCCTGCTTCAGTGCAGAAGCAGAGGCATATGAAAGCTGAGTTATGGAGAGACTCCTGACAGGCTGGCAGCAGTCTCAGTGACTCACTAACTTGTGATTTCCTCAGTGGTGGTTTTCCAGCACAGCTGCTCCCGGCCGCAGCACATGGTGAGCACTGGCAGAGCGAGCACTGTGTCATTTCTCAGAAGGCCAGACTCTGTGGGCAACCTGTGCATTGCTCATGCAGATTCCCACAGCAAACCCCAGCAATTGCCACGGAGGATAACAGGCCATAAATTTGGGCAGCTGCACATGTGAGGCACACACAGTCTGGCTCCCGGAATCAAAGCGCGTGTGTTTCTGCTGTTTGCATTGGCTGAATGTGTTTCTCATTCTGGATTCCCCTTTACAGAGGAAACTCCCTCCATCCCCCTCACTTCTCTCATCTTCTTTACGAGAGGACCTCAGGCACTCTGGAAACATGGGGAGAGGTTTACACCATTCCTGTGAGACATCTTGCAACTGCTTCACACCACTTGACACACAAGGAAGCTGCGTACAGAGCAATGATGTAATTTTCTGCACAAAGCTTGCTGGAGATGCTGGAGTAAACTGTAATCCTCCGGTTTCCCAGCTCCATCTTTCTTCTCTAGGTTTGAAATCATAGTATCTTTGTTGTCCACAAATTTGATTATAAAATGCCCAGGCTGCCTGGGCTACAGGTTTATTTGCAAACGTGAAACCTTAGCTCTAGGGTCACAGACCTATTGCAAACAAACTAGAAGCAAAAGATTTGAGAGAAGGAAGAAAGAAATTTTTCTTTGCAACTCCATGTAAGGAAAAAAATTAAATTTAAAGAGGCTTTGTCAAACAAAACCTAACCTGGCTGGTCCAGAAACCTTACACAAAGAGGCATTGTGCTCTTCTTAAGAAACAGCAAGTCCAGTCTGTCAAGACTGTGTCCTGTGCTGCCAACAAGTTGAAGAAAACTGGACTCAGGTAGCCAAATAACCTGATGACTTCATGTCTGAGAGTTGGGTAAAAAGTATCTTCCTGCTCCCTTTCCCTTCCTGCTTCTTTATGGGGAGACTGCAAACAGACTGTAGGAGAGAGGGAAAAAAGAATCGGGAGAGCACAGCCAAGAGCAAACCCTCCTACTGGAACTGATCAGCAGTGAAACTGCTGGCAGCAGGGACCTGCTCACCCACAGAGACAACCAATGATGAACACAGGGAGCAGGAGTAACGAGAAAAAAAATCACAGTTGCCAATATCAGCAACCAGGAGCACAAATGCACTGGGATGGCTCTACAGCCCTTCACTGTACCCCAAGAATCATCCTGAGGGTAGGCACTTGGATGTCTCCAGCATGCTCCTCCTGGGAGTGTGGGGTGCAGGCAGAGCAGGACTGCCTGGGCTGCTGCTCACAGCTGCCAGCAGCATGCTGAGGGAACACTGCCTGTGCAGTCTGCAAGATGGCCCTCTTATTTGTGGAGGACTACTAAGCTTTCCTGACTTGACATGCTATTGCATCTTCCTCTTTCCCCAGCATCTGGCAGCGTATGCTGTTGTAGCTCATCTATTTCATTTGCTGCTTGAGAGAAGTGAGCACTGCTCACTGAGGACCAAGAACACACTGAGCTGATCTTCAGGCATCTCAGTGTTCACTTGCATGTAAGTGCCTTAAAAAGGAGCCGTAGGAATGGACTCTGTCTCTTGGAAGTAAATCAGTGTCTGTTCCCATTTGATAGTGGAACAACAGCACAGCAAACAAAAGCAGCAGCTCAGATCCCGGTGCAGCATCTGTGCATATCACCTACACGACATCCATACAGTCTCTTATTAGCATCCCAGGAACCAGCAGCATGTAAAGGGCTGCCAGCATCAAGATTTCCCAGTCCAGCCCATTACAAAGACCCTCAAGCAAAACAAGCCCTCTCCCAGAGCTGCACTTTGCATGTGGTCTGGTCTGTCTCCCTGCCATGCTATTTTCACATAACATACCTAAGGCTTCAAGCCACACTTTAAAAAAACCAGCTGTTTTGACCATTTACAAGGAGGCAGGGAACCCAGCATGCTTTTCCAGCCATGGAAACCACATGAAAAGCACTAATAGCAATTCTCTCCAGCATTCCCACTCTCCTTCATACAGGCCAATCCCAAGGATGACTTGGCCAGAAAAAGATTTGCAAAGCTGCATGTTGTTAAATCCAGAACTTCACTAACATTTGCTGATGAAGTTTCTCTTTTCTAGGAGGGTGCCTGAATCATCCTTGATGCAGGGTTAGAGAACAAAAAAAGACCAGTTCTTTACAGTCAAGAGTATTTCTTTTCTGTTTCTCCCAGATGAAACTGTTAGTTGGATTTCCAAATCCTTCAGAGGAAGATTCCTCATTTGTGTAAATCCCTCTTATCCCTTACTTTTAATTCCTTCTGTTATCCTTTCCCTTTTGTTTTCAACTTTTCTTTTGCATTTTACTGCTGTCAAGCACAGCAGAAATGCCATTTCATCTATATCTATAATTACCTCTCTGGTGTCCATATGAAACTGTTGATCTAGCCTAATCTGTAGCCTGTAAGAAGTCCCCCTAGGATATAGCAGGATGAAACCTGCAGGTTGTACAGGAATTATTTTAACTGTCTAAACAGCTAAACAGAAAAAAGCACCTTTCTTACCAGGTTTTAGAAAAAAAAGCTACAGCTTTAACCAAAAATTCCATCTCTGTGGATGAATTTACAGCTTGTTTTAAAAATATAGAAAAGTAATACACCTTGCTTGGTGTTCGTTTTTCTTACAACTGAGCAAATGTTGTTCTGTGGAAGTGAAAATAGAGGGGGGCTTGTTTGTTCTGGGATGTTCAACTAGACTAAGACTTGGGGCTGCCGCAAAACCTTATGAGAAGATCCTCTATCATAACTCAAGCAGGCTGTCTACACAAGACAGATCTGTGGTACCAAAGTAACCTCCAGAATTTTTGGGAGAAAGAATCAGGAGCATGGGTGGGCTGGAGACGGGCTTTCTGGGCTTGATGGAGTGAAAACACAGGCCACTAATTCAGCTCAGGGTTCATCCCTTGGCCCTGGAGCACCCTGGGGTGGTGTTGCAAAAGAAATACTGCCCTGGTTTTAGCCCCTTTGGAGACCTGCCAAGACATGAAAGACCTCCTGAGGCTTCAGCCTGTGGAGCTTGATGGTGCCTTCTGGAAGACACAAGTCTACTTCCACAGGCATGATAAGAAAAACAAACAGGGAAATTAAAGAGATTTCCTCTGGATGAAGCTTTCTCAGAAAGCCCTGAAATGATGCTGTGCAGCAGAATCCTATCGGCCAAGAGAACTCATGCTCATCTGCAGAAAATACCACTTGCAGACTTTCAAACATTCAGCTTAAGAGCTGGCAGGCACTAAGAGGCAGATGAATCCCTTCAGCTAGAAAACCATGCCCACTTGCAGCTCTGACTCACCCTTGATTACAAGAATGTGCAGATGGTGCCAGGGATCATCATCCCTCCTCCAGTTCACTCACCGTCATGCTTGGGGGTGTCTGGCAAATTTGCTGTGCCCTGGCCTACATTCTGGCTGTTTCCATGGCCATTTGCAGCCTTCATAATGGACCTGGGTGGACCTGTGTTATCTTGGGGACTTCATTTCATACTGTGCAAGAGATGGGAAGGATAATTTTCCCTCAGGCAGCTGGGATGGCCAAGGGTGGGGGTTGTACTGTGAGAAGGATGGGCTGCAGGCTGCTGTGCCCTCCCAGGTACCAGTCAC
Organism: Florisuga fusca; assembly: GCA_038090715.1. NCBI lineage: Eukaryota > Metazoa > Chordata > Aves > Apodiformes > Trochilidae > Florisuga > Florisuga fusca. The sequence continues at coordinate 522,899 of JAAWXA010000032.1, forward strand.
CTCTCCCACAACAGCCTCCTTTCCACCTGTGAAAAAAAAAAAAAAATTAAAAAATGACATGTAAGAACCATCCTTTGCTGCTTTAAAAAGGCTATTAGGGGATAGTTTATTTACTTTATTATCTAACACTTGCTTTCTTCTTTGCTTTTAGGCTGCATTAATATGTTTTCTCCCTCCGGATTAAAATGATTTGTTTTTCTGGTAGATGCAGAAAAACTGTGTTTTGTTCCTTCTCTCTTACCTGGGCTTCTCATTTGCCATGATGACTATTTACCACTTTTAATGGCTGCTCCTCTCTCTGCACAACAGAAGGGATGAGGAACACCAGCATATCCGGAGCAACTCTGTGGACCAGCAAAGATTCTCCTCGCAGTGTTCCCAGGCCAGGGCTCATCAGTAGCTGCCACACTGTGATTGCCTCCCTCTGTCAGCTCATTTATCCTCTCTTGGGCATTCAGCCCCTTTCATACAGCACAGAAGAGCTCTTGGTATCTCTACTAACACAACAAGAGCTAAAAACCTTTCTTTTTTTTGCCCCAAACTGGTATTACACGAGGCTGATTTTATGTTTGGAGGCAAAACTCATATTCCTCTCCTTGTATTTAAGCTCAACCGAGAGAAAAGATTTTAGAAGGTGAATGGGAAAGTGTGACATCGGTCAGAGCTGCATTCCCTTTGGAAAACCTGGCTCCAGTGTGGTCTCAAGCAGGGCTCAGCCCCCTGCAGTGAGTTGTTCTGCCAGGCCTGGCTTAAAGGCTACACCAAGCAGGCGTCTGCCCACCCCCAGGAAAAGCTTGGGCTGCTAAAAAGCAGGCTTGCTGAAGTAAAATATTTATTCTCAATTTCCTGTTAAATTTGGCAGGAACAATTAATTTTTTTTTCTTGTAGTATTTTATTAGGAGATAGGGATTTAATGGGAAAACCCAGCAAAACTTAATCTGCCTCTCCTTGCAGAGAGACTAAGTCTCTGGCCATGCTTCCCTCTCCCAGGTTTAACAACGACATAGCCCAGTTTTACTCTGGGACATTGCAGAGTAACCTCTGATCCCATGGGCTGAAGGGCAGACTTAGCAACAACCCTAACCCCTTGTTAGCAACAAGACCCTCAAAAATACCTTGAGGAATGGCATTTAGGGAAATTAACTGCTTCTGGCAAGAGCAGCCACAGCACTGGAGTCCCCAGGTAAGCCGGCGGCATGCCTGGCACTGCTTTAGCCTTTGCCAAACAAGCCACACTGGCAGCCAAGCTTCAAAAAACATAAAAGCATTCCTGAAACAGCCCCTATCATTCAAGCGGGCAAGGAGGGCCAAACACAGTGGCTTATTTTCTAGCTGGAAAAAAGCTAGTGAAATAAGTATGCCCTGCTTTGACAGAACTGACAAGTTATTTCTTTTGCCCACTTTCCCTTAAAACACCAGAATCAAGTTAAAATAGAAAAATACATCAGTGACCTAAGTGCAACAGTAGCCATTGTGGACATCCCCACTTAGGCTTGGTTGTAATCCTAGTGCTTTGTATGAAATATTAGAGTGATTCATCACAGGGTAATTAGGCTTTAATCCAACTGCAGCTTCATCTGCTCAATGATTAAACCTGTCTTGGTTGCTAAAGTCCTCCTAATAACAGAAGCACTGCTGTTTTGTTCTAGTGTAGAACATTTAACTCCCATATCAAGCTATTAACATAAATTGAAGGTTGGTTTATAACATAGGGAAGCAATATAAAGCCATCAGCATTCATTTTTGCATTGGGCAGCATGAAGACTGTTGCATTTACTATGCCACCACCTTGCAGGATAGGTCAGATGAGCACAGAAAGTGTGTGCACCCACCTGAACACAGTCCATCTCAGGAAAACATTTTCTAGCTACCTGCCTCCCCTTTTCATCCAAGCATACCCCCTTCTCCAAACCTTTCTCCTCCAAGACAAGATTATTTGCAGTACAAGAGGGCAGCAAGCCAGAGGCTTTGTATCTCCAGAGACACCCATGAATCAGTCCTAAGCCAGATACCACCCACATAGGTTTATCTTCATTTCCTGTTTGGAACACCTCACTAGAGTCCATCACTTTTTAAAGTCTGATCTCAGAGACTCTTTTCTCATCTTTCTTCTGATGTCCAACACAGAAGCTCTGAGACCTTAGCCAAAGACAGAAAGCTCCTATCCCCAAAAAGATCTTCCCTCCCATCCCCATCTCCCTTCTATGGCAGCATGGCAGGCTGCTGCCCCGTCAGCTTTTATAGCCAGGACAGCTGATGCCTCACCCATCTCAGGTGAGCTCAGCTACCCTTAATAAGATACAGGAATGAGCCTTGTTTTCCAAAAGCAGTCAGTCCTCTTGGCCTAAAAGTCACACACCAGGCAGAACTGAAGGCCAGAAAAATGTGTACGTCCTGAGCCTTCCCAGCACTGAGTGAACCAAGAGCACTGCACGTCTATAAGCAGTCCCTGTGCAGGACCTGCTTACACCACACAAACAGTTTTCCTGCACTAACAGAAAGCTTGGTTATCCCCTTCCTTGAAAGATCTCACCTTTTAGTTCAGCAGGCAGAGGACGAATGTGGTGATAGCAGAGCTCTCTTAGCAAGCAGCCTTATGAATGCTGTGGATCCTGCAGATAATCTGGGGACCAGTGGCAGATGCACAGCAGAGGGGGAGCAAGATTCACTTGGAAAATGAGAGCCAGCCCTTCAGCTGGGGCTGTCAAGTAAAAGCTCCCTTCACTACCAGGAAAGCATCTGGCTTGTCCACAAGGGAGAAAGCCCTGCTACCAGTAAGATTTCCACTTCCTGCAGGGGAAGGCAGCCAGGGCTTTGCACATGGCTGACCAGACCACCCCTGGGCTCACTCCTGAATTTCCAGCTGGCATGACCTGAGCCAACATAAGTCCATTCCCCAGAGCAGCATGTCTCTGGGGGCAGGCTTGCAAGGTCAGGCTATGCCAAGTCTTGCTGGCAGCACTCCTGCCCCTGGGCTTCATCTCCAGGAAGGAGCAGGACTCTCTGTGCCCTGGGGTGCCAGCACCTGGAGACTGGCAGCTTTCATGGACAGGATTTTTTCAACTTGGAAGCAGTTTGCCCCAAACTGATCATGAATACAATGGCAGGCTTTATGCTGTGCAAAAAAGCTCCTTTCCATAAAGCAAACATCTCCTGATAGAAAGTTTTCATCCAGTCTAATGCCAGAGTTGGGGAAGCAGGGCTGCACAGCAGCACCAGGAAAGAAAACCCTGCCAACCATGGTGCCATCAATGCAGGAAAGAGGAGGAGACAGTTATACAGGAAGCAAACAAGTGTGGTGGTCAGAAATCACCCTGCAAAAGTCTCATTTAGAGTTGTCACACAGTACTCCCCAGTATTTAAAAGGACACCCTCCTTTGCAACTCCATCCCTTTTGTGTATTTATTGGCTTCAAAGACACTTGTGCTAACAGATGAAATCTTACCTTTCCAACAAGATAACTATCATTGTGCACCAAAGCCTGCAGCAAAATCAATACTGCCAGAGCTCTTCTGGCTGCATCCTGCCTGGCAGGGACTCTCAGGTGTGCAGTGAGGTTCTCCCCAGGTGGGGATCAGTAGAGATGGTCTAATCAGGAACTGCAGAGCATGTCTGACAGCAACAGTGACAAGCAATGAGGGGTTTTTCAGTTCCTCAGACACAAGCAGATCTCTCAGCTACCAACATATAAGAAAAGTTGCACGTGTAGATCATGTTCAAGCCAACATATGCGTTGTTGGTTATAATAATCAGATGTACATGGAAAGAGCAATCCAGTAACTACCCCCATGCTAGAAAAAACCCACATATAAGCCATAGGAGACAACAACTCTGCTGATGGAAGCAGCCTGTAGCTTCACTTCCTCTTTCAACCTCACAATGTTTTTTACTTGTTCCTCTATCCCAAATACACATTCACCTTCCACGTGCTCTGAGGCTTGCTTTGCAAAATTCCCAGGCTGAAAGCCAGTCCCCAGGGGTGTTAACACCCTCTGGAGCTGGTACCTGCCCCCAACCTGAACATCACACCTGGTTGTTGTCCACCTCTGCACGATGCTCACAGACTGCGCTTGCAGGTTTGTGGCCCTGAATCACACTGGAAATACTCTCCCAGAAACACACATGAAAAAACTAGAGACAGGAGGTATGGAGTCAACCCCAGCTCTCCCAGAAGCATGTTGTGTGGTGCAGGGGTCTAGTGCATGGTTGGAGCAGAAAGGCAATGGTCTTTAGACCATACACTTCCAAAAAAGCAGTTTGCAAGCAAATAGCTTGCAATAGCAGCTTCTAAACTGAAACAGCACTTGATCAGTCTCAAATTATAAATGTTGGAAGGAAAAGTCAGTTCAAAGAGAAACACTAATCCTCCCAAAGGAAAAAAACCCTTTTTGAAAAGAGAAATAAAGATGAGAAACAATTAAAGAGCAACGGTTATTGAATATACTACCCCTGTGATAAGGGCTGCTGCATCTGTTTATCAGGATGCAATGAATACTGCATAGCCAGAGGCATGCATATTATTGATGAACTGTGACAGGCTCTGTCAAAACAGAGCTTGTCTACAAGTGGAAATCCTCCTGTCTCTGGCAATATGGGCTGCTCCAAACAGGAAACCTTTAGTATGAATCTCATGGTAAACATCTACCTCCAGCATTTAGTTCTGCCCTTCAGACTGAAGACAGAAGAAGTCAGTTTGTTCAGCCGGAGCCTTTTCCAAGTCTACCATGGAGAACAGGATTTGTGATGAGATCTTTTTTTCAGGCTGGACTCAATGGTTAACCAGTCAGATTAATAAATGTCAGAAGGAGGAAATAACAGGCAAGTTAAACAGAGGAGAAAAATGTCTCCCCACCTGGCTAGATAGCAAAAGTTTACAAGAATTCTGTGCCTAGCGGATAATTCTCCCCAGCTCTTATTTAACATGGTTTTAGAAGATGTGATTGCAGCACCTTCCCAGTACAAAGGTGGTGAACTTTTCGATGGCAGCATGTTCCTGGAGGATCTAAGACATTTCCTTCTCTCTTCTCACTTTTTGGTGGAAATGAAAGCTGGGACACACACCAGCTGGCAGGAGCTCTTACTTCAGCAGTATTATCTTCTGAAGAATGGTTGGTTATAAAACATTTTTATTTTTTAATTTTTTTTCCCATGGGAAAGTATTTTTATCCATTTACTGTTTTTTTGTTTTGGGTTTGGGTTTGGTTTTTTTTTTTCATTATTTCACAACTTCTCATGGGAAATACCTGCCATTTTCCAGCTGCTGCAGAATAAAGGTACCCAAGCACTCATCTGGGTTTTTAGGGAGCTGGAGAGTTGTGTGCTGCAGAAAGTAGGGGTGATTCCTAGGTACATGCAAAAAAAACAGTGGAACAACCACTGGATGGAGGTTTGGGGAAAGTTTTTAATTTCTGTGATCCACACTGGCTTGGTTGTTGCCCTTATGTGAGAATGTCTTTGAATATTTAGACAATAAAACTTCTGTCTTCATGCTTGGGAACAGAGTCCAAAACAGTTACACAGAGCATGTTTTTACTGACCATGTCTACATGACTATGTGGCCAGTCAGGATACTTGTGATACTGTCAAACTCTCTAGCTCAGATATCACCAGGCAGAGATGAAGGTCCTCCTGGGCCATCTCTCCTGGTAATTACCTCCCATTTTGGGAGCACTGTGCTGTGTTCTGTGCCTCAGTGACAAGCCCACTAACAGCAATTTCTGATTTCAAGCTATCCAGTGTACTCACACACACTGCTGTCATAGCAATGCCTACAGCACCGAGCATAAAGGCTGACTGACACAATTAATCAGGTTAAAATCATACAGGTAAGTAGTGACTTAGTCTTTGCACATATATACTGCCTTTCAACTTGGTTGCAAGAGTCTCTGAATGAAAAACTGGAAAAGAAAAAGACTAACATGAAACTGAGCCTATTCCTGCTAAAATTCCTCGTGAGCTTAGACTAGTAGAAATATTAAAATATGGGCCATAAAAATAGAAGAAAATTTACTACTTTCTAGAGATACTTCTCCCTACACAGCCTGTTTTTGAGTATTTCAGTCTACTCTCCCAGGCCAGACTAACAGATGGCTTCTAAGACACATTGCTGACTCTACGCACCAAGATACTGAAACTGATGAACCAAAGGAAAGCCAGTGGGAAGCAATTCGGGGACTCTGTGGGCTATTTCTGCTACACAAAAGCCTATTGCTCCAGCTCTGTCCTTAACACAAACGCAGCATGCCCCATCCCTGCATCCAGCAGCTGCCACGTGCTCTCCCCACACAGAGGATGGTGGCTTGTGCCTGGCGGGTGCTGGGGGGACAGGCTCCTAGCTGGGACAGCCTCAATAAGGCTCTTGTCTTATTCAGGCTTGTGCTCAATTGCATCCTGCAGCTCTGGAGGCCTTTGCTCATCCTGCCACAAACTTGAGAGTGAAAAAGCTGACAAGACACAGGAAATTTCTCTGTATGTGAGCAGAGAGGATGTGGGGATAATACCGTGCTCTTCCAGATCAGAGAAAGCTTCTGGAAAGGGAAGGAGAGAAACTGCTTAATAACTTGTTTACTGAGACCACGAATAATCTAACAATAAACTTGACAGTAAAGTAAAAAAGGCAAAACTCAAGGTGTTTTACCTGCACTGCCAGCTATTGCTGCAATGCACCGAGAGACAAAGCTGGGTGTTGAACAGGGAGATGATGCTGATCTTTAATGTTGCTGAAAAAAGTGACTATTCTATAAATAAAAAAGTTGCTGAATAATATATTCAGTGACTTATTTTTGTCCTGTATGTGAACAGCTTTTGATTTATTTCAGTCTATCTATTTGAAATATTTCTGCAATCTGACTGAACCTTGGTTTGGAAACAGTTTTTTAAGTTCATGCAAGCACTTGATTATCAAAAGTGGAGCAGCCTGGTAATTTTGGATTGGACACAAATCAGGTATCATGATTTCTTTGGCCAGATGAATGCAAATCTTGGAAACACTTCAAATGGTCCTTTCTATAGAGTCCAAACTCACTCTAGGTAAACACCAACTAATGACTTCAAATTGACCATGCCATTAGGCTCATTCACTAAAAATTCAACAGAAAATTAATATGAAAGGATTGCAAGTAAATGCAGTCAGCTGAAATACAGACTTGAGCAGGCTTTGACACTGTGGAGATTTCTGTCTGGCTGCACAAAAGTGCAAGAGGATCCTTTCAACAGTACTCCTGCTTTCCATAGCCTGTCACTGCTACAACGTGCTGAAATCTGCAGCATGTCTGTCAGCCACAGAGCTCTGAGCATTGTGCAGCTCTATCATCACATACTGTTACCCTGTTGGACATATCAAGTAATAGTAAAAATGCACAGGGACTGCAACGTGAATGTAGACCCGCATCAGAGTATGCTCATGACCTCAACTTTCTTTCAAACAGACTGATTCCTCTTGCCAAAATATTTCTCTGTTACAGGTGACACACATGCCTGGGAAACACAAACTCCAGTCCTGCAATAGTGCCAGGATGTCTTCTTGCAGACTGCAGCTCTTCCATATTACCCAGAAACATTGCTGACTGCTATCAGCACCTTGCCTGCCTGTCATTTCAGTGCACAGCACCAACCTCACCACTGTTCCACATTGCTGTCACCCTCAGTCCTACGGCTGAGCAGGACCTCTGCTAGAAATGAACTATGAGCCAGGGCTTGTGGAGATAATCATGCAGTGAATGCACATTTTACATTTTCAGCCTAAAAACATATTTGTGCCAAAGTCCCTTTGAGACTCTTTTCTATAAGCATTGTTTGCTCCCCATGGCCTGGCTGCAAGGGAAGGTGGGGAAGCTCATGCACTCGTGAGATGTCAGGTTATTATGGTCACACAGTGCTGTGGCTCCTTCCATAAGCAAAACCTCACCCTCCCCAGCCCCCCCCCTCCCCAGACAATCTGTAGGAATTATACAACAACAGAAAATAAAGCAGTAAAACTGCAAGAGCAAGGAGAATTCACAAGATTTCTGAAGTGAAAAAGCCTGCTCTCCTCACAGCCTCCATTCTAAAACATCCGTGCCCTCACACCCCTCAGTCCTTGTCTCTGGCAGCTGAGCACATCAGTGCAGGCGTGCACAGTCCTGGGTGAGAAGGATGGGCTGTCATCCCTCAGCCAGAAAGGTGATGTTCAGAGCCCAGATGCCCCCATTCATACAGCCTTTGGCTGGCCCTTAGTGATCTAAGGGGACAGATGTATCAGGGAGAGAAGCTGAAGATGTGGCAGAGGCCACATTGGAATAAAATCTTCTAAGTATACATTTTATCTCTCAATAGTTAAACAAACTCTTTTCCTTAGACACCTACTTTTTCCTTTTCAGTTTGTAAAAACATGAAGTCTTTTTTGTGACACAATGGAAATGAAAGCACACAGAGCCTGATATTTAAAGGTTAAGATATACTGGCTTAATCCTGTCAGTACTTTAATGTAGATTATATAGGGACAGGCAATGACCAGAGGGAGGGAGAGAGGTGTAAATAATCCAGAGGAGCGTGGACTTGTTGGCAGGGTGGATTTATGCTCTGTCTTAATAAAGTGCCCTTTCATCTCTGAAACCTGGGCTCAGAAGCCAGTCTAGACAGGAATTAATGGGGCTCCTTCTCCACTTACAATTTTCAAAGTTTCCCAACATGCAGTGTTCTCAAATAGAGCAGGGAAGTGCAGAGTTACAGGATACACCATGAGTTCAATCAGCCATGGATGCTTCTTTTTGCAGTGAGCTTTCAAACCCAGGCTCTGGGTCTGCTGCTAGACAGGAGAAAATTTAAATTCACTTACTATCAGCCTCTTTATGTGATTGTCACCCTAAGATGAGGTCAAGCAATTGGGAAGCCTGTTGTAAAGACACAGAGTTTCTTGGCATTGCATGGCAAGAGAAGAAAATACTGGTGTACATGGCTTTGAACCGGGACTTGGCTCTGCTGGGACACAGTATCTAGGAGAATGAGATACTGAAGGCACTACAGCACTAGGGCCTGCAGATGCTGAATTTCATTAAGTTTCTCCTGGTGAAGGAAAATTGCTGACTTGCAGTGAACCTTCCCTTCGGTTTGTTTGTCCCCCCTAGGGATCCAAAAGTGTAGGTGGGGATGGGACATTCAAAAGCATTTCTCAGTGAAAGATCAGGGATTTCACTGGAGTCTGCAGTCAAGAGAAGCAAGCAAATCTAGGAGCAAAAATACAAACATCCAGTGTGATCTGAAGTATTTACACAAAATTATTTGGAGAAAGTTTTGTTAGGGATTATAATTTCTTGAACTCTTTGATTGGTATTCCTGGGAAATGGGCACACCTTAAACCCTCGTGTCCAGCTATGCATTAGGACCCCCAGATGCAGAGACATTCAGCTCCTAATTTTACATCTGTTTAATTTTCAGCAACAGGAGACAGGGAGCAGCAGGATGCACTGCCAGCTATTAGGAAGCTCTTTTATTATGCAAAATTTGCATCTTGCCTAAGTACTTGGACTCCAACAAGTAAAGACAGAGGCAATTAAAGAAAAGGAACTGAAAAACAAAGTGGTCTCCAAAGGCACAGCAAGACATAAGAGTCCACTGTATTCAGGAATGGACAGTGTGACAGGCTCTCTTCTCAAGATATTTCTTCTACAGACACTTGGACAGTAGAGGTGGTCAAAGAACTTTCTGAATAATCAATAGCTAGGGAGAAAGGTTAGACCAGGACCATGCAGTTTGTAAACTCTTAATTTAAGACAGGCAAAAGTCACAGGCAATATATAAGCAATCCTCTGCATTGTATTTAATTCTTTCTACAAAGCCTAGCACTCAGATTGGAAAAACATTGACTTCTCTTATTGATAGGTGCCATGGACTGCCCAGCTTCATGGCCATTACCTCAAACAAGAGCCATCACCTTCCTTTTCCTCTTCACTGCAAGGTCAGTTTTGTAAAAATCCTCAGGCACTGCTCCATAAGGCTCCTGTACCTCAGGAAGGAAGGGTGGCAGAAGCTTTTGTTTGAGGAATGATGGCTGTGGGAACACGAGTGATATGTACAGCTCCATCAGTTAGATAGCAATTGCCCTCTTTTCCCCAACCCAGAAATCTGTGACTGCCTTGCAAAGCAGGGGCTGCTACCAAAGAACTTGATTCATACGGGCTCCTGGTCAAAATGTAAACTGGCTCCACGTGAAAAGCAACGTTTCCTCCCCATGCAAGACCAGCAGTAAGATCTTGGGAGAGGAAGCACCCAGGCTCAGCTAGCTCACTTCAGGAGTGTACACTTGTTGCCACCTGCTGAGCTGTGCTCTCTCTCCCGGGTAGGACTCTCCAGCTCCAGTGGTTAAGGGTGAGGAAGGCTGTGGAAGAAGATCAAGGGCTTCTTTGTCATGCGGGGTTTTTGCACATTAGTAGAATTCATTAGTGGAGTCTGATAGTGGAGAGCAGTAATAAACCCCATCAGAGCACCTCTGTCTCTGGAGCTATGCAAAGCCAGCCTGTGGCAGGGAGCAGCTGGAGGCTCCCTCAGCTCACATCTCACCCTGCAGCCAGAGCAAAGCGTTTGCTTGCTAGCAGGGGAGCCCCGAACCCGGCGATATCTTTCTGCCCTGAGCAGAACTAATGTCAGTCGGTACAACCTTGTTCTCCAGCTGTGTCCTCCCAAGCCACTCGCCTGGGTCAGCAGTAACTAAGCTGTAGCACAAAGGAGTGCAGGCAGTAATGCATGTGCAGGGTGAACCTTACCCCTCACTGCTTCACTCCCAGACCTTTGGAGGTGGTCTGTGCTGCTTTCTACCAGGTCCCACTCCACAATTTATAAGCTTGCACAGGCTCTTCTGAGACTGTATCATGGGTTCCCTGGTGTGCTTTGGGCTCTGTGCTGGCCAGCTTTTTGTTCCCAGTTTCAATCTTGCCCAGGGCTGGGTGCTATGGTGTGGAAAAAGCAGAGTCAGAGAGGTACGGGAGGTCTGCAGAACAGAGGGGAAATTCTCCATTATACACCCCCTCCTAAGAGCTTCTCCCCTCTGTGCTCACATGGCAACTCAGAACTTTTCCATCCCTATCGGGTAAGGAAGACAGAGAAGTGGATGGCAGGTATTCCATGCAGTGGGACAGCTGGGAAAGCCCCAGGGCCTGACTTGGCCCAGCACTCTCTGGGTGGCCCAAGTGACCACACCATGTGCAGCTGATGAGGGTCTGACTGTTGCCCCCACAACACCTCACTGCTCTGCTTCCCCTTCTATCCATCCAGGAGGACCTGATGCTGTCTTGGGGATGTGTTAGTAAAGGACCAGCCTGCCAGGTCTCTTACAACCCTTTCGGCACATGCAGCTTTTCTTTGCTGGGCAAGGGAAGGTGTCAGGGACAAGAGCCAGGGCACTTTTTCACACTCCCACCTCTGCAGTTTTTGAGCCCAGGTGGCAGCCATTAGCACATGCATATAAGGCCACCTTTCCCCTGCCACTGCCGATGGGAAGTTGTCACCTGCTCCCCCAGCCCCGCTGGCACTTGCTGTCCCTGTCCACCCCACTCCCTGGGGCTCTGCCACCCACTCAGAGGAGGGCAAGGGGCTGTGGTGGGGGGTCAGCCCTGTGCTGAACAGGGGCAGGAGGGGCTGGGCTTTCTAAGGAGCAATTCGGGCTTACAGCCCCCCAGAGCTCAGGGGCAATTTGCACAACTAAGCAAGATGCCGCCCATTGTGGGACAAAAGAGCTTGAGTTCTTCCCGCCTGCACTGTCCCCTCCAGCGCCTTGCAGATGCTAATTGGCTGGGGGAAGATCCCTCCAGACGCTGGGATGCAATGCAGTGAGTTTTCCTGTCTCCCTCAAGCTCTGACACGCATCCATGGAGCAAGATTCAGGACTAAGTGTCCCCAGTGGCTGCAGGTGTTCAGACTCCAGCTCCAGTGTTGTACCCAGCGCTTCCAGGCTCTTGGTGTACTTGTGGGGAGGACAGGAGGAAATTACGGAGTAAGGAAGACATCTAAAATGTGTAATAAACCTGGGGCTCGATCGGATGGACCCTACACCATAATGAGACAAACACGGGACGTGCCCTGGGAGCAAACGTGACTGTGCTGCAGAAGTCAGGATGCTCTACAAACAGTGCATGTGCACAGCCCTCTACTCCATCAGACCAAGGTGAAGGCACCTGGAAGGAGAGGGGTCCCATGTCCACTTTCTTCAGAATCTCTTAGCAGCTCTGGCACTTCAGTCCCACTGCTAACAGCCCACTTGCTTTTGAGGGCAGTCACCAGTGACTCCCACTTTCAATGAAAGGTGTCAGAGTATGAGTAAGGTGGTGTCTGGGTATGTCCTGCAGGCTTCACAGAGTGCCATTCCAGTGCTGCCTTGAGCACAGCATAATGACCAGCAAGCACAAAGACAGGATTCCAGCCCAGGGGCAGGGGATCTGGGTTACCTGGAGAGGCAGTGACACAGTTAACAGCCCTGTTTGAAAAAGGATTGTGTAGCACATGGGCAGCAGTGAGGGCCTCCCAGAGGGACTTGCCTTAGCCCCTAGCAATTGAACCTTTGGTCCTAGAGGAGCAACTATTTCAGCAGCTTGAACAAATGTGAGTTAAAAATTACTGTTAATCACTGACCCCTGTAATGCTGAAAGTGCTGAGCAACGGCGGAGGCACACGTGTGAAACAAAGGCCCACAATTCAATTCCAGCAGTGACTGAACTAGCATAGGTTGTGTCCTGTAATGCAGCGTTATGGAAGACAAGGCAAACAAGATTAACCCACGTTGACAAGGCATTTATCCACGGCTAAGAAGAGACCCACGCCACAGAACCTCTGTCCCACAAGTTTACACCAGCCCAAAAGAGTTTAATCCCTCATGGCCTGACAAGCTATTAGGCAAATCTCTGGCTCTCATTTGCCTAATCCAATAGCCCCTAGCTTCATAAGAAAGACCTCCTAGGGGGCCTTAACAACCATGTTTGTTAGGCCTTATATAAGTAAACAAAGCTCTGAAAGCCAAACAGCTTCTTCTTCCATCTGGGATCTCAACACCCTCTTAACCTAGAGATAAAACCAACCACTCTCAGGAAAGGAGGATGCTCAGCCTCCACTATAAACAGCATCTGAAGGATTTTGCCAACAGTAGCTCTACATTTAACACTCATTTCATAGGAGCTGGGTGGCTGATTTCATCCCAGAACCTTCATATCATTAGGGATTTATTGCATAGCCAATGGGATCAGGGTGCTATTGGATGAATAAGCAGTGTGAAAGCATCCCCCCAAGACCAAGATGTTTTGTATGCATGTGTCTGCATCGCCAGGAGATCAAACATTTTCACAGGTGTGTACACCCAAAATTACAAATGCTTTCTTGAAAGCCCTCTAAGTATTTTTCTGAATCTGACCACTGGCAGTGACACCTCTGATATTAAAAAGAGTGCAGGTGTTTTCTAGTCCTTGGATTTCAGAACACCACCACTTTTGCTCTTGGGATATGTGCTTCCTTGGTGCTTTAGCCAAGGATCCAAGCAGTCTCAAAACTCTCTGAATCTCCCCAGGGTTGAGAGCTACTCTTACCTCTAGCACACATTAACAATACCCTTGCCAATGTGTTTTGCTCCACAGACAGGCAAACCTTTAGGGAGGGTTCAGGCAGATGAATAGTCACTCAAGGCTTGGCTGCCTACCAGTCTTAGCCAGGCCCCTGGGGGATTTGCGAACAAAGCCGAAAATATCACAAAAAAAAAAAAAAAAGGTTTCCTAAGGGGCCTTCCTACACAGCTCAAGTAAGGCTGGGGTCAGGAAGACATCATCACATTTTCTCCTACTTCTTCCATATAGTGTGTTTGCAAAGGCAGAGAAGAGTCCACTTCAAGGAGAAACGTGTGGACAACAACACAAAAAGGACCAGTGGACAGGAACACAAGGAGAAACACCTCAATGGAGGACAACCCATGGACAGATACAAACAGGCACCAGAGGGACAGAGACACACACACACCCCCCCAAGGCTCTCCTATGTTCCCACTGCCTCTCCTAACCCTTGGCAATTTGGAGATGCATGGGCTGTGGAGGCAGCAGAAGACCCTTTGCCATGCTGTCAGTACTGTCCCTCTGCATGCAACTGTCTTGGCACTGTAGAGCCACAGAGGGTGCACACAAACTTCCAGAGCTGTGCTTAGGCTGGCAGGCAAAGCCTGGCTGCCCTGGGCATGACAGAGGTCAGCTGGCTGGGTCTGTACCTCTATTTATGGATAGCATCATCTCTCAGAGCACTGACACAGGTCTATGCAACATACAGATCGTAAAAACACACTTCACTCTTCCACCATGTGCATGATAATTTAAAGGCAGAGGGCAAGACTGAAAACCAAACATTTTAACTTAAAAATGTAAAAAGATTTTGGGATGTTTTTTGGCAATGTGAGTGTCCAATCTCTGCCCCCTGCCCGCGTTGCAGGTAGGTAGTTATGAAGTGTTACATGTTTTCCTGCAGTCCAGAGTGGGGTTCCCTTGGAGACTGGTAGTGAGTGGGGACCTGATCCAGCACTGTAAATCCTTCACATCCACCAACTGAACAGCTGTTCAGGTTAGGTCTCATTTATATTCAAAGCAGCCCAGCCATCAGTAAGGATCTCTAATGATACAAATCAGTCCCGTGTCATCCTAGCAATGAAAGCCAAGGGAGCAGTTACTTGCTTGATTCTAGCACATTTCAGCAAAAGTGTCATTTAGTAAAAGAAAGGGGATTTTTACAGTGGAGCATGGCCCACCACACTCAGTCACTTTCCAGCTGAGATCACAGCTAAATCGCTTATCTTTACGTTTTCATACAAATCTGATTATCCTTGAACAGCTAATTGTTTCGTAAGTGTCACTTGGAAGCTATCCATTTCCAGCACAAGTAAAGAAATTGCATTATAAAACTGTCGAGTTTCGCCATGAGTCACTTTAGCACATAGGATGGATATTTGGCACTCTACACTTTTTCAGATTAACTCGCATATTTATTTTGGAAGGAAAAATGGATGGCTTTAATTCCTTCCCATCAGAATTCCTCATATTTGCTTAGCTTATTGAAACTTTTTAATAGACCTTACTGTACGTGAATATGTTATATAGTGACTGCTGCTGAAGGAGACATTCACGTCTCCTTTGGTGTAAAGAAAAAGCTGAAAAAATATCTATAAGAGTGTCTGATACTCTGTTAAGAGAGTCAGTAGACCCTACAGATTATGCCACCTGCCATGAAGAAAGATTTCATCCCTCTGGATGAGCCCATGGAAACATAAAGAGAAGACTTACATTCAGTGTTTCCTGGATGAAGCATGTGTTTCTTTTCCAAAGAGAAATTCTCATATGTTGCAATTAAATCACTTAAAGACCAGTTCAGAGCCAGGCTGGGAACACCCCTGAGAAAGAAAACAGGGTTTTGGTCTTCAAAAAGCAAGTCAATTTTTCAAGGACAGGAGTCACTAATAAAATTCTTTAAAACTATAATCAAATCATCATTTCCATATTACCACAAAATGTTTTCCCTTGTACAAAACAGGTATTTCCTCAGCTGTTAACTCAGTCTCATGAGAAAAGAGTTATACACCCTTGCAAAATGACATAATTTTCTATGTATTCTCCCCAGCATATCACCACACACTAACTAAATTAAAACAAATCAAACAATCAACAATCAAGTTTAGCTCATCATCAGTTAACTGTACAGTTTGTTAATATCTTTAGAGTACTATCAAGAACAAACAGGTAATTATCTTCTAGGTGGGCTAGATGTGAAAGTAACATCCAGTAGCTGAAACCAAGAGCTCTAATTTTAGTTTTGCATTTTGCTGACCATGACCCTGCAGGGTGAAGGGACAGCAAGAAAAAGAAGGAACAGAAGTCACGGATGTCTCTGAAGTTCCATTGGAGATCCAAACACAGGACATATCTTTTTACTTTTTCCATCATGCTATATGTTCTTGGCCAAGTCACTTCTCCAAGCCTGCAAAATGTGGCATTAAATAGTGAATGGTCAGTGAAGAAATTGCAGAGCAATATAAGCAAATGGCATACCATTATAAGAAGGTCTTGTATCAAAACCTAACATTTTTGTAAATGTAGGCAAAATGGATCTATCCAGTGACCTAAGCAAGGACTTGAAAACTATAAGAAAACAGATGTACTTCATGCAGGAAGGATCCTTTGATGTAAGAAGACTCTGCCTCTGCAAGGGGCTACGTGCCCTCCACTCCTGTCAACTGAACTGAGGGCTGTGGGTGCTCCTACTTACTAGATTGAAGCCTAAAATTGTCAATTAGGAAAACAAATGTAGGTACTAGACATCTTTTTGTGAGTGTCAGTTCAGCAATCACTTTATTACAGGCAATTTTAGTATTGAATGTAGTGCAATTTCAGTAATTTAGCAAAGTACAATGATGGATTAAAGTGCCTGGTGATAGACATTTATTTCACCTCCTGAAACACAATTATTATGCACTTTACTCAATAATAGTGTCTTGTTCCAACTAAAATACACGTTGTGTAATTCTTTAAGCTGTAGAATCATAGCAATTAGAGAGGGAAATGGCTGATTAGGTCACAGATTCCAGCCTCTTGCCAGCCCATGATTGTTCCCTGCCCTGTTTCGACTAGAGTTTCACCCAAACTTATTGCATTTATGTGTTTTAGTGATGGTGATATAAATCAAAAAAGCAAATTAGAAAAAAAAAAAGGAGGCTTTCACCACAAATGAAAGATTCAGCCTACTGCTGCAGAAAATCCTGCATATTTACAGCAGGAAGGGTCTGAGGAGTTTTCACTTCCTTCTTATGGTAGATGGTTGAAAGACTTTCAGCCAGGATGTTCTTCAATTATCTTTTTCCATGGGAGCAATTTTGCTAACAAAATTTCCCTGTTTCCCTTCTAAATGAAATGTTGTGCTTTTCAGTCTGAAATTCTTCTTGCCACTTTTTGCCTAATGACAGCTCCATATTTAGCATTTTCCAAAAGAGGAATTAAGCCTGACAGAAATTTTACTCAAGAAAAGCCACAGTTCCTGACCTGTACTGGCAGAGGAGTTGTTGAGTTGTGGTTTCAACTGCTCTTTTTAGGGAGCTCAGCTGTCCAAGCTGTCTCATTGCTCTAGAGACCAGGGCCCTCTTTGCTCTCAGAGGCTGGGTGCTCCTTGCCACATTCCAGAGCAGGGGAACACAGCAGTCACCCAGATCCTAGAATTGTATTATATGTATAGATATATCTGCCTGCATTTCCCATGGAGATTGCACTTGTGGTGATGGCTTTGTGCCTTCTCCAGGTTTACCCTTGGGTAGTATCCTTGGGAGCAGGTGCAACCTATGGAAACAGCACATTTTAAACAAATACAAGAGAATTTATTGAGAAAGCAAAATAGCAAGCCATAAAAATCTGCACTCATCCAAACACTGAAAAGACAGAGCAGCAGGGAGCTGCACATGCAGTCAACAGCACAGTGGTGTGACCATCCCTTACAAGGGCTGCCCAGCTGCAGAGAGGCCAGTGAGGCATTGCCCAGCCTCACAAATCCCTGCAGTGTGCTCAGGGTTCACCATGCAGCCAGCACTGACAGAGGACGTGATGTTCAGCCATAGAATATGACAAGCTCTTCCATCATGGATAAGCTCAATTAATGAGTTAGAAAAGAAAGAAATGAGTGATTCTTCTGGGCAACGGAACCAAACAAGCAAAGCCACAGTAGCTGTCATCCATCTGTAGACCAGTCCTCACTCCATTGTCCAGCTCAGGAAGCAGCTTATTACATGCTATTGGAGTCAACAGATGACTCCCAGTGTAAAATACTTTTTTGTGTAATCTGGTACTAAGCTCAACCCTAGGATATACTTTTCACTTGTATCTCACCAGGTCCCTGAGCTTTTCTACCTGATTATCCTCCAGTAAGGCTATCCTGTAACTGAACTGCACACAGAAACACAAAAGTACAAAGTTGCACTGGTACAACTGACCCAAAATTAAGTGCCAAATTACTCCTGTTGAATTTCAGAGGTTCTGAGGCTCTGGCCACAGTGTGAATGCCTGTGAATTTGGATACTGAGGGGAAAAAAAAAAAAAACAGCTGCAACTGTCGGGTGTCATTCAGCTCTAGCCAGGAAATCACAACATTTACTCTATAGGGCCGTGCCTGTGTCTTGTCAGATGCATGGCCTCTCACAGTACAGGAACAGGCTCTGTTCTCAGCTCTACCACAGACTTCCCACATCTGTCTGGAAAAAAGTCACTGAGCAGCACATCTGAAAAAATGTTACACGCTCAGCTCCAGACATTTGATCTAACACCTGGCCTGGCTCTCAGAGGCACTGGACACTGCAAACACTGTTGGCTTCGACTGGGGCACTTCTAAAATCCAGACCCGATGGGTAACAAGGATGGAGGGAACATCTGCTTCTTGACTGCACTACACAGGCTTTACACTAAGGTACCTTTTCAATGGAGCTGTGTACAAGTCAAACCAGTTAAACCAGTGAACAGTTGCTCTTTGTTCTGCACACATGCCAGAACATTAAAAACTCTCACAGTTTGGCACCAAAAAGCTAGCGAGCACTTTTGGAAACAGGACCCATAAACTCTTTTACTTCAGTTTTCCCATGTGTAAACAGGGGATGCCAATTCCTGCCTGCTATATAGGACTCCCAGGCACTTGCAGAGCACTGAGGGCATCTCAGAGATGATATAAAAGCAGCTTGCAGTATTTCCTGCTTCATCTGTTTATAAAAAGTTAGTAAGGTACTGTCTGGACACTAGCAATACTTGCTATGCCAAGCACAAAATTAGATGCTCTTGCACATGCTACAAAACAAATTACTGTTGACCATGTTGAGTACAGTGGCTGCTTTTTGACATGTCATCTGATGCATTATATTCTGTCTTAGACAAGAAGTGTGTGGAAATAGTTTAGCACCAAAGATAACTTCAATAGAAGAGAAATATTGAATTTCAAATCTGTTTCCCTGCCTTGCCAGACTTCTCTGCATATAACTCGCCCAGTAGAAGTTTTGAGGAGGAATTAACTTGCGATAGTGCTTGCTTTTGACAGGTGCCTGGCTGGAGCAGCATACCTGCATTGCATGCAGTACTACACACAGCATGCTGCTCTGCAGCAATGGTCTGTAAGAAATGAGCACAGGACCTCATGCTCCAGCTGATCTCAGTGGTCTGTATGTGTCCTCTCAGCTAAGTAGGCAGAAACGTGCTCTTTATTTAACAGTCCTGACACCACAATTTTGCTGCCACCCAAGAAGCCGTTTCTTCTGTGAAAAAAGAAGTGAGAATGGGTTTGGTGGGTTATGTGTGCTGCCAGAGGGAGAAGAGTGATCTTGGAGCTCCTCCTGCAAGAGGGCAATAGCAGGCAGCAAGGACGTGGCAAACAAGCGGGCCTGTCACTGCCTCCTTGGGGGGGAGACAGGCAGCGCATGTACCCTACTGCTCCACACCACCAAGTCTGCTGGGACATGCCATGGGACCACTCCTCTTGGGGGATTTCAAGTAAGCAAAACAAAGTGAAATGTCAAATAAAATAGAGTAAGAAAAGAAAGGGGGCATCTAGTGTTCTTCAGGTCTCCTTCATTTCCAGAAGTCTCTGATGCCTTAAAAGAGTGGTGACGTTTCTGAAAGCAAACTTTTTTGATAAATGATGCAGTTATTTATTTTGAAGCAAGCCAAGATTTGTCACATTGCCGTTTTCAAAGTAACACAGCATCTAACAAAGAGAATCATAGACAATTTACTGCATGACACTCCATTCATCTCAGAGGAAGACAGACCTTGTTTGACCCTCTCAGGATTTGAACCTGTAATTCCACTGAACGAAGGGCTTTGAAACCCGAAGCCCAGCAGTTTTCTCCCTGAAGATAAGAGTAGTTTTTTTGCTCCCCATGAATCACCACAACCCTGCAGACTGCTGTGGAACATGAATTCCCCACTAGACATGAAACATCAGCATCTGTACATCCCATCAGCAAAAGATGACCAACACAACTGTGCAGCCATCCATGACACCATCCGGTGCTCCCAGGTTGAATGCTGAGGATGGGGGAATGGAAACACACTGTCTTCTCAGTGCTGCATACTTGTAAGCTGCTCCACTGCTTATGTCCACCTCAGCTTTCCCTGAAGCATCTGGCAGGCAAACAGAGGGTTTTACCTCACCTAAAAAAAGCCAGCTTTGCACCATGCTACCTGTGCTAGGGTATGCTTTATTGATTCACTAGGAGCAATATGTGGGCATCCAGAAGCAACTGTAGGGATCACCAGTGCTATCAGAGATTTGCATGATTTTAAACAGAAGATGGCAAACTTGGAGCTGATCTGTGAGCCCTGCTTAGTCTATGTACCCTATGTATCATGCCCCCCCTGGAGAGCATGACCCCATGACATGAGGGTGTGATGTAACAGCCAGGCATCGCACCACTGAGGACCTAAGAGACAAGCCTCAGGGCTGCACTATCATTATGTGCATAGAATTGCTCAACAGATCCTGTGATGATCTGAAGGTGGAAGGGCCTCACTTTTGTTTGCTGCTCTGCTGAATATCACACCCGTAAACAATAAGCCCATGCTGACGTGAACCATGCTGGGAAGAAGTGACCCTGAGCTGGGCTGTGTGCAGGCATCCCAGTGCTGGGAGGGAAGGCTAGCCCTGGAAACCCAGCAACTCCCTCAGCCACTGGCAGTGCTGAATTATAGCAGCCAGCTGAGACTAGAAAAGGCACTTTGGGGTTTCTGAAGAGAGAAGCATGCAGTTGTTGACAGCATTTTCCCCAAGTGTTACCCAAATGCGCAACAAGCCGTAACAGGCTGGTCATAAATATATCCTGTCAAATGCCCCCTGGAAGAGTGTCTCCTGACACCCTGGAGGGCAGACCTCCCGCCCAGGAGAGGAGAGAGGGAGGAGGCTGAGGTGGGTAACCAGACACTTCTCTGTCTCTCCCCTCTACCCTGTTCCAAGCAGCCTGCCACGGGAACGTCTTTGGAGTTTGGACACCCTGGGAGGATGGCCACTGGCCAGGCAGGCTGTGGGAGCCGAGCTCTCTGCCTGAGAGGCCACAGGGAAGGAGAAGCTGTCTCCTGCCCTGAGTACTAAAGCCCCCTGCTTTTTTCCAGCTTGTTGGCCAGAAGCTTGGCCACACCATCCATCCTGTGGTCCACAGGCCCCCTCTGTAGGCCCAGAGGCAGAAAACCCATTTTCCATCCCCAGAGAGAAGCACTGCCCTCATACACCCTTAGGAGAGCAACTGTCTTCATCCTGCCTGCAGGTTGTTTTAAAGATCACAGGTTTACAACAAACAGCCTTGGAAGTGGGGAAGGGGCACTAAGCAGGTTGTATCATGCTTTACTCTGCAAGAAGAGGAGGGTGTTGCAGCTAACTTGCAGCACAGCATGGGCAATTAGGACATGGGTGCATCTCTGCCAAGAGACTGGGCAGCCAGCAGGTAGCAACAAACATCTGTGTGAGGCTGATCCTGCTCAGCTCAAATCCTCTCTGGTGGGGTCTCCCATCCTGTATGGATGCTGTCACACTGGCAAAGTGTGGCTGTGGGGGATCTGCAAAGCAGCTCTGAGAGAGACTTATCTTTCCCACCAACTGCCAAGTCTAAGTAAAACATTTCCTGATGTTCTGGTGTGGAGAGATTCCCCTTCCCATTTTGGCAGTCAGAAGCACTGAAAATGCCAAAGGAACACAAGTAGCTCCAAGGAGATTTTCAGCTGGCAGAGAAACGGCAAGGTTCTAGGGTGGGGAGGGAGGATTCAGTCCAAGAAGGGCTCCCAGATCAGCTGCTTGTGCTCAAGAGAAGAGCACTCAAAACAGACCTGAACTGCAAAACTCTGTCAGAGACAAACTAGCTCTGCTTCAGCACAGAGACGTAGAGAGAGCCGAGTACCCAAGCACACAACCTGCTAGGCAGGTGCCAGAAGTATCACTCCTCCTCTGCTTCCCAACATCAGCACCATCTCCTGCCCAAGAGGGTGAGCAAGAGCAGGTTAAATGTCTTCATCTACCAACCTGGCGTCAAGAATGAGCTGCTGTGAGATACCTGTGCCTGCCCTGCCCCAGGCCCCCAGCACTGCTGCCCACAGCAGAGCCAAACCAGGGCATGCTGGTTCCTGACAGGGCTTCAGCAGCAGGAAGAATTAACAGAGAAACTTCTGTGGCCTTGGCTCTTAATGAGATACATTTCCAAAAAAGCCCAGGGTCTCACTGCAGTTTCCAAGCAGAAAGGGATCACCTGAGGGCTCTGAAAGGAAAGAAGAGGCACTTCATTAGAACTACACAAGAGCAGATCTCTGTGGGAAGGGAGAGTGGAGAGTTGAGTCCAGGCCATACACATGGCTGGGCAGTGCTTTGCTCCATCTGTGGTACAGACACTGGAGTTTGCTGGATTGCAGGTTAAAGGAATACACAGTCATGAATATTCTTCTATAAGGAAGTGAGATGCTACTTAAAGGTCACTCTGGAACTGGTCCCTCTGTGACTTCCTAGGAGTAAAACAGGATTTGCGACTATAGTATTTTTAAAGAAAAAATACCAGAATTGCTGTTTAGGCTGCATGCAGCCTGGGATCTGGTTTCAGGGGCTTTGCAGGGACATTTTGTGCCACTTCCAAGGACTTGTTAAAAAATACTTCATACCAGCAGAGTTCTGTGGTATTTTTTTTGCATCTAGTCCTGCAGGCTACCATGGGGAAATTCACTAGCAGGATTTCTGTAGGGCTCTGAGTCACACAGGAACTTTTATTGCTGCTTTTAAATATTTGACTGCCTTTTGGCTGCTGGCAGAAAAGTTATTAAATGTTTTACCAGACGTGGCCAGAAACTCTTTACAAAAACATCTTGGCCTGGCATAAAGCATATGTCTCTACTTATCTCCATAGCATGTGCTCAAAGCTTTCACATGTCCCCTGGCAATGGAAGAAACTTGGGACCTTCATGTTTCTAGGCTGTGGATAAACAGAGCATCCAATGTGCTATGCTTGTGTGAGTAAATCTTCTGGTATGCAAATAGTCCAGCTGCAATAAGCAAGATATATCAGATTTGCAGGACTGAGGAGGCTGGGGCTCCAGTACAGACTTTAGGTTGTGGTTCATATGGTGCTATGATCCTGCCAGGATCCATCTACTCAGCATTCAATCCTTACTCAAGGGATTAAATTGAGTGAGGAGCTCTCACTCTTGCAAGTAGTCCTGGTAATATCATTAGGTTGGGTGACCTTTACAGTACTGAGTGACACATTGCTTCTTTGCTTAAAGCCCTTTCACTTCTGCCATTGTGTTTTTCTCCCTTCATCTTCCTCACACAAATTAAGATGAAACAAAGAAAAAACATCCCGCAAACCAGAGCAGAAATGAACTCTGTTCCAGCACTGCAGGGAAGAAAGCAAGAATAAAATCACAGCCTGTTTCTGCTTTCACAAAAGTGGTAAATCAGGATGTTCTGCTGAAGGGGCTGTTCATCTGGAGTACTTGTGCCCATATTTTGTTGCTTTACTTCCTGCTTATTTTGACATGTGATCAATATAGTGATCAAAAGCAGTGGGCTAGCACTACAAGCGCCTGATGCTTACCTGCTTAGGTAGCTGTGCTTCAGGAAAATAACAAATACAGCTCCAACTTCCCTGCATCCCTCAGCAGGCATCCTGGAGTTGAACGCACCTGTGGCGGTGACAAACACAAGTGGGTTTATCCTGATAAACGCAGGAGAGAGAGAGGATCTGCACACTGGGGCAGAGCAGGCTAGAAGCAGCCCCATTTCTACTGGGAGTATGCCCAGATTGCCCCCCACTTTGTAGGACTTACCTCTAAAATAACAGACTTTGGTACTGCCAGCCAAAGATCTCAGCAGCGGAGGTTTGCTGGAGATTTTGCGCTGAAGAAGCCAGTCTGCTGCGGGCTCTTTCCAATTCTGGCATCAGAGCTGGAGTGAAGCAGCTTGAAGCTAGCTCAGGGCTGTCCCTGCAGGCTTTGCTACAGGCAAATCTCATGTGTTACACAGCTGTCAGTGAGGCTGAATTTGGGTGCAATGCAGGGGAGGTTCAGTCCCAGGCTCTGATCTGCACCATGGATTTAATCTCAAATTCCTAAATTCCAGTGGCTTCTGCTTGAGTGCAGATGGCAGGATAGGGCCCCACTGGGATGGAGGTGCAGAATGACCATTTGAGGATCCAAAAAGACTCATAGGTGCCCCCCTGGGTGCCAGCCTGCCCTGCTCCCCACCATGCCTGTGCACTGTGCTGACACACACCTTCACCACCACCATCCAAACCATCACTCTTGGCATTGGTGTGGTACCACCAACACTCACCCAAGCCCAGTGAGGCCGAGCTGCCAGCCCTGTCACATCCATCTACCAAAACCCGAGGAGCAGGATGGGTCTGGTGTGCAGGCTGCTTCTTCCCACAGGTCCGAAAGTGCCCTGAGCAGCTCTTCACACCTCAGAGAGCCAGGCAGGGCAGAGCCCGGTATTAGCAAGGGCCGCTGGTGCCCTCTGTTGTCACAAAAAAAAATAGGAGTTGCTGAGAGCACCCGTGGGACATGCCACCCAAGATAGGGTGCAGGGCACCCACCTCTTTGGGCTGCAGGTGTTGGGACAGGGCTGAGCCTGGCAGCTTGGAGGGAACAGGCAGGGCTGACTGCAGTAAGACTGCTCAGTGGGTTCAGCTTTGGTTGCCACTGGCACTCACTGAGACCAAGAACAGCTGCTTCTCCCTGCACTTCTCTATCTCCTAAGGGATCTGCTGCATCAGCCAGGGGATCTCAGAGCCTCCCAGGATATTGTTTCTGCCATCCTAAATAGTCACAGGAATGCGCTTGGAACACTTCATAGAAATCACATCCAGGTTTCCCAAATAAATAGCACACATGCAAAAGAATCACTTTTTCCTTAAAAAAAGAGTTCAGCGTTGTGATGAGTGATGGCTGATGTCTCCATACATGGACTGGCACTGAGTAATCTCTGCTGAGAACAGGGCTCAGCTCCTACTGCCCAGCTCCACGAAAAGCTGCCAATGCACACATCATTTTCCACAATGCAAAGTAACAGCATATTCCATCACCAGATGCTCTGAGAATTTCCCTGGGCTGGGCCCAGGATCAGACCAAGTACTTGCAAGACTGTAAATGCTGCTAGCAGAGAACATCACCCATAGTCCTGGTGCTTCTCTGTACCCTTCACCTTGCAAGCCAGGACACCAGAAACAGGGGACAGGCACTTTCCTGGGCTTTCTATAGGATTTCAGAGTGCCTTCCTGGTCACCCACATCTCAGTGCACTTGTTTACCATCAGCTGAAGCTGGTGCCACCATCTGCTGGTGAAGGCTGCAGTAGGGAGAGGACTGGCAAACAAATTAGGTTTGCTAAGACCAAGACAGAGTTCAGCTACACAAAAAGCAGAGCCCATTTTTGACAAAGGTACTGAAATCTCCAACACATGGGGCTACAAGGGGGAGAACATTATTAAAAAAGCTCATCCTGAATATGTGGCTTGTGATTTTCTTCTGGTCTTGGTCCAGTGAACCACAGTTGGGACTCTGAAGTCTGTGGACCCAAAAGACACATCTGACAATCCAGCTTACAGCACAACTCTTCCCCATCTTCTTTGAGGGCCTCATGCCTCACACTGGCCTCCAGGTAACACCAGAGTCTGTCATTTCAAACAAGGTGTTGGCCTTCATGAAGCTGAGTTGCAGCCTCCAACTCCATTCTCAAATATAGTGGAAAGCTTGCATTCCCCCCTCACCTACTAGTAAGGGTCCTGACCTGCTGAGCAGACATCAGTGTCTTGAAGAGTCTTCAGGCTCAGGTGCATTTCAAGGCTTGTAGAAAATATGATACAGCCATCACCTTAAACATTTAATATATGAAAACAGGGTCTTAACTGGAGTAGACAGATTTGGCTCTGTTCAGAGCAGAACAGACATCAGTAAATTTCCACCTCCACAGCAATGGTCATCTGTAACTTGTGCATATCACAAGGCAGCACTAGTTAATTATTATTTTAATTTATTTAGCACCTATCACAAAAAAACTCCTTATAGTCTATAAAAGTTTATGTAATTAAATCTTAAAATTAAATGTTATTGGAGAGGAAAGAAAAAATGCTACCTGATCAATGCAGAATAAATTTTACTCTTTGCAGATTATCTCTGGATAAGCAATTTGTCCATATTTGTTATTAAAAAAAGATGTAGCAATTTCAA
This sequence comes from Florisuga fusca, assembly GCA_038090715.1. Lineage (NCBI taxonomy): Eukaryota > Metazoa > Chordata > Aves > Apodiformes > Trochilidae > Florisuga > Florisuga fusca. The sequence continues at coordinate 549,102 of JAAWXA010000032.1, forward strand.
CCTCTGATTGCTTGCTAACTTTTTGTTAATAATGCATCTCAGGAGTTTCAGATGTAACAGTTAGGTGCTGTATTTTTGCAGTTTGGGAATGGTATTAATGGCATACAGGAAATCTCTAGTACAAATTGGATTGCTGCCTTCAAATCCCACAAACGCTCCTGCATCCAAAGACCTAATCTTGAATATTTGTGGGAATGACAGGCTAAGAAAAGACAGACGTAGCTGGAGCAACTCATCACCCCCTAAGAATGGGTATCAATCACATACTGGTCAGTGCTGGGTGCCTCAAGCTCACATGACCCTTCCTAGAAGTCAGAGGCTTATCTAAGAGGGCAACTGGACTCAAGTTTTTCACCCAGGCTGTCTTAAATTCTGCATCATTGCTCAAGCATTTAGTCCTACAGCAGAAATACAAGGTAATATAGTAATCTGTCCTGTTCTCTGGGTTCTCACCAGAATAACTGAGAGCAGACCTTACACTTGTCATTTCAGCTGCTGGACTGGATCCCAGCCCTGCAAGGTGTTCCTTGCAGACAGAGCCTCTCTGGTGCATTGCTTCCTTGTGGTGGAGGGAAGTGCACTCAGCCTCTATGGCCTGCCTTAGGAACTCCAACATCAGCACAGGCTATTTTATTCAACAATCCCATTTCCTTTTCCTGAATTTCTGGAAAGATTCTGGCACGGCTCCAGGCTTTTCTCTCTTAAGCGTAGCCTACACATGGAAATAAAAACATGTAGAAAGGGATTGGCCATGCTAGTTGGCTGAACAACTCCAGCAGTGCTGAGACACTCAAGGAGCAGAAAGAGGTGTGGAGCTCCACACCTTTGCCTGGAAGCACAGTTCCAGCCTGCTTCCTGTGAGCTCTGTTTGTTTGTGTGTTGTTTCCCCCACATGGCTCTGTCATCCCATACTGACCCCTGTGGGGCTGCGGGCAGGGACTGCCTGAGCTCCCAGGCCAGAGAGCTGCACAGAGGCAGAGAGGTGTGGGAAGGACTGATTGCATGGCAAACCCCATGTAGGAGCTGGCAGTCACCAAGCACAATGCTTTCACCTTTTAGGCTGCTCTCCTCCTAAATGGGACAGTCAGGCCATTGCCAAGCATACATTTTTAGGATGATGCTCTTGGAAACTATATTTTTCAAAATAAAATGTAATGTTGTCAGGAATATTTATCATGTGCTTCCATTAAAGTAATCTGCTATATACAGCCTTTGGCCACTGCAGTTTATTCTCACTGACCCTTTACTTGTAGAAAGCAGGATTTATTTTTGTGGGCTTTTAGATTCACAGGTTAAACACCAAGTAGAACCAGATACCTCCCCCCCATTGCAGGGAGTGAAAAGCACTGAATTTTTGGCATTTTAATCACCCCATAAAGATCAATGGATGATTTTATGCTTTTTTGTGGAGAAAGACAGGACTAGGAAAAAAAATCACATATATTGATTTCCAGGCATCAGTGAAATGAATGATAGGGTGAAATGTCCTACGTAAGTTCTTTGCAGGTCTTGTAAAAGCTGCCTGCCAAGGAAATGTAGCTGTGCATGTAGGTTGTGATTATGCTAAAGAGGCACTAAATTAGTACATTACATGCCCCATTTAGCACTACTGTGCAAAATTTGAGAGTGCTAATACATTTTGTTTCTAGGGTCAAGAATCATTAAAGAATGGATTCATGGTCATTCATTAGCCAGGAAATTAAAATTTGACAGTTGCTTTTCAGTTCTGATTTTACTTAAATGGCAGTATTATATTAGAAGGCTTTTTTTTTTTTCCCCCCAAAAAAACTTCCATGGTGAGTATCACCCCTTAGCACAGCACCCCCAAGTCATCGACCTATATTTACTTTGTAAGAGTGCTGTATGGACTTGAGGATTATTTACAAGGGCTGAAAATGTTGCTATGTGCTACTGAGAGTGGTTTCTTGCTTAGCTGTATGGTTGTAAATGACCTGGGCTTGCAGCTGTAACTCTGCTTCTGTCGAGGTTTGGGTAACAAAGGAATCATACACTGTGCAAGCAGAAACAGGGCTCTGCTGTCCTGAGTGGGACACCAGTCCCAGGAGAGCAAGAGGAAGTTATGCACGTGTATTTAGAGACAATGAACTCTTTCACTAAAACAAAAAAGAACAAGAAAACCAACAGCCCTCTCAACTCCCAGCAGGGCTCAAGGCAGAAGTAGTCCTGCGTGCCGCTGAGGAAGGCATGATGTAACATGGGGCTCAGGGAAAGTCCTTCCTAAACCCGACAAAATTCCTGGGATTAGGGTCTCCATTCTGTAAAAGCCTCTGCACGTGAGAAGCCTCCCCCAGCTCAATGGTACAACTCACATGAATACATGCCATGTCACAGACACAAGTGTTTGCCAAACTGCTGTCCAGCTGACAAAACGAAGTCCAAGGGAGAGATTAGCTGGCACTCGGGATGGCTTTGTTCCCCACTCTGGATCAGCAGCCACTGCAAACACATAAACTGAGAAATTCCCCTTTTCTGTTTTCCAGTTTGCTCCTACTAAATTTTTGTCAACAATAAGAAGGGTCTTGCTTGCCCCACATGAGAGCCATCCTACTGAAAGCCATGTTTTACATCTCCACAGCATTGTTCTTCCTGACATGTCTCAAAGCATTTTGTACACTACAGCCAACATTTGAGCATCCAAACTGTCTTATGGGGCTAACCCTGGTTTCCTGTGTGAACACAGCTAGTTACATGATGAAGAACTTAGTCCTTTCTCTGTAAGAAAAGCAGCACTGGAATGGAAGCTTTGCATGGGAGAAAAGCTTAAGGAGGGAGGGAAAAAAAATAGACACTCAGAATAAAAAAGAAAAAAGAAAAAAAAGAGAAAACCCAGAAGCCTGAAGCCTTCTATTGATCTGAGCCCACGGACTGCCTTTGATTAATAATCTCTGCATCAATACCACAACTGTAATGCTCAAATATGTTGCACTAAAAATGCTACCATCCAGTTGGATTGATCTGGTCATTTGTCCTACAAGAAACACTAGGTCCCAGTCAGAAGAATAGTGATATGACTGCATTGCTAAACAGGAAAGTTATTTTACATTCCACTCAACACAAAATGCTGTCCCTCCCTCCCAAGCAGGCTAGCAAGTAACCCCCCAAACTTACAAAGAACATCTGAAAACTGATGTTACAGAGCAGAAACAGACTAAATCCAATAATTTATTCATTAGAAATTATTTCCTCTCTTATAAGTTGGTAGAATTGAAAGGCCATATTTTTTAGTGATAAAGCATTGCTCAGTTCTAAAGATTCTGTGCTCTTTGATAAATTTATGCTGAATGCATTTCCCTTTTTCTGAAATGTTGCTGTCTCCAGAGAGCAGAACAGCAGACATGGAGCACTACCAGCCTAACTTTGTGTTTAAGTGCTTTACCCAGCCCTGTCTTGGAGGTCTTCTGTACCAGAATGGCCTGCCTCTGCTCTCAAGGATTATTCATCTTGCTGTTACTGTGCTCCCAGCCCCAAGCATGACAAGATACAGAAGCTGAGCCTCAATCATGGTCTGGCTAGAAGGAGCTCAGTGGGGATCCTGGCTCTTGCCATCCTACTCTGACAGCATCTCCGTGTGATGTCTCACAATGCTGGCAACTGTTCTCTTGCCAGGCTGCAAAACCCCACTCTAATTACTGTCTTATTGAGAAACCCCCTCCCTGCCATCCTAGAAAAGATGCTGCAGGAGACAGATGTGCAAGCTTAAGGCAGCAGGGTGGAGAGGAGGTGGCTTGAAAATTCTCGATGAGTCTCCTGGGCTGAGGGTTATCTCCTGTTTCCTTTGAGAGCCCACAAGAGAGGGTCTTCCCAAAGCAACCTCTGAGGTGGCCCATTCGGCTTTTGTCTCCTTCAGCAAAAAAATTTCTGCCCCAATGGCTCCGAACAAGGCTTCCATTAACTCCGTCCCTGCAAGGGCAGCACGTGGGACAAAAAGCCCAACACTGCATCCCAGCCCTCAGACAAGCCTGGAAACAAACGTTGCAGGAATTTGTCAGAATAAAATCACCCTGTCGGTGTCACCGCATACATTTACCTACCTCAGTGCCTATTCAGGGCCCTTCCAAAAGGGCAATATTAACAGAGAGAGGTTGGACACCATCTCTATAGCAACATCACCCCAGAAAAATTACGACTGCCCCAGCAAAGGGAATCCTTGTTTTAGGAGCCCCACCAAGTTTAGGGGTTAGTCCTGATTTTAAAAACAATTCCCCTTTGACTTACATTTGCTCCTTGTGAAAAAAACCAACAACCTACATTTAAGCAACAAGAGAGTAGCAACCTGTACAGGAGGGTGATTGGAGAATGTCAGGCACAGAAGGGATGTGGCAGAGCTGCAGCATGCAGTGCTGCAACATACATGCCTGTCAGCAAAGTAAATCACCAGCCACTGCTGCAGGAACTCTGTGGCCAGGAAGGATTTTCTGGTGCTATTAGACTTGCTGGAAATCCCAGGCACAAAAGCTATCTGGGTGTCACACCTGAAACCAGGATGAAAAACATAGGTAAGATGCACTGGATCAATCATCACCTCTTTGTCCTCCAAAAATTTTTGGACTTAAAAAAAAGGCCTTTAAATTTTGGACAAAAGAAAGGTGAGAAGAGCAAAGAAAAACATTAGAAAGCATGAACTGCAAGAGTAAATTGGGACATTGAAACAAGAGCTTGATACTGCAGAGGATATTAAAGCCAGTCTAGCCAAAGATCCTTAAACTATTTAAATCAAGGGTGCAGATCTGATGCATGTTGTTTAGAAATTAATGAGAATTTAAGAATTCCCCAAACAATGCCCCAGTTTGTGCATACAGAAATGTGAGCCCAAAAGCAAAGACTACAGGCAAGAGAAGCAGTGTCATTTGGGGAAATCGGCCCATGCAGGGTTTATAAATTGCAGAGCCAGCAGCAACTCCATCTGTGTGCTTTTTATGCTAGTGGCATGATCCAACCTTTAGCCTCTGGTAATGCTTTCAGTACTGGAAAGCATTCCAAACACTTGGAAGTTTGTGTCTTAGGTGATGAATTTCTAAATTTAGTATGCAAAAAGCAGTTCTGGAAGGCAGGTGGTTGAGCATCCTTGCAGACATTTTCACTTTATGATTCTTGACAATTTATGACATTGATCTACATTAAAACCAAAGGAGAAAGCTTGAAATAGCCCCATAATTATGCTGCAGAGAAGCCTGGGATGACCTTCCATTAACACCTGCTCCTCACTAAATGCTGAGCATCAATTCTCACTAAGATGAAAACCAGGCTTGTAGCTATGTTTAGCCTGACAGAGTGCTCAGCACTCCACTGCTACTCTGGCTGCAGATTTGTCCACCTGCACACCAGTGCCCTGGTGAAGGTATCCTGAATAATGGGAAAGCCTCCACGAGCTCTGCCTGAGGGATCTTTGGATGGATAGCTGGAGGAAAGACACTGATGTGCTTGTCTGGGCTGTGGCTTCATACAGAGACTTTTTTCCACTGAAGTAAAGACTTTGAGATCAGGAACTATCATAACATACTTGGGGCTAATCTGCCTGTCCAAGCTCCATCTGGAAAGGAAACGTGTCAAGCTGAAACACTGCTTGAAATGTTAATGCTTAGCAAATGTATTTAAGTCATGGGAAGGCAGGAGCTAAAGTTCAGACGAGTAAGGGGAAGTCTACTTCTAAGATACAATAACATATAAGGTACAGTTATATTTCAAGTATGCCTGCAAATAAAATGTGGGATGGCTTCAACAAGTAGAAAAGACAAACTGTAAAATATTTGCACCTAATGGTTTTACTAGTGAGAGGATGCAGAGATGCCTTCTTTTTCCCATGGCTCCTAACTCTCACAGATACACCAGATTCCTCCCTCTAGTCCCTGCTTCACCCTTCCTAGGGCTCTGGGCTTCTCCAGCTCCATACCACTTGTGCTCACCATCAGCAAGCTTTTTCCCTGGAATTCTGGGATTCCCCCAGGAGATCGAGTGGAATAGGTAGAAAAACACTGCCATAGAAAACCCCATTGCATGACGCATAAGACTTCATATTGACCATGGTCAATGCCCACTCACAGTTCATAACAGTGAGCAGCCCCTCCAGATACCTACCAAAAGCTTTTAGAAGCTAGTATAGTCCTAAGACATGGTCCCATCTTGGTCTCTGTTTCTGCCCTGCCAGATTTACTGTCAACCTTCTCTGTAAAGTGATTCTCTGAGTCCCAATGGTAAGAAACTTTTAGAGGCGGATGCTGCTTGTGATAAACAGCACAACCCTTGGCAGCAGTAACCCAGACCCCTCCCCTCACCTGTGACCACAGCTTCTCTGTATTAAGCTCTTTATGACATTAAGTGGCTCCACTGGGAACAGCAGAAAGCACAACTGGGAACATTAATGAAGACCTACAGCATTACAAGAAAAAGCTCAATGAATCAATGCCTCGTGCCTGACTCCCATAGCTGTGACCTGTCCCCATTAGTAACAAACAGGAGAGGTTTTGAAGAGACTTCCCTTTCTTCTCTTTCTCCCTCGAGATACCTGCCCTGCTCAGCACCAATAGCTGCCTGCAGGCAAAAAGGTGACTCTGTTTGACTGATTGCCCTCACAGATCCCTTGTGTGAGTCCTCACCCAAAATGGTGCAGACACCATCAGCTGGGACCAACACCAGCTGTGTCACACCTCTCTTCTGTCAGCTGGAAGCAGCTATATTCCCTAAAAAGCAAACATCGCCTTCTGACAAAAATGAACCATCAATGAGCACCAGTGCTCAGGAGCACAACTAGCAGAAAACATGGGGCAGAAAGGAAGGATTAGGAGATTTAGTCTGCTTTAGGAAAACCCAAAAAGCATGCATAACACACAGGCTTGCAGAGATGAGAAATAGCTCTTACCTCCCAAAATGAGGATCTGAGACACATGTTCAAAGTGTACTGTAAGAACCCAGGTGCACAGCCAAGGATTAGGAAAGGGCTTTCCACCTGCTCCCCTTCACTCATAGCTCAGTTCATATACTGATCAAATGGCTCAGAGCCATGGGAGGGATTGGGCAAAGGAGGGGGTGAGGGTGATGAAGCTTTGTGACTATTTCAAGGTGATTAAGACAGACTTACATCAGAGCCAGCCACGAGCAGTTGTGCTCTGCAACTGCCACCAGCACCTCTCTCCCAGGTCCCCTGCCTGACGCATAGGCCTGGGGAATGAGGACTGCTTGAGAGGTTCCTGCACCAATACTCTGTAGGCAGGGACTGTCTGCAAGAACAAACCTATGCTTTTCTGCATTGGGCCACACCACAGGGACACAGAGATTTATATCTGCATGAATAAAGATTGGTAAAAAACTTGATCGCATTTTGCCTGTATTTTACATTCATGCTTGGAAAACAAACCAGCAATCCTCAATAGCTTAAATTATGGTAAATGCTATACCTGGGGGCACTCAGCCACAGGCTGGGGACATACAGGTACCTATCCATGGCACAAAAGCAGCTCTAAGGCTGTTTGCAGAGAGTTATTCTGTTACACAGACACTGTTTTCCCCTTTTTGTTCTTAGTACTAGTACAGTATTTTCCCCCTGAGAGTAGTGGCAAGGATTATATCAAATGAAATAATTTTGCATTCCTTTGCAAGGGAATTTTTTTTGTAGGGATAAGAGTCTCCTTTCCAGCATAGTAATATGAGAGCTCAGAGTTAAGGTAGGAGAGCGCTGATGGGACATACCAGTAACCAGGCTTATGCAGAGGGTAGATCAAAGGGGCTGTGGACCTCCAGAGCTTTCTAACAGGGTTGTCAGGAAGCTTTAAGGCACACTTGATTCAGGTCCCAGGACTGAGCTGCTTGGATCCCCACAAGTCTATGGGACCAGATGGGATCCACCCAAGGGTGATGAGAGAGATGGCAGAAGAGCTCGCCAAGCCTCTCTCTATCATCTACCAACAGTCCTGGCTCACTGGGGACATCCCAGATGATTGGAAGTTGGTGAATGTCACGCTGATCCACAAAAGGGACGGAAGAAGGACCCAGGAAACTACAGGCCCATCAGCCTGACCTCAGGGCCTGGCAGGATTATGGAACAGATCATACTCAGTGTAATCACACAACACCTGCAGGCTGGGCAAGGGATTAGACCCAGCCAGCAAGGATTTAGGAAGGGCAGGTCCTGTCTGACCAACCTGATCTCCTTTTATGATCGGGTGACCCACCTGGTGGATGAGGGGAAAGCTGTGGATGTGGTCTACCTGGACTTCAGCAAGGCTTTTGACACCGTCTCCCACAGCGTTCTCCTGAAAAAGCTGTCAGCCCACAGCTTGGACAGGAGCACCCTGTGCTGGGTTAGGAACTGGCTGGAGGGCCGGGCCCAGAGAGTGGTGCTGAACGGTGCCGCGTCCAGTTGGCGGCCGGTCACTAGTGGTGTCCCCCAGGGATCAGTGTTGGGCCCAGTTCTGTTTAATATCTTTATTGATGATTTTGATGAGGGGATTGAGTCCATCATCAGCAAATTTGCAGATGACACTAAGCTGGGGGGGAGTGTGGATCAGCTGGAAGGCAGGAGGGCTCTGCAGAGCGACCTGGACAGACTGGAGAGTTGGGCTGATTCCAACGGGATGAGGTTCAACACGGCCAAGTGCCGGGTCCTGCACTTTGGCCACAACAACCCCATGGGGAGCTCCAGGCTGGGGACAGAGTGGCTGGAGAGCAGCCAGGCAGAAAGGGACCTGGGGGTTTGGATTGACAAGAAACTGAACATGAGCCAGCAGTGTGCCCAGGTGGCCAAGAAGGCCAATGGCATCCTGGACTGTATCAGGAACAGCATGGCCAGCAGGTCCAAGGAGGTGATTCTGCCCCTGTACTCAGTGCTGGTGAGGCCACACCTCAAGTTCTGTGTCCAGTTCTGGGCTCCCCAGTTCAGGAAGGATATTGAGGTCCTGGAGCAGGTCCAAAGGAGGGCAACCAGGCTGGTGAAGGGACTCGAGCACAGATCCTATGAGGGCTGAGGGAGCTGGGGCTGTTCAGCCTGGAGAAGAGGAGGCTCAGGGGAGACCTCATCACTCTCTACAACTACCTGAAAGGAGGTTGTAGCCAGGTGGGGGTTGGTCTCTTTTCCCAGGCATCTATCAACAAGACAAGAGGGCATGGTCTTAAGTTGTGCCAGGGCAAGTTTAGGTTGGATATTAGAAACAATTTATTTACGGAGAGGGTGATCAGGCAATGGAAAGGGCTGCCCCGGGAAGTAGTGGATTCTCCATCCCTGGAGATATTTAAAAAGCGACTGGATGTGGCACTCAGTGCCATGGTCTGGTAACTGCAGCGGTAGTGGGTCAAGGGTTGGACTTGATGATCTCTGAGGTCCCTTCCAACCCAGCCGATTCTATGATTCTATGATTGACACTGATAGTGATACTCATACTGGTGCCAATCACTCCCATCCACCTTTCCTCAAGATTCTGCTTTCTTGCAAAAAGGCTTATCAATAACAATTGCCTGTAGCAAGGAAGAAACAAAAATTATTTGTCTGAGCTTCCTATGAATCCTGAGAGTTGCAGCCCTCCTCTCCAAGGCCTGCTAGATTTTTGATAGAAAAATAACAAACAGGGAGCTGGGCCATGTGGCTGCCTTGTGTGCCTGCTTACCCACTACAGCAATTCATCTGTGAAAACAGTTAACACTTCCCTACCTTGTCCTTCCTTAGCCACAACCAAAGCTCTTGCTCTCTCCAAACCCTTCTCTTCCTCACCAGCTCATCAGTGCCCGTTACTCCTCCAGCCTTCTCCTCCTGGCCCTCATAGGTGACCAGTACTATGGAGTCAGCCTGGAAAAGGGCAGGGTGTGTCAGTGTTACTGACACGGTGGCTGTGTCTGCTCCTCACAAGAGGGCTTTCCCCAGGTAACCTCTCCACTGACTTCCCCAGCCTATATCAGGGAGCTGCAGCTAGGGACTGTCCTGTACCACACTAACATATATCCAAAGTGTCTGTGATAGGCTTGGCCTGGCCTTGTCACCATGAAATTTACTCTCAGGGATTAAAAACCTTAGAGTGTCTCAGCCTGACAGTACCATCCCCTCAGATGGAAAAACCCAAAACAAGACAGTTCAAAGCAACTCCCTTCAGCAGCTCCCTGTCCAGGGTAGTCACAAATCACCCTAGAAGGAGAGGACATAACAAAGACTAATCTATATTTTGGGCTTTTTGCTGGAAAGCACAATGAAGGAGTCCATTAACTATAGCGTACACTAAAATCTGCCTTTCACATCACTAGAGTGACTGGTGCTGTTAGCAGTGGTCCCCCTGCCCCTTCATAAACACCTTGAGAACAAAGTGCAATGCCAGGTCCAGGAGCCCAGCTCCAGCTCATGCTGCCTCATTATCTGCTCAGCCTTGTTTAGTCTTTGTCTCTTAACATAGATGGTAAACTCTTGGGGGCAGTGACCATGACTTAGTTCACTGAGTGCCAGACAACTGCTGGAGCTCAGTTAATGATGAGACAACTCCCAGAGGCCCATTGTCTTAAGTGGGAGTTTTGGCTAAGTGAAGACTTCAGGGATTTACCCAATAATAAGTCAGTAATTCAGGATGCACTTAAAGACACATTCAATGTGCCTTTGCAGCAACATCCTTGGGAAGTGAGCATTTGTACTCCAGAGCACAACAGTGAGGAAGTCTAATATTAATTAGGAAGCAAACTCAAGGGCCCTGAAAAGGCCCTTATAACAAAAGATCTTTTATTGAATAACTATAGAGGAGTGCAATGCCAAAGTTTTCATGCCAAAATAACAATAAATGAACTGCAATTAATGCCTTTAAGACCAGTCTGTAAATTCAGTCATATCTTAAACAAATCAAGGAGCTTCTAAAAACATCTTCTAAAAACTGCAAGAGCAAAAAAGAATGAATACAAACTTAAACAAAATACACAGGTTGATTCAACCTGTTTCAACTGATAAATGGCATGGTACTTGTTCTGTGCCAAAATGACACTTGACCTCTATATATCTTCTTAATGAAGTCAGCAGAGAAAGACACCCAGTGAGCCTTTGTAACACTGCAAGTGGGTTGCAAGCTGGGCTTCACTAATGGGAGCTGTCACTTGGTTTTTTCCAGGTCACAAACTAAGAAGAGCAATTAAATCAAATTGGAGGCTGTACAGATTGGAGCAAGCCTCAATAGACCAGGTACCTAAATCATTAAAGACCTAGTTCTTTTCCATGATAAATTGTTGAGGAGAGTGAAACATGCTGCTGGTCATTAATCTAGGCTAATCAGCTTGAAAGCTGGGTTGTTTTATTTAGTAATTAACTGGTTATTTGAAAAAAATGATACATGGCCTATAGAACTGCCATCCAGCAGATAATAATGCAGATCAGTGGGGAATCTCTTGAGGGCAATTCATGCCTTTTCAATTATAGCCATTGGCAAACTCTGAAAAATGGCTCTAGGTTTGTATTGACACATAGCAGAGAAACACACTCCAATGAACATATCAGGCACCTTGCTGCATGCTGGTAATTGCTCTGGCCTGCCCCTTGCACAAACTCCACTAAAGCAAAGCAAACATTTTGGAGATGTCCTTCTTCACATCCCTTGGGTTTACAGTTAGTGTTTGTCAGACCCTTCTGCTGGAATTGCAGGAAAAGAGATGCTGTGTGTTGATGGTCAGGTCTGCAATGAAGTGGCCCCCAACATATTCTTGCACAGGTAGGGGCTGCATGTCCCCCTACCGATGCACAGTAGCCAGTCTAGACTTCTCCAGAAGTGCTCCATGGTTTTCTCAGTTGGCTGAGGCTGAACACAGTCTAAGGAAAGAAGCTGAAGCCTATTTCCTGTGAATCTGCTGAGCAGGGGCAGGAGCTGATCAGTCCCTGCTATCCCATACGTTTACTGATGGACAAAATACACCAGAGTGATTTGTGCTGCAGCAAAATCAGAGTGAGAAAGTCTCTTCACAAGAACCTACTGTTAGAAGACTGTGGTAATCCTTTAACTGAGAAGAACTACCCAGTCCCACATACCACATCAATGAAAAGGTCAGTGTCTCCCAGCACCAGTCACAGCTATGACAATCAGCCCTTACAGTCACCTTGTACAAAGGTACCCCACTTCTTTGCTCTAGACATGGATGTATAAACAAAGAGCTTCCCTTTGGTGACTGAGACAGGTCTTTTAGCCTCACCAACAACTGGTGTCCACAAAAATCCACACAAATGCAGGGATCATGTAAATGAGCCACATGTCCCTTCAATGGATTTCTGTGTTAAAGAACAGGAGAGAGGTTAAAATTCTGCTGGAAGAAGTCCTCTGGACATAGAAGAAAACTATTAAGTTATATTGAATATGAAGATAACAGCTCTGGCTCAAAAAGCTCCTGAACTATGAGTTGCTGGCAGATGACACTGGAGTATCATGCCCTTACCCTGTTTTTCACTCTACCAGACATGTGCTGCTGGCAAATGTTGGAGACAGGATACTGGGCTATGCGGACCAGTGGTCTGATGCAGCATGACTGCTCTTTTGTTAGATATATTCTCTCTCAAGATTCAGAGGAAAAGAAATGTATGGCTGACAGGGCAGCAACAGGAAACCAGGCTGGAGGTTCAGGCAGTACTATCACCAGGTGGGTAAGCACTGTGCAGATGGGCTTGTTGCTCAGTCACTGTATCTAACCAAGTGTACTTCAAAAAATATTTCCTCTTTTGAGAGCATTTGATGGAGATTTTGGAGGCAGAAGAAAAGAAAGAACCTGTTGAATGAGGCAGGAAGCAGCAACCACTATACAGAAACAGCATCCACCATGCACACAAAGCTTGCAAATGCAGGCCATGCAGGGTTATTAAACCTGGTTGTGGGGGTCAGGAGAGCCCCAGAGCCAGCAGCATCCCACAGAGCAGCAGAGCAAGCTCCAGCCAGCTTAAAAAAGCATCCGTTAATGAAAAACTTTACCAGGAAAGCAGATCACATCAAGGCCACACAGAAGCCTCAGATCCTTTAAGCTGCACTTTGAAGACCAGTGGTGACAGACCGAGAGATAAAGGCAAGGTCACAGGCCATCAAGACCCCCTCCAATATACCGTGCAGCTGAGTGGGAAAAAAGAAGAAAAATCATTGTTGCTATTTGACTAAACATTATAAACTAAAAATAGCTGAATATCTCTGATTAGGAGAATTCCAGGGGCTTACAATCCATGCCACTTGGGGTCCAATTTTTCTCTCTTTTATTTTGGGCATTAGGTTTTGGACAATACCAGGGCTACAGAGGGCATGTGTTAACTTAGCCTAAGCCTGTATCATGCAAACCTTTGCAACCCTGTAGGCTACTTTGTTGAGTATTTCTGTCTCCAAATAAAGCTGTAAAGGTTGAACTTTTTTCTGGCAGCAGCCAGCACAGCTCCCATTAACACATGCTTCATGAGTATAGTTTTCAACAGTATTAATAATTGTCCTTATGAAATTCCATGAGAGGAACTTAATGGACTAGACTGTTTTTATTTCCATGAAATTCCTGCTCTTTTAAAAGCTCTCCATGCCTGGATTTAATATTTTCTACTTTCAGACCTCGACCAACTGTTTCCAGGCAAAAATTTTCTTATTTCAAGTGTGCTAATGCCAAATGAAAAGCAAAGTGTTCTAAGTTCAGCCAGACCCTGCAAATTCAGTTGAAAAAGTCAAAGATGAAAGGGCTGCACCTGTCAGTCACCCTCAAATGACCAGGGTGAAGCTCTGGGGAACCATTTGCTCTAAGCAAGGATTTTTTGACTGAACCAAAGACCCCATCAGCCATTGGGAATGCCCACTGCAAGTTATGTTCCACAAAAGACGGCAAGTGTTGTCTGGTACCAGGGTACCATCTCTGCAGATACAGAATACTCTGATCATTCAAAAAAACCCAGCACAGAGTCTTCCAGCTGAAGTTTCTGCTTAGAAACCCAGCTTCAATGCCTTTGCTTAGGAAAGGAGGGAACTGAATTACTGATCTCTAAATTTAACATTCAGTCATAATTAACACTCTGAGGAAACACATTCAATTGAAGACAGCTCCTACCTAGTTAGGCAGATAAAAGGCAGAATGAGATCTCAGTGCTGGAAGCTACAGCACAAACTCAGTCAAAAGTAGGGCTAACGTTTATCAGTTGCTGTAATAAACTTAGCAAACTTACCTAGTGACAAGGTCCACCACAGAGGATTGTTACATCAGCCCTCAGTGTTTCTTTATTGCCCAGACAGAAGCTGGAATTTTGGTGCAGGTGATCACAGTGACCCATTCTGGTCTTGTCTTGTCACCTAGAAATAACAAGTAGTAGGAATTGAAACACTTTTAACAAACTGCTTACAAGCAAGTAATGGATTTTTATTTGTTCACTGATGTCTCTAAATTGCCCAAGACAATCTGCTACAAGAAAATAAGAATGAATGTAAAATGTAAGGAAGATGTAAAAAATACTTTTCTTTATGACGTATTTACATTGTGCTGGAAAATAGTCTAGTAAAAACAAACAAATGCTCAAATGCTTCAAGCTCAGGCTCACTGAACTCCTTTGATTTCCAGTGTCAGTGGAAACGAAGAGCAGGAAAAACTTCACTTAAGTCAGAGGACCCCTACAACCAAGCAATATCAAGCAACCTTCAAAATCCTAGATTAATGTTGACAGAAAAAAAAAAAAAGATGATCAGTGTGTATTGTACCTCAGAATCTCTCTCCTGATGATCAAGCAAATACCTCACCCCTCAGGTGTATCTCAGACCTAGCAGGTCTATTTTCATCTTCTTATAAATGAAACAAATGTGTGTTATCTTGCAAATGTTTCCTTGAAAAATAATACAGCTAGCTGGCCAGCCCATTTCTCTTTATCATCACCCAAAATGATCAGGTTTGCATGTGGGTGTTTGTCTAGGAAAATGTTTTCTGCATTAATTCTGCCAGTGTTCTTCATTCGAGTAACTGCAAGCAAACAACACAGCACTCTGGAATGACTGAGCAAAACATAACAGACACAAATAACATTCTGGAGGACCTGAATACTGGCAAAATTGCTGAAAAGAAGAAAAATTCCATAAACACTTGGGATATTATGCTGTAATTCTCCCAAATGTTTCTTGATTTAGAATTTGCACACCCACTTTACCATCTAACATGCTGCAATTCCAAAGAGATCTTTTTGTCCCTTGACTCTGAATTAAGCCTCATGTACAGGAAAGCTATTTCCAGAAGGACTGAAAGGGGGTTTCAGACACAGCATACTTCCACCGTGAGGCATATCCAGAGAAAAAGTCCATAATAAAGCACTGCTTTTAGAATTCTAATAAGCAAAAGCACCACACTTGCATTTCTCATCAGCCACGTGGGTTTGCACAATTAAAACACAATAGTTTCTTCCAGGGCTTTGTTGAGGTCTGGAATAGCCCTGTGTAAGTGTGCAGTGTGGCATACCATGCCTATTCTCTTCTCTCTGCAGGTCTGTCTGGCCAAAGCAGCTCCTCTGCTCCATGCAAACCCGTTTCACACTGGCTGCT
This sequence comes from Florisuga fusca, assembly GCA_038090715.1. Classification (NCBI taxonomy): domain Eukaryota; kingdom Metazoa; phylum Chordata; class Aves; order Apodiformes; family Trochilidae; genus Florisuga; species Florisuga fusca. The sequence goes on from JAAWXA010000032.1 coordinate 564,590, forward strand.
GGAAAGTCCTGTGGTTTTACTTTGCTGCACTTGAGCGGCATTTTTGGTAATGTTTAGGATCAGGTGTTGGTAAATCCAAGAAATACTTAGTTCAGGTCACACTGAAGCCTTTGTTCTGGGAGTATTTCCTTAAAGCAGAAGGCAATTTTCACGTTAGTATTGTAAAATTGTCAGGCCCAAAGAACCTGACAAATTCTGGAAAAACCTTCCTGACATACATTTTGGAGGTCCATAAATGAACTTTTTTATTTTATGGACTAAGTTCTTATTCAGGGATTTGTAACAACAACAAAAAAAACAACAAAAAAAAACCCCAAACCCAACAAAACCCTGCAACCTTATGGGATGGACAGGATCTTGTCTCTCATAGAGCTGATGGCTGCAAACTTTCTTTGTCCATTTCACAGCTATTGCTGGGAATAAAAACCACAAAAATCCCCAACTTGTTTTTTGCAAAAGCAAGAAACGGGTCTTACTTCCCTCTCCTTGCTGGTATTTCAGGCAAGGCCAGCACAGTAAAGGCCTTGTTCTCTCCTGGAAGTTCAAGACAGTTTTGTTTAGGGGAAATAGAGCTTCAGCAGCTGCTTTTTGGTAAAAGGAACCTTATAGACAATAGGCGAATCATCCTCAAATGCAGTCACTTGACATCAGCCACAAAAGCTTCCAGCCTCATGATCAACGAGCCCCTCTGAACTAATATAGGAAGAATTATGGTGGTATTTTTCTGACGCATGAAGCTTTGCCTCTTCCATTTTGCTGGGAACACAATCCCATCTCCCATTCTGTTCATCTCTGAGTTACCCAAGACAAGTCTGCAACATGATAAAATGTGAACAGTAGATCATAGGACTTGTCCCATCTAAACACCTGGCAGTGAAATCCATGCTGGCTTCTCTTTCTTTGACCTTAGGCTTCTTTTTAGCATGTGACTGCATTAACCTCAAGGGCAAAGCTGTTGTTTTTTTTCTGAGGCACAAGGGAAAAGGAAGCACCATTAGTTCAACCCAAAAAGGCAACAAATAGCACATGCTACATCTATTTGTGTGCTCACTGATGGTATGAAAAGCTGTGAATTAATTTTTGAATACATTTCTGGGGGGGACCAATCCTGCAAGCTGTGGGCACTGCTCTAGAGAAGCAGGGCCCAATTGTCTGCAAAGGCTATCTCCTTGCAGATTCACCTCCCAACAGTATTTATGTTAATGTTTCATATGGAATATTTTTACGTTCAGATGGACAGCTACATATTTTTCAAACAGATTTAGTGTGATTTATGTTCTCTACAATTTTAGTTTGTAAATTGGCCTTAATAAAGATTCCCTGCAGTTCACATGCAAAACAAACTGTAGGTGAAAGCAGAGATGAGAAGCAAAGGCAAGGCAGATCTACTTTAATCATCCTTCACCTAAATATCAAATAAGTAAGAAAGTTGTAGGGAAAAAACCCCAAAGGTAGCATAGAAAAAAATATCATTGCTAATGATACCATTCTTCTGGTGTCCCCACTGAACTGCACTCAGCTGAATTACTCCAGTTTGATCCAGAGTGATGCCTCACAGTAGCAAAGAAGTGAGCCAGAGATGCTTGTAAAGCAGAAGGGAGAGGCCATGAATTGAAACTGAAGGCTGGGATTTAGGTAACTCTAGACCTTCACAGATGTCATGGGAGGTCTCTGTTTTGGAGAGGACAAGGATGAGGCACAGAACTGTGCTCTGCTCAGGTATCAGGATACCTGCAATGGAATTTTTTTGTCAGCTGCATTCTGGATCATAACCATTTTTTCTGCTCTAACAGGCTGTCATAGAAAACAAAAGAACTGATGGGAGGGTTGCAATATGGTTAACACTAGTCCTGGAAAGAAAACACTATGCTAATCGACAGTGACTTTTTTCTGCCAAGTACTAGTCTTCACTTCCAGACTCCTGAAGCTGACTCTGTACTCCTCAATATAGACCTGCATCATCATACAGAAGGGTGGTACAGATAGCTTTCCAAAATTAAAAAAAAGCATCCTTCAACAGCAGCCATGGCATCACACTTCAGTGTTTTCAGGAAGAGAGTGGATTGTTTCTGTATCAGTTGGAAGTTACCATGGTAGAGACAGGATGTTTGGTTTCAGAGAGCAGGCAGTAAGTTTATATTGTCAGAGCAAACACTTAAAACTCCAGATCACAGCATTCCTTGTTGTTTACAGAGTGTGTTATGCCAGAATCAGAGGCGAGGATGCACTTCATGGTAACAAAAGAGGACAATGCCATTATCCTGCAATTGTCAACAGTGTTACAGTGCTGAAGACTTTAGTTCAATATTTGCTAAGCAGTAAAATGAGCAATGCCTGTCAGTTTGTTGACCTAGATGCATCACAGTTACTAGAAAACTATATTGAACAGACAGCAGTTCTGTTTCAATTGTTAGGGACCAAATTCCATCCACAGAACTCAGTACTATCAAGTCACATTCAAACTAACAAGAAAACTGTTGAAATCTTGTTTAGATGCTGTCACCAGGATACAACAAACAAGTCCTTATGCAGAGACACTTCCAAATGAAGTGCAACAACAGTTTTGTCAGAGCTAGGCAGTGTAATACTTGCAGACTGAAATTCCAAGAGGGATTTAAAATGTTGTAAACATTCTTCCTGGAAAGGATGAAAACCTCAAAAAAAAAGATACCTTCGATTTAATGCAGAGTGATTTCTGTAGCTTCATTAACAGATGCTCTGTGAACTTCAGTCACCTCTGTCTGAGCACAGACAGGAAGGCTACAGCTGGCTATCCCTGCTGGGAAGGCTGATGGACCTGGGAAAGTACCAGCCCTTACCTTATACCAGGGCAGATACAGGGAGGATTAGTACTCCAGTTACACCCAGTCCTGGATAAGGGGCACAGACACCAGACTGACAGCAGCCTAAGCATCCTTCCCTTGTGTTCAGTGTGACACCTCTCACTGCCAAATCATTTTACTACCTATCTGCAGCTGCAATCTGTGTACAGGAGACTGACAAGCCAGTAGAATGAGCCTATGCTTGATCACAGGACAGTACTGACACATGGAGCATGCAACAACATTGAGTCACAACAAAAATCAAGGTAAAGTTTATCAGAATCTAGATGGGATCAGCATTCATGAGAATTCCTCTTTACCACCTCCACAGTGAAAGACTGAGACAGTTTTGGAGAAGTTTGATTGGTGAAATCTGCTAGAGACCACCTTTGTGTACACTAGGGAAAAGCTGGCAAAATACTTTTCCCTACCTTGCCTAAAGAATCTACCTTTCACAGAACATCCTCTGCCACTGTCTCTCCTGTAACAGTGCCCTTCATCAGGCAGACACTGCATCTGCTTCTAACTGCATAGACTCTACGTCCTGGCTCTTAAATAACAAACACACCATAACAGGCATGAAAAATATCTTGTGTATTAAAGGCAGAGGCCCACCAGTTGGCTTTAACCCATGGTTTCCTAAGACAAGGTGCATATGTCACAGAGATTCCTCTCCAGCTTATCCAAGCTCTCAGAAAGGCTTTTCTTTACATATTAAAGGAGGCCTTGGATGCTAAGATACCATTCTGCTTTCTTGAGTAATGTCACAAGACTTCTGGTTTGACCACACAGTTGCTCTTTAGAAATGAAAAGGAGAGTCTATGCTTCTGGTTGGGACAAGTGGCAAAAACATTGCCAGCTTTTTTTCATAAAGAATAGAGGAGGGGAAAGGGGGGAAAAGTAGGAAAAAAAAAAAAAAAAAAAAAAAAAAAAAAAAAAAAAACAAAAAAGATAAAGAACTGAGTTCAGTCACTCTGGGAACCTGCCTTTATGTACTGTTTACCAAAAGGATGAGCTAGGGGAAGGGGTGAGGGGCAAATGTGTGTGTTAGGTCTCACCTGCTGATTCTCAGAAGTCATGAATATTCTTATAATCCCCATCTCTCAGCCCAACAGGCTATGAGCCTTTCATCACAAAGCCTGATTTCAGCGAGGATCCGAGAGCTGCTTTAAGCTTAACCAAGTCATATAATATTCCTTTGTTTCCACATGAAAACAGCCTCTTGCCACAAATAGCTCTCCAGTGTTTCTTCTCTGTTACTCATCTACTAATAGAATTTGGTTTTCAGACTGGGTTAGCCAGCAAGCTTTTTCATTGCATACATATACATACTAGTAGCTAGGCTGAGACAGAGTGATGTTTATAGTATGTGCTATGCACTTGTACCTAATACCGAGACACCAGAAATAGAACTGTAAAAGGATGTAAGCAGGAGTGTGAATTTTCCTGACTGCACAAATGTAATCATCAAATCTGACCTTCAGCACATCACAGGCCAGAGATGTCACCTGGTGTGGGTACAATTTACATGCTGATAGGCAGAGCAGGACAGGGAAGGAGGCTGTGCTGGCAGGAAAAGCAAACGGGGTGTGCTAAAACATGCAACAAAGCAATGTATAGAGATAAACCTTCATGAGATAACCAATGGCTAGTTGTATTTCCATAAGCCTTGTTGAATTCTAACTTTCAGCTACCAGACAATGGAAAACTATTTTATTTTACTGAAAGGGTAAATGTTATTTCCTCCAAGGGAGGGATGAACTGACAGGAGGAGAAAAGGCCTTTTGAAACAGGAAGCTCTTATTTTCCTCATGGCCATAGTATTCAGTAGTAACAAAACTTGGGCCAAGAAAAAATAGCTTAAAAAAGCTTCATATCAAAAAAGATATAAATGATCAGAGCTGCCAAATCAAAATAAAAATTATTTTTTTGTCCAGTTGTAGGGTGAGGCAGGGAAGCTATTCTATTTGGATGAAATATTTATTCCATAATTAATCCTAAACTACAAAATAACTTGCACATACAAGTAGTTCTCAGGTTAAGTAGGTTTGAGATTACAGCTGTTAGATGAACTCCTTTTCCACCCGAGATATACAAACATACCACAGAGGAATGCCAAACATGATCAGAGTTTCTTTTGGGGATGCCCTGAATCTGTGCAGGGTATGGGTTTGCTTTTCACACTTAGTACTACTTATTTCATAACTTCATTAAGTTCTAGAAGCATACGCAGAAAATATGTGAACAGACATGGGCACCGATATGATAGACGCAATCACATCTGCACACTCAAGGTATAGTCCACCAACATCAAAATCATTAATATATCTACATTTTTTTAAGGCAACACCTTTACCTTGGGTATGACCATACCCTTTCATCCCCTTTATATCTGTGTCTTTCATTTCAACTCTGAAGCCTGATGTCCTTGAAGATTTGTCCCAGTATCTCCTTCATTGGGGAAGCCTTCAGTAAAGCACATGTGCAGTACAGTGACGTGCTCAAACAATAAAATTGCCTCTCATTAGATTTCTGCTGGGCTAAGTCAGCCCACAAAGTCCAATTTTCCTACCACATTTTTACTTTGTGGCAGTTGAAGTTACCCAGAATATTTCTCTTTACCAGAACACCTCCATAAAGACTGAGAGTGAAACATTGGGACTAGTTCCTGTTGTGGCTTACTTAGGATTATACACTTCAAATACTGCAAGCTTACTGCTAGGTACAGCTAAAACTTGGAGGGAATAAAATTTGTGTTATGTTTGATGCCTTAGGAATCCATTACTCATGAGGTAAAAACAACCTTCTAAACAGCATGGCATTGACAGTGCAGAGGGCAAACCTCCCACTATGCAGGAGTGGTGGTATTGCCACCTTACATTTTGCTACCAGTCACATTCATCCAGTCTTCTTTTTAGAAAAGCATCTCCAAGGATGCACAGCTCTGGCATCTCTGGTATGAAAGGCCTCATCACTCCTAAGGTTCAGTCCTGGCATGCAGGAAACCATTGCTTTCCTTACTATTAAGCACATGATCCAAGATCAATCCTTAAACAAAACAACACTGCTCTTTCCAAACCTAAGGGCTCTGCCAACTTCAGACACAGGTGTGAAATGCTCTTTTGCAATCCACTGCTGTTTAGTGTTAATGTTGTACTCAGCTTTTTCCTCAGCTTCTTCCAAACTACACCCTGCAATGCTGGCTGTTCAGAGGTCATTCTTTGTTTCTTGTCTGCTCTGAAGACAGATGTTTCATGGTACAAGAGAGGATATAAACATGTCTACCAAGAAAAAGAAAAAAAGAAAAAAAAGGAAAAAAAAAAAAAAAAAAGGTGTCCAGGTGTTCAAGCAATGCCAAATGTGAAAGAATTCTAATTCACTGCTTTCTCCTTTAATCTGGCAATTCCAAGGGACCAAGCGTGTCATGACTTGTACACAGAACACTTTCCGCCTGAGTGCATTCAGACAAGGTTTGCATTAACTCCCCAACCTGCAAGAAAATTATTTGAAACAAAAGGTTCAGATATGTCCCTTTCCCTCCAACAAGCCTGGAAACAAATGGTACAGGAATGAGGTCAGAAAGGAATCACCCGCCTACCATACCACTGAATTCATTTACCTACCTCAGAGCCCATTCAAGGAAAGGGGTGGGATGGGGAACAAGGGATGATATAAAGCAGAATGAAGCTCTGGGGTCGCTCGCTACATGACAAGATTTGACAGACCTCTGCCAGCCTTCAGCTTCTTTGTGTCTTTTGCATAATAGAGAAACACAAACTGAGCAGCCTGTGATCTGGGGGTTGCACTATTAGATGGAGCAAACCCTTTGCAAATGCTAATAGTATTGTAGCATCCTGTCAGGCAGCAACACAAAAAAGGATGTTGATTTCCACATGAACCAGAACAGAGTCATTGTAAGGAAGGTTGCAATGAATGCTCCATCTCTAAACATCAAGAGCCATAGGCAATTGGCTTGTGGACATGAGGCAAAATACTGCTTCACATGTTCTGAAATACAGGGGGCATACTGTTATCTCAATGTTTATATCATGAGGCTAGCAAAGAGAGAACAGTTGTTTGGAATAGAAGCTAAAAAGCTTTCTGGTTATGATTTCTGTAGTGAGATGATTTCTAGATCAAAAGAAGCATTTGTTGTGAAATCTACTGTATTCCAGCAGCCTGGAAGGGATGCTCCTTTACGATACAGAAACGTGCAGATTAAGTCAAGGGCTGAGCTTGTCTTTTCCAAAGGGTAACACTGATAGTAACAGAGCACAACCATAACGTGTTTGTCCCCTGCAGTTCTAACAACATAGCAGCTATCAGTCTTGTGCAGTGATGCCCAGCTCTTTCCTGAAAAGAAGTCTCTAAAGCATTAAGGAGGATACAAAATAAACTATTTGTTATAAACCTTATCATAAAATATCCTTTTAATTTAAACTTCACATCTTCCCCTATACTAGGAAATCCAAGGTTGCATTAAACAAATGCACTACTCTGATTAACCTTCAGAAAGTTTATCATTGTCCTCCAGGTGAGAAACTTGAACAAAGTTCATCTCGTTGATTTTCAATATCAAGGAGAGTTCAGAAATCCATTTTAAAGTCAGTGTGAAATCACCACACAGCTTTGGATGCACTGCTCTGGAGGCCCTATTAGACCTACAGACTTCCAACAGCAAAATTAACTAACAGCCTTTTATCTATCAGCATTCTGCAACACAAACACACAAACATTTGCACAGTAAACAGCTATTCAGCAGAAACAGCTAAAAATACTGCTAGAACAATACTTAAAGCCAATTCCAGAATCAGCCCCACAGCCAAAAGCTCATTTCTGAATTAACCTCCAGAACTATGTCCAGAACCCTACCAGGAGTCAATTCAAGAAACAGTACAATAGCTGCTGGACTCAACACTCAGCTTCTAAAAATACAATTACTAGTTACTATGTTATGTTTAAGATTCATGAAATTAAATTATATAAACTTTAATTCCGGAAATACACCATAACTCTGTTTAGGTTCAAAACACACTCAGTCAAAAAATTAATATATCTGTGATGGTGAAATACAGCACACAAATATGTTTGTAATAACTAAGAACTTCACTCTTTTCTCTTTCTAACTTAAGCACACTCGCTTTTGACACTTTTATACTAAGATTTTGAAAAAGCAGCACTAGTACCTTTTTCATGAAGAAGCAACAGAAAATTTCTTGACCATTAATATTTAAACCTTTGTTCATATGTCTCATTTTCTGAAAAACAAATAGTCTATCTACATAAGAGTAAAGAAGATGCTTTGGGAATCCAACACCTATTTACAGAATATTTGTAATTGCATTTGCTGACCCTTCCCCTAATCTCAAAAAGTCACAGAAGTTACAGATTAGTCTTTGCTCCTTACAATAGACTGCTTTATGCAGAATCTGAAAGTAGCGTATGTAGTACAAAAACACACCCTGAACTGCTGCAAAACAGTTTGGAATATTGAACTTTTCAGTACCACATGAATTTTAGAGACAGTTCAAATAATTTTACTTACTATCAAAAAGAAGTTGTAATAATCAGCATATCCTTGGTTAGCAATAAGTAGCCAACTTACAGCTCTTATTAAGCTCATTTTTACTGTGTTAAGTAATGATAATGCACTAGTGAGATAAGCATAACCTGCTGTAACTCTTCTTTCTACTTACCTTAACATAAGATCCTATAATAACAGCACAAAACTACCTGTTGTTTGTCAAGGCCATTTTTGGTTAGCTTAATAATGAAATCAAGTTAATGTAGAGTTACAATTTTTTACTGATCCTAACGTCCATGTCTGCAAATCTGCATCTCCTTCAATATCAAAAAGTTTTATAGTGAACAGGTTTTTCCTCAATTTATTTTGTAAAATCTTTCTTCATCTGAAAGAAAACAAAAAAATGTTCCTGGATTCATGAATAGATAAACTAGCTGTTCTATAATTCTCAAACCCCATCTCCCAGTAAGCATCTTTATTTTAAATGTATCTGAAACTAACACTCAATAACCAGTTGTAATTTATACTGTATCAGTTCCTTATCTAAACTTCCGGAGAGATAAGCTTTGAACATTATGATTGTTCATAAGACATCTTTGTCTAAATGTCTTACATAAATGGCATGGTAAAGGTTCCTTAATTTACACAGTAAAAAGTAACATTTAGTAAAGTTACCACTACCTTGGTGCTTATGCAGCAATTCTGAAGCAAACATTTTAATATCATTAACAATATAGTTTTTCAGAATTTATCAAATGAGAAAAAGAAGGCCAAAATGACTTCTGTACTAGGTGCAATAGCACTGTGTTCAAAACCCACATTTTATTATTCCTTCAGTTACATTTTTATTCAATAAATACCTAGTTTTCATGGAATACATCATGCTTAGTCTTAGATGAGCAGCACAGAAGTTGGAACTAAAACTGCAGGAACATCACACTAAACTGGGCCACTGGATGCAACATTTTGCAACATTTACATTACACAGAAATTTCAAACAGTGATCTCCAGGTAAATGCAAAAGGTTTTTTTGTGTGTTTTTTGTTGTTGCTGTTGTTTTTTACAAAGAGGGATTTAAACACAAGTAGACTTATTTCACTTGCTATACAGCCTAAGGACTCTGCCTTCAGAATTGTGCAAACTTCTATTTGTGAAGTTATCTTCAGAGAATGATGATGCCACAAGCAATTTTTAAATTTTTCTGTTCTTAAACACTCATTTTCAGGAAATAATTTATAACAGAGAATCCCAGTACATTGCTAGATTACCTTGAAATACTTAACCTTTCAACACCATTTAGGAGTAACTCTATGTTAACGTTCCACCCACCTGACTACACATTTCAGGTCTGAGCATTTGGGGAACACCCTACCATATTTTGTATTGTTTCCATTGAGAGCAAATGGAAACAGTATCTGTTGGAAAATGTTCAGAATCCTCTCTTTTAATTGTTATATATCAAGATCATTAGTCTTTTCAAAGGGGAAAAATAAACAGAGGTCAATTTTTCAAGTACTTAATCAGACAACTGCAAAACTCTAATTTCTTCCATAAAGTATTCAGAAATGTATCCAGACCATTTGTGGCAAAGTATGGGCCGAAAAATATGGTGGTGACTAATCACCAGGCACCTATGATACAGAGCCTATATAGTGCTTAAATTTGTCAAAAGTGACATTTCTATGGCAAAAATGAAAGTCAGTTAAAGAAAGACCACTTACTGTTTTAACTATACTGAATGAGAGAAATCAAGTGGGTGCAGAAGGACCTTGTGCATAACATTCTTATAAAAGCAATTTGTGTCTTAGAATAGCTATTACAACATGAAATGAAATGTATTTTTCCTCTTTTAGTTAAGGATGTTGGCAAGTTGGGACTCTACAGAGCATCCTTCTATATTTCACATGTACTCAAATCAGGTTACTTTGTACCTATGGTGAAGGGAGAGGAGTTAACAAGGAAATCAGAGTTGGTGCGACTGCAGAAATGAAATTTGCTGATTCAGGAGTAACAACATATATTAGGAAAGAATGGGGAAAAACGTGCATCTGTTGACATTATTTCCTGAGCCAAACCTTTCAAGGTGTCAGTGAACAGCAGTCTGTACTTTTGCTTGAAAGCATTACAAGAATTGCTTGGATGATGTCTCTCAAGAGTGTAGGAATTTAACAAAATCCACAACTTCCTCTCAATATCTGGATACCATGCTTTTAAATCTGTACCACAGAAATCAGAGAATGCTTCAGCACAGAGTATAACAAATACAAATGGCATTACTTAGAAGAGTGTTTTAATGTACATACAAATACTAAAACTTCATGTCAAACTCCCAGGATCATTTGCAGGCAAGAAAACTACAACACAAAACTCCTTTTTCTGAAACCTGATCCAGCTCTCCCATACAAGACAGATGCCAAAAATAAAAGCTTTTTTTCCTTTCAGGAAAAAAAACAACCTTAAATGTACAACTTCTGCAAGCCACCAAGCTCTCTCAGAACTCAGAATTCTTCAGTCATGGGCATGTAGCTTCAAAAATTAAAAGAGCACAGATGGATTTTAACTGAACTTCTCAATCCCATAAGGTATCATTTTCTTTCTCCTCCAACATTTCAGGATGTTCCAAATAAAGACAGGAAAAAGAATGGGATACAAAAGCCAATTCTATTCAATCTTCTTTGTGCAAGGTATCTTGGTAAAGGCTGCATTCTTGTTAAAGCTGCTGTTGAAACAGAAAGGAGATTATTTTAAGTTGTGTGAAAATATATGACAGCACTTCAGCTTATGTTTTTGTGAATTAATACAGAAGAAAGAAATTTGGAAATGCACACAAATATTTTTACTAACAATATAATTTCCTTTAATGAAAATAAAGGAATCAAAAATGTTTTTATAGACACAAAAAGTGTTCCTTTATTTTTTATTCCAGCAAGTTATGCCTTCTTTCTCTTAACACAGATAAAAATAATGAAGGTAATCAAATAGCCTACAGTATTTCACAATATTTGAATAACTACCCAGTAATTGTATTTCTACTACGTTTCATATCTGCTTGTAGCATAGAAGTATAGCTCTGCAGATCAGAAGCAAGAGGCAGCCAGGAACTGGAATAAAACAAAACGGAATTTTCACAAAGTCTGTCCATCTAAAATAGATGGATCATCAGTTTATACTGAACAGGAAGACTACTGTAGTGATGTTTTTATGATTTAAATATGATTACCTGCTTGAACAATCTACTTTTCCTGATGCAGGGCTTCTATGAAGGCTTCGAGTTTTTCCTGGATTTCCCGAACTTTTTCTGGAGGAATTAAGAATATCACCATTAAAATACCCAGTACTTAACTGAGGACAGAAAGAAAAAAAAAAGTAACAAACCCACAAACCTGCAAACATGAACGTGCTGTCATCAGTATTACCCTTTGCATTTAGCTTCTTAACTACTAAGATTTAGAACATTTTTCTTCATAAAAGTCGATGAAACTCATTTTGAAGAACCTCTACAAACGTATTTTATGACTGTTGTGCTAATCTAATAATTCGATACAGCAATCCAATTCTAGAAACATTGAAACTAAACCCCCCTGATATTTCCATTAGATTATGAACAGCAGAACTACTGCAGACATGTAACACATAGGGAATTTAACTTGTAAATAATACCCACTAATCCCTTTCTCTTCTAATGAAAAATCCTTATTATCCATAGCAAGTGTCACAAACATCACTAATCATTCTAAAAAGAGTTACAGGCTAAAGCCCTTTCATCGGGGAAAACTTCAGGGAACAAAATACAGTTTTCAAGACACTTATTCCAAAGGGTATGCACAATGTTAAAGATGTAGTAACAAGATAGATGTGGGCAGAATCTTATTTATATATTTATGTAAATATTAAACCTGGTCATTTATTTCTGTACAAAAATGACTTGAATACAACTACAAATGGCTACCAAGAATGAAAAGGCACCAGTGATGGAGAAAAATTCAGGGGTTTAGGCATTTTTCCACTCTTTTCTCGATTCCGAACAACACTTGTCATCATATAAACTATTTGATTTATTAAATTGCTTATGAAGCAAGATTTAGAACATAGCTGGAATCCAAAGCCTGCAAAATTTCCTGCTTCTCTCTCACCACATCCTCATTTGAAGCTCCTTCTGTGTGTGATTATAGCCATGAAAAACACATACTTCAGAAGTATGAAGGAACAGGGGGAGAGCAGTAGGACAGACAAAAATAAGTTAGATGAGCATAAACACAGACAATTTTTTTTTCCAAGCTAAAAATACTATTGGATTAAAGCCATATGTTCCTTTACATGAAATACAAGGTTTGAGCTTCTTTTTTTTAAAGTCTTTTTTGAATGTTTTCTTCTCTTTAGCAATACCATATGTTATAAACTTGCATTGCTGAGCTGAAATAAGAGCAAAACAAAGAAAAACAAACATCAGCCTTAAGTGGCATACATAAACAGGAGTGGAAAAAAAAATATTACCTCCAAAGAGAATGATCTAATAATCCAGTTAAGAGAACTAAAAGTTTTATTTGCTAACAAAGTTATAATCCCACTGATAGTTATGAAATCCATTTTAGAGTAAACCCAAAACCAATAATAAAATCTCAACAAAAGCATTGTTCTAACAGAAGTAGAGATTTTTAATTGGCATTTGAAAGATTATATAGAAAACAGCTTGGGTAAGGAATGAGGAATCTCAAACTTGTATCTCTTTTGTACAATTCTTGGGTGACCAAGGGCAAGGCACTTATGATTTCAACACTTCAGTGTCCCCACCCCCAATGGTGTTTAACTACAAACACAGGTGGTGCAGTGAGGGTGAATCACACTTGGAATCCTAAAGAAAACACCAAGAAAAACTTTGATTTTCAGCTGATTTTGTTTTGTTTTTTAAAAAAATGCACATTAATATTACTTGAAGATTACAGTCAGTGTGAGGGTATCTTGGAAGAAATAGCAGTATTCAATACATTTACCAGGAAATAAAGAACATAAAAATCCTTATTCAGTTCAGCAGAGGGAATCTTAGAAAGCTGCCAGTGAAAAAAAAAGTCATCCCATGACCACATCTTACAAAGCACATTTGAAGTGGTTTTGTTACTGTCTTTTTAAATGGAAAAAAGACTCTGTATTAAATGAAAAAAACAACTATGTATTGTTTGCATGTCAGTATATAAAACTCATGTAATGAAAACATTAATTCTATGACATTTATTTAGGCAACTACCTGCCTTTGCTTCTAGTGCTGATGCATTATGTATTTTTAAAAGTCCTAGCCTTTGAAATAACATCCTATCAGCTTGGACACAGTTGACATTTTTGGAAATTAATAATCCTGGATCTCAGTCTCCAAAACGAGCAGCAGTTGCCACTGATAACTGGAGCCGATTCTCTTCATGTTGTGCTTTCAACAGCTCTATTTTTGATGTAATTTTTTTTTTAATTGCTACATGCTTTTTCCAAGTATGTTCTTAATATTGATCAAGCCATTAGACTCGGTGAAAGCAGGCAGATTTAGCACTATTAAGTGGAGATAAATTCCCTTCTCAACCTCCTGCTAATGAAATATTACAGTCCTGAAAATTAATAACATCAGCAAAAATCTATAATTATTATTCTACCCTTAAGAAAGGTCTGTGCCAATGAAATCTATTTTAATTTTCTGATTAAGACATATTAAAATAACAGGATACCAAATATGTATTCCACCAGAATATACTGAATCAGCTGTGTTTGCTCAGAGAACAGACATACTAAAATTGCCTCCCTATTATGAGCAATTTATTAGTTTTTATACTTGGAATGAATTGAAATGATTGCTTAACTGTAATAATTATGAAGTCTTCAGGTAATTTAATACCTTGAAAAAACATGTTGGCTATTCTTGAAAAAGAACAGTTACAATGACTGCCAAATAGCTGCAATTACTCATGCAGTACTCCTAGCAGTAGTAAAGTCTTTTGCAGCAGCAGACCCCAAGTCAACCTGCAACATTTTCTCACAAGCCCATTCTATAGCACAAGAAAGCATCCTACTAAATTGGGTTATTTTTAAAATAGGCTAATGGCAGAGTTACACATTTATCCAACATTAGTCTTAATAAACTAGTAAATACTAATGCTTGGGCAAAATTCTTCTGAGTGCAAGTACAGTGTCTACAATTCTTGGATAACTGCCCATAGCTTCATCAGCACCATGTGACATTGCATTTGGAACAATAATTGTTAAAATTTGAGAGTCAGATGTCACTCATCTTTGTTTTGGGATGCTCTTTCCTCTGTGCACCCAGAGGAGATGGTATACCCACATTTGCAGGGTTTTGACTGACACCTATATCAAAACATTAGTGACTTACACTTTTAAATTATATTTTACTTTGAGGTAAGTTGATGCTCTGGATTTGGCATGTTCATAATTTGGGTTTCAGATAAGAATACTTACATAGTAAGTAAATTTAGAAATAGACAAAGGAGACCTCTTGCTCTTTCTAGGTTTCATGATACTCTCTTTTCCCATGTACAAATAAATCACAGATTTAAAGCATTCAGCTTGCTAGCAAATTATTTTTGTAACAGGTTTAATTACCCTAACACTGTTGTACAATATTACAATATCACAGGCCATTAAAGTACTACACTCCTACTATATGGTACTGCATAAGTTTAAATGTACACTACCGCTTACACTGGATTCTAGAAAGAGAATGTGGTCTTTGAGAGTTTTAACTCAGACCTGGTTACAAATACGTAATTCTTACACCTGTTAAATTGTGATCCGAAACCAAATAAAATCAATGAAGAGTAACTGTAACTAAACCCATGTTTCCATCCTTAGAATAGCAAAATCCACAGGCCGAGGGGTAATGAATGGCTATTCTACTTCCCATTTACCCCATGTTTACCTAAAAGATAAGCTGGTTCACACAACAACTCATTATACCTCTTGATCTAGTCATGAATATTCCCATAATCCTCCCTCCATATCCCGTAAGACTTCACTGACAGAATAAGGAAATTCTTTATTCAGAGGTCTTGAGATCCTCATTCATGCTCACTCTCTCCTTATCTCCATATGAAATGATATTGTTACCCACACATTTTCTTTTCATTAATACTGTGATCCTAAACCTAGAAGGCTCAAAAACAGGCTAATTGATCTGTAATACGGATTTGGATACACTGTGAACACAGAAAGATCCATCCACAGATAAGGTTATCTGCACACAAAAACTGTCTTGCTTATGCTTCTAAGACAAACGAATTTTCAGACACCCAAATCATACATACTTACCTCTAAAAAAACCAATGGTTTTAGCACAGAATTAAAAAAATGTTTGTCTGTCTATATGGCAACAAGGAGAAACTGCAGGAGTACTTGGGCAAGTCAAAAATTTCCCTTCCCTGTTTACAAGTCTGCCCATATGATAAGAAATTTCAGTTCAACATTAAGAAAAAAATCTAAAATCTTTATGGACATAAATCCATCTTTATTTTGTACTTTGATGCAACTTACACCACTAATCAGACACTACAAAAATGTGTTTATCTCTCATAAATCCTTCTGTTGTACATTAAAAATATTCTTTACCTCCAACTAATGCTTACATGGCTTTGATATTTGCAAACTCAGGATTGATACTCCTTTTGCTCTGGATTGTGCTTAGACTTTAGTCTCTTTTTTTTTCCTTCTTCCTTTTTAATCCCTTCTTTGCCTATAAGCATTCCCACTGCTTGCTGTGCTATTTCTGTTACGGTTAATTAACCACAGGGGCAGAAATGTTTAATTTACAGCTGTGAGTGCATCATTTTTCCTCTAGTAAAGAGGAAAGCCTGGCCTTGTCAGATTTCATCAGAATGCCCAGAAGCACACTATGAAAAACTGGAAATGTCCATCCATAGTTTCCTATTGCAAGTTGAATTGTAGCTCTGGGCTGTTTAAGACACAAAACTCACAGTTGTGTGTAGCCCCTGTGAACACTCAGGTGAAGGAGGTGTGGAGGTAATAACCTCCTTGGAGTCCATCTTTTGTGCCACATTCCTGGATTTTCTAAGGGCCATGCAAAAGCTTTACTTCTTATTGGAACCGTATGAGGCAGCATGCTCACAGCCACTCCAAATAAAGCCCCAGAAAGCAGATTTTCCACCCACAGAAGACCAGCATCAACATGTTTTCCCTTGTCTCACAGAGCCACAGCCTAACAGCTACTGTCATCTACTGATCATTGCAAGGTCACGTCCTGATGAATTTTAGAAAATCCTTTGAAACTACCCATCACATTTTTTTGCCAGTTTCCTCTTGTTCACATACCATATTTTCCTCTGGATCAGGCTAACTTTAAGGGAAGGTAGGAAGCAAAACCACCCAGGCTGCCCTTAAAGAGACAGAACATAATTTATCAGCTGCAAAGACAGATTTATAAGTAGAGGGCCCCCTCTGTTCCTTTAAGGCTGCAAAACAGATGGGAAGTGAATGGACAGTCAAAGGGTCAAGAAAACACATGGGAGGTGCTGCTTGTCTGCTGTATGCATGTTCCCAGCATAAGAAAGAGGTCAAGATTGTAACTGCATGGCTGGGTGCTGGAAAGGCCTTTTCTTTAAGCTCCTACAAAGACAAACGCTGTTCCTCATCCTGCTGTCAAACTGCTATAAATATTGGTTTGTCAGGAAGAGTTTCAGCAGCTAAGAGTTTTTTTAAAAAGGCTGAGCAGGAGGATGAATCATGTGAATGATTTTTAAACAATTACTTCACTAGTGTAATAAAAGCACCACAAAACCATGAAAAGTTTAAATGGAATTCATAGTAGCTCACGTAGTAAATCCATGAAGCATTAAGGATATACAGCCTTTAAAATGCAAGCTTGCAGAAAATAACTAGCATACTTTTTAGTTACTAGTGGTTAGACTGCAGATGCTAACTGATGCTTTCCTTCATTGTTACATTTCATATATACATTGCAATATATACCGAGATGTGAATTTGCAGCCAGTTTGAGTTCTTTCTGTAGATTTTTATTTCAACGTATGCTCTCTGGAATGGGATAATTATTATACAAAAATGTTGTAAATACATTTGTAAATCACCTTGCTTTTATAATTTCCCTTGCAGACATATGAAGCTGGACACCCACCACTATACTCACCAGTTACTGACAATTTTTCTGCCTGCTTTAGATCCCTTTGTCACCCTGAGATAAAAGGTATTTTAATCTGAGCAACATCCAGAATATCTGTATCCCAGCTATCACTTAAAAGAAAAAAGATGGACAGAAACATGCTCTAACTATCCAAGTTCACCAGTTGAGATGCTTTCATTAAGTACATGAGGATAATATTTCACTATTCAAATCTCCAAGGATCAGCAAACATACCAATTTAATGGATATTAACTCATCAGCAACTGCCTGCTGGTGACCTGGTTAAAAAAAAGTATCTCCTTTTGCATGGCATTAACAGGAGAAAACATTAAGGAGTCTGCATTCTACAACTACGTATTATCTGTAGTGCACATTTTATCTCCCTGTTGCAGGTGAATCCACTTCTAAAACAAGAAAAGATCACCTCCAGATTGTGTTTTTAGCCTGTAGAATTCTAATGAAATCTTACTCTTAAAAACTCCCTTTAGACAGATACAAAAAAGCCTACAGCTATCATCACTGAAGTAACTTTTGTTGCAATTATTAATATCTATTAAACATTAAGCCCTGCATACCATACCTGAGCAAAGCTATCAGCTGCCCACACAATACAGTATTATCTTTATTTCAGGCTACAGATAACAAGGGAGCAGAAGACAGTTTGTCTGAAAGCACTTCAGCTATTGTTACAAGCTATCGATCACTGGAACACTGTTTTAGCATTACTAAAAATGCTTTTCAACACCAGAAACAGGAACTGTGCATTGTGCTGATGAAATTGTAGATTACTAATCAATGTCTTGATCTGTAGCTGCCCCAGATTCACAAGTGAGACCTCTGCAGCTTCATGAAAGAGATTCAGCAACTTTCCCCTCTTCCTCAGCTGAACAGCAGAGAAGCTGCCTGTATTTCTTGGAGCAGTCCCCAGGGCTCCTGAAGCTGGCATGAAATCTCTCTGACAGGGGGTAAGAGCTGAGCTGAGGTATGAGGCTGAAACCAGGTAGAGACTACAGACTGTCTACAAGATGCTTCTTTGGCTATTACATAGCAGTAAAGAAATGAAACATTACCATATTGTGCTAGGAGGTCAGAAACTAGCATGCACTTCTGTACTGTCACAAAGATTAGCTTAATGGACAAATGATTATTAATCTATATTAAGTTGAAAGTTTGAGAGTCACAATGCCTGCAATAGCAAGCAAGGATTTGGGCCCCCTTCAGTTCTCTGTCTTTACCTTAGATTTTAAATTAAAAATCTTTTAACAAATCAATCTTTCAACATAATTTACTGGGCAGCTAGAAGGAGCTTAGTACCAGAAATACAAGGCAACCTCATAAAACAGATTCATACCTTCAATCATATTTTGAGACACAGATTTAATTTCAAAATCAACTGTTAAACTAGAATTAATCAAAACATGATGATGCTCATTACTGTGGGTGGAAATGGAGAAAAGCAAACAGGCAAACCAGAAACATTACCCAATGATGCATCCAGTGATGTAAAAAACAAACAAAATTTTTCTTATGCAGAAAAGACAGCTACACAATATACAGCTAGAAAGGCAAATTACTTATGTAAAGGCAACTGTAAACTTAAGGATATAAAACTGTAGAGAATTTCAGATAAGACATAAATGGTTTGTTGGTTCTTCACCCAAGATGAAACATACTCACAAGTTAGCTACATAATTAAATAATATTCTGTTTACACGGAAGTCTCTCTAAAATACGATGTCAGAAATGGTGATGAGATAAATTTTTAATCATCATAATAATGAAGTTAATTTTTGATAGTGAGAAACTTAAGTCATGTCCTGAAGAACAAAAGTTGTTCTATTATTTTTTCTTACTTTGTTATCATTCCTAACTGAAAAGACTTCCTTCCTTTTTGTTTTCATATAGACTTCCAAACTATCAGCAAAGTGGACTCCACTACAAGGTCAACAATGTGCAATATCAATGACACTGCCTTGTCCAGCTTTTGGAAATGTGAATGTTACATTCCTCACTTCCATAGTAGTTCAAAACAAATACATACATTAGTCAGTTTAAAAATTTGCATTTATACAAATAGTAGTCTCTCCACGATGTGTTGTGTACTTATTTAAATTTTGATAAATAGGTACACTCAATAGCAACCAGTACTAAAAAGAGAACAGCCTCCAATTAGATGCATCATTCATTAAGGGAATTTTAGGAAAAAAAAAAAAAAAAAAAAAAAAAAAAAAGAATTTGGCAGACAATGCCAGAATGACTCTCAAGTACAAGAGACATGGGTCTAGGGTAAGATTAACAGGCATTAAATATGTCATTACTCATGTAGCAGTTTATCATTATTTTTCAATGTCAACTTTAAATGATAGGCTTCTCTTAGTCAGTGACAAATATGCTGAACTTTGCAAGGATCTGTTTTAGAACCTGGACATCAGTGCCTAACTCTTCATCAATAACTTAAAAAAAAATCAGCAGACAGACTTTGGTCATCTGGGATTCTTAAGTTAAGTAAACCATCACTCTGTCACAGGAGGTTTACAAGTGATGTATGCTCTCCCTTGAGGATTACTTTTCTCCCTGAAAAGATGCAGTTCTCAAAGCTTTTTCTGCCATGACACAAAGCAGGAACTACCTTATCTGCACTTTGACACAGACCATCCTACACATTCTTATGGTTTTAATTCATTAGATTTGTGCAGCTGCCCCAGAACACAAAGAATAAATACAACAGATTAACTTAAACATTCAACCGATGTCTTCCATGTCAAAGAACACTTGCTTGGGTTAATTTCATAAATAACCTACATGGAATTAAAACATGACAATCATGCACAATTAATTTGCATTCTAACGGAGTACCAGAAAGTTAGCAAATCTACAGAAAAAAAATGGCATGGCTTGTTCCTGACTTGCTGTTGTTCAGCAGTAGCAGAAATTAAAGGCAACTGCCCAGATTGATCCCAAGCACCTTGCCTCCTGATTTCCTGCACCACGGAGCACCAGGACCTCTACCGAACTCAAAGGGAGCACAGGAGTCATACTACCACCAGCACACAAGCTTGTATGTGTTAGATACAGATGGTCCATATGAACACTTCAGTTGACTGATTGAGATTTGGGCAGAAATTGATGTGCTCTAAATGACAACCAGCCTCTGACAAGATGCAGGCTGTATTAACATCCTGGGGGAAGCTGCTGGCAGAAGACTGAAGATAACAGCAACCCTGCATGTGCTTATCAGAACCTAGACATCTGTTTGCTAATTCCTAGAGGAAAATGGGCTCTCTACTTTTGTATGGTTAGAAGGCCACTATCTCCTGGTGTGACATTCTGCCAACTGAGGATCCAACTATACCCGAGTGCTCCTCACTGCTATGACCAGCTGAAAGAAGCAAAGCAAGACTGCTGTCACTTCTGTGAGTTGTCTCACAACTGTGAGGTGACCATATTTTTACTTATGTAGCTTCAGAAACTCCTAATTTAGGCACCGTGGAAGAAATGACAACAAAAAATAACTAATTCTGCATATTGTAAAAAAATTACTCCTCCATTTGGGTTTCCTAGGATGTTTTCTTCCTTCCCAAGTTCCGTTTTTGAGCAGCAGGGACAACATTCAGGCTTCACATACATATAACTTCAAAATCATACATTTTTTTTCCCCCTTGTATCTTGTAAACACTGAAAAACATGCTGGTTCTGAAAAAGCACCTTGCGGACTGATTTAAGGACTCCTGACAATTTGCCCTGTTTTGTCTGCCTCTGGTTTACAGGGGAAAATTACCTAAGGTCTACTTAAAAGATCTTTCCCCCTGCAGCTGAGCATTGCCCCCTATGAAACATCGTGACCTTTTTAAAAAGTTGAAGCTCGTAACAGTAAATGGAAGCAAAAGCTTTATAAAGCCAAGTCAAAGCATGATTTTAAGGAGCACATGTATTCAAAAATGTCATATAGGACAAAGGTCAAATCAAAATAGTGTTGACAGTCACCTCAAGGGACTGGAATTTAATTAGGCTACAGTAATGACCACAATATTGGATTAGTTTCACACATTTTTATTCTGCAGCTAAGAGCAATGAAACAAAAAAAATGTAACCACAGAGCAAAGTACTGCTCACAGACTTCATCCTCAACTTTACATAAATTCATAACAAAAAAGGAGACTCACTTGGATATAAACCAGTTTGTACACACAAGCACAACAGAGTACACTCAGCTTAGCCACGTTCATTGCAGGAATCCCAGAACCCAAGTGAGCAGCTTGCTGAAGTACCAACCTTAGCTAACATTAGCTTTTCAAGTCCATTAAAATGGCAAGTTTATTATATGCATATGATATTAAATCACTCCCGCTCAAAGTCTGCAAAAGGAATATGTTCAACACTAATGGATTCAAAACAAGAGAAAAAGAATTTAATGCAGTGACTTCTAAGGAATGACTTCAGATTTGAAACTTGAAAGCCTTTTACTGTTAACACTGGTTTATTTAGCTTTTATGCTTTAGTCTTTACAAGAAAATAATTGAGTTCTGCAAACTGTTTCATACCTTACAAATGCATGACAATTTAAACAAATGGTCCTAAGGTATCTTTTCTTCATGTGAGGGCTCCTTCCTCAAAAAGCTTTTGTGCAGAATGAAGTCTCAGCTAGCCTATGACACCTGTAGAGGTGTCAGTACTACTGACAAATGCACTTGGAGGCTGACCCCTTCACATTCATACCTAGTAATTTCAGGATCAGGTTTCCACAAGCATTCTGCAAGTCCCTTCCCACCTCCTTTCAATTACTCTTCCTGTGTAAATGCACATGGTTTTACTTATAATTTGGTGAAGCTCTGGGTTTTCTTTTCCTTCTTTAACTTGTGAGGAAACAGGATATTGGATGAATAGCATGCTGACCTAGGAAAGACACTTTGCGTGTACTACCCTTATATGTGTTTACACTGGGCACATAAAAGATGTCTTTGCAAAATTTGTAGTTTAGCTGTTTAAAAGGAACAAAGGAGAAGAAATAAGTGAAGACAGAGCACGTGTGTTTCTTTGGGGTCTGTGAAATATCATCTCTTGGGAAATCAATGGCAAAGCTCCTACTAAACGCCCTCATCTAGGATTCTCCTTAAGCATTCACTGTACATGTGCACCACCTAGCATGTTTTACATGCTACTGCAATATGAACATATGTAGCTCAGGTTTAGGATAAGAGAATGGAATATACCCTTTCCCCCTAAGTGTTTAAAGCATTCAGTTTGCATTGTTTGCATCTTGTGTTGGAAAGTTGTACAGCAACTTCATCACCACACAATATTCACACTATTGAGGAAGTTTGCTTTGGCCCTTTACACAAAAAGGACAAGTCCAGCAGAGTGGAATGGTAGAAACATTTAGTTCTAGAAGCTCAACATTAAAAAAAAATTATCAAGTATGTTATAAAGTAGTCTACAAATTTGAGATTTATCCATGTTATAAATTTTGCATATAATTATTGAGTATTTTTGCTGAAATTACTACTCTCATTTGTGTTAAAAATAAAATAGCAGAAAAAACCCCTAACTTGACAAATTTTTTCACCTGTGTAGTCTTTTTTTCTAGAAAAGAAAAATTTATTACCCAATGCTAAAAAACAATTAAAGACATACTCCTAGGGAAGGTTTGGCTTCAAAGATTTCATTTTTTTAAAATAAATAATCAACTCACTTTAGCATTGCCATCAAAAAGATCCCAAAACTCAGCAAATGCCAGCAGTTTAACAGTTTTAACAAATTTTACATGAAAATTCCCACATTTTATTACTTTTAAAATTTTTTAATTTTTAAGTTCAGAAGCTGCCTAGATGAATGTTCACAGAGTCACTTCGGAAAAGTTAAAAATGGATACAGGAGAAAGCAATCTGAATCAGCAGAACTAAAAAAAAATCTGAAGTGAGAGACAAGTCTAACTAGAAGCTATGAAACAATATCCATGCAAGGAGCAACTACACAGATGAAAACTTTTCAAGCCATGAAAAACTAGTAAGTGCAAATAGCATAAACATCTATAAAGTAATGAGTGGCATATGACAAAAAATGCATAAAGATTACTGAATGTTTTTCTCAGTGCAAGAACTAAGGAGAACCAAATGAAACTGTCAGGTTGCTCAAAAACAAACAAAAGGAAGTACTTTTTCACACAATGTGTAGTTAAACTCTGGAACTAATTACCACAGGATGTTGCAGATGCCAAAGTTTACATGAGTTCAAAAAGCAATTAAGAGAAATTCACAGGAGGAAAAAAAAAAAAGCCCATGAATGGCTATTAATCAAAGGTACTACCTCAGGATTAAGGAATCTTGGAACCACAGATTGTTAGATGCTGAAAGAACATACCAGGCAAATACTACTGTGTGCTTAACCTGTTGTTAGGCTACTCCATAACTACTGAGGCCTCCTTGTTACCAGAGACAGGACACTGGGATACACAAGCCTCTTTCAATACATGCATTCTTAAGGAATGATTGCATTTTAGGATATTTTTAATGTAATTTTCCCAATTCTGCTATTCATTTGCTCCGCCCCTCTCCATATCTTAGGATCCTTTCTTCCAGATGATCTCTAGTCATCAGGCTTCTTTAGTTCCATGAACTTAAGTAACTGTTCACTAGTAGAAGTATCATGATGATACTTATAAGGAGGACATTTACATTACAGTTAAAGCCTTTTTTTGAGAAAAATTAACCTTCAGTAAATTATAAAATGTAATTTGTTAGAAAACGTTCAAAAGCTCCATTTACACTCTTTAAATATCTAGAGTAAAACAGTAGAAGTAAACACTGAGGAGCAGCAAGACTCAAGGCCCGAAGGTCATCAAGGAACATTCTTATATAGGGTTAAAATACCATTCAAGACTGTAAGAACATTGATAACAAAATCTGCTCAGATAAGTTGTGAATCTTACACAAGTTCTCTTTGAGACTGGATCACCCATGTCAGAAACAGTTTAATGTTAGCCAGGATCCTGAACAAACAATAGAACACTTCCAGTGTTCCAGCATTAAAAGACTTATGTACCAAAGTGAGACAATGCTGCTGCCATCCCAACCTCAGGTATACAAATAATTTAGAATTGCAAGTACAGTTTCCAGTCAGGAAGCAGATCTTAGCCTATTTATAAACGTAGAATGTAAATTAAAAGACTGTTTGTAACCAGAGGAATGACATCCCCAAGCATGTTTTCAGCATGAGTAGTGAGCTCCAACAAGTTAACTGATTTAAAGACGGAACTCAAGATTCATGAATGAGCTGGGTTATATAAACACAGCTGCCTGGAACAGAGATACTGGACTTTATGATTCAGAAGATCCCTTCCAATCCATTCCTAATTAAAATACAAATGCTTTATTAATGTGTTTGTGGGAAGCAGGTTTTTTTTTTTCCTTAAGCAGTGTCCCGATCATCACTAAATGCTGTAGGAAGGAAACTATACTGCCACCTGCAAGCTCAATACTCTGTGCTATCAAAGTCTGCCTCAGGAGTATGAAAAAAACCAGCACCACAGAAAAGCAGAGTATTCACTGGAGGGAAAGAAATCCTTTTTTTGTGTCACCTGCCCATAAAAATTATAACCACTTAGCAATAAAAGCATACAGAATGTAGAGAGAACACGGCTGATGTGACTGTGGAGCTAAGCAGTGGTAGTTTTAAAGTCCTCCCCTAGGTACAATAAGACAGAAGATGTCATCCTACATTACTTTGTACTGAATAGAAGTTATTTCCCTAGAATAAATTAATATAGTGCAGTGACAGTGTTTTTGCTACACTGTAATTTATGAAATGCATACTCCAAACTTGAAGCATATATATTAACACCTAGGATTATAAACATGGACAGGCTGCTCTTACAGGTCCAGCCTTAGTTTACAAAATAATGACCCCAGCTGTTCCTGCTTTGAAATGGGAGGTTACTCCAGAAGATGGTGAGAAGCAAAACTAACAATGCAAAAGTTCCCAGTTGATTTCTGTGCAAAACAAAGACAGATTAACTTAACCCTTATGTATTTGCTAGTGCTCCTTTGCTTTGTTTTGAAGCTCGGAATATTTAAGGATAAATCAAAACCACCAAGTTGACTCCATAGCAGTATTGACTTGGAAAAAAATATTAACATGTCAAAGCAGGAAAGCAAGCAGCACTGCTCACTAATAAAAAGAGGTGACTTCCTCATTAAAGATCTGTGTTCTGTCATGCAGGCTAACACTAATTTTATCTCAATACATATATAGAAATAGAAAGGAAAAGGCTTTATTTTGCAAAATACATTCCACACACCTTAAAAGAAGGGTTATACAGAGGTTGATGTAGGGTTTCAAAAGCAAAGCAGGATATTTGGAGAGCATTATGAACCCATCATAAAAATTATATACTACCACTCATTGCTTCAGAGACTAGTAAAAAAAAAAAAAAAAAAAAAAAAAAAAAAAAAAAATTTGTCCTAAATTACCAAACCAGCACTTCCAGCATTACCAAAAAATAAATCAATATATTTTGAATTTGATGTAAGCAAAATATTTATTTTCTATGACACAGAAATATATAATTCTATAATTTAAAAAATTCCTTACAGTCAAGACTGACTCACCCAGAGACAGATGTCCAAGGTGTGGGTTAACCATGTTGTTCTTGAAAAACAAGAACTTCTCTTTACAATATTATTCTGTTCTAACTTTGTTTTCAATATCCTGATGAATATCAATACTTCAATATACTTCTATCAGTGAATTTACTTTGAGTGTAGATTGTTGTTTTATCACTCTACCCGTGTCCACCTTTCAGTCAATAAGACCTCACTGTATTTAAGAAAAAGGTGAATTCTGATATTAAATACTAGCACATCAACAACCCACATCACACTAAATGATCTCAAGGACAGTGGACAGCATTTGATCATTTCAATCCAGTTCTAAAACAATATCAAGTAGGTACTTACTGAGATCCTCTGCCAGCTGGACCCTCTTGCCAGTTAGGAGCTTCACTTTTTTTTCATTGTCCTCAGCAAAATCTTCAAGCACTTCCTTTACATTCTTCTCCAAGCGCCTTACTGTGAAAACACAGAACAATGAGTGGTAACACTCCTGCACCTGTAATATCTAGGGACAGAATTCTAGGAAGGTCTGTGTGAGATGCATATGTTACCACACTAATACATGTAAGCTCCTTGTTGGACCCATTACAACAGAAGAATGTTTGAGAAAGATATTTAAACTTCAAAGGATTTCTCTCTGATTTTAATTATTATTGGCTGACTTTTTTAGGAGACTGCTTTTCCACCCACTAAATTCAGCAATTTCTTCTTTGAGACT
Source organism: Florisuga fusca (assembly GCA_038090715.1). NCBI lineage: Eukaryota > Metazoa > Chordata > Aves > Apodiformes > Trochilidae > Florisuga > Florisuga fusca. The sequence goes on from JAAWXA010000032.1 coordinate 591,408, forward strand.
GAGCATCCAACAAATTTTTAAACAGTTATACTTATGCTATCAACACCACTTTCATCAGACAAATCAAGACCAAGTCAATTAAAGGTAAAAGATGAAAAGAGAAGTTAATGATGACAGTGGAGTGTGGTATTAAATGAGTGATGATACACAAAAGGGTGTTGACATACATACAAGGCTAAGAGGAATCTAAAGATTCTTAAAGCATCTTTAACACTCATATCTTTGCCCTTCATACTTCGAAGGAGCAACTCCTAACTTTCAGCCCAGCAGCTGCCAATCAGGTAGGTGTTTTGAAGAGCTGGGACCTAGCTTTCTACATTTAGGGGAAATTTCCTCTCCACAGAGTAATTTGCGTCACATTATGAGGTTCAGACCTTTTACTTGCACCTTCTTCGAGCAGCAGGTTGAAAATAACTTTACAGTTCAAAGGTCTTTATTAGTAATTGTACTGTGGTGTGAGTTGACTGCCACATAAGTGATGCTTTATAAGGAAGCTGCTGTTGTATAACCTTGTCTAGATACTACATGGCACATTTTGCATGGCTTTAAAAAAATCAATGAGAATTGGGTTTGTTTGTGTTTTGTTTTGCTTTTTAAATATAAAGCATTTTAAAATGCAGTCTACAACCAGACTGACCTGAGAAAAACACATATAGTCACTACAATTCTTTCTGCTTGGAAAGATATTGACAACTTGAATCATGTAAGCTGAAAATATTTTAAACTGGGGAATGCTGAATTATTTAGTGTAAAGGGAAAGTCAAATCCTTTAATGCAAACAGAAGGTCAAATTCTATTTACCTCTTTTAATTACCTAAACTGGACACAAAAATTGAGAAGCCATACTAAGGTGTGAAAGAAACACACAGCAAGAGGATCATCAGAACATTTCTGAACTATTTTTTGTTTCATATACCTCAGTATTTTATGTGAGCCTTACCTTCAGTGTTGGTAAGCTGCTGCCTCAGGGTATTTGCTGTAATTGCCAGCATTCGCTGTATTCGCCAGAAGAGGACAATATCATTACATTCAAGCTGAAATGAGGGAAGTTGTAGTGTCAGACCTCTAGTGTTGAGTGAACATCCTACACTTAAAACAATTTCTTGACATTCTGGTGGCAACTGTGAACTCTGCAAACATCCCCTGATCTTGCATAAATATTCCAGAGTTACTGTCATAAGTAACAAGGGAACAACACTTCAATAACTGTTTAATACACTGCATCACATTTACTTTTTACATTTTTTTTAAACTTTTTTTACATTTACTATTTTCATTTTACATTTACTATTTTCAACAGAAAGAGCCATATCAAGGGTATCATGGAAAACCAATTTGCACATACTATGTGCAGACTACTGAGCATAACCTAATGCTCACTGAAACACCACACTTGTTCATAGCAAACATATTAAAAGACAACAGCTGAGCTCCAAGTTGTGAGTCCCAGTCTGACAAATGCAGTGTGGTGGGCTAAGGGCTGTATCTGTCAACATCAGAAAAGACAGTCTGTACATCTCCAAGGACAGCAGGAGGGAGCACTAAATTCACATTAGGACACCTCAGAAAAACTGTTACAGGAATAGGAGTTTAGTGTCCTGGAAAGGCAGCTCTCTGCTCTAGGAAAGAGTCTAAGATTCTTTCTTGTCTCTTAGAGGTAAAAGTATTTTTACAGTAGTAAAGATTTCTGGCTTCAGGAGGATCATTGTTTCTTGCTAAAAAGCAAAGTAAAACTTCGACAGAAAGCAAGGAGCTTTCCTTTTCTAACAATTTATCTTGGATTTAAAATATAATGGTAAGAAAACCGTATATCCTTTCCTTTGTGCAACTTGGTTGTTGCACAAGCTTGGGTTTTTGAAACTGGAAAGTCATTTAAAAGTCATTATAAGCTCCATAGTTTTCTTGTTTGTTTTTCTTTTTGATCACATGGTTCCAAGCATTAACTCTAAACACTCACTTATCAAACTTAGCCCATAAAACCCCATTACTTAAATGTTTTCTAAATTTCTCATATAAGTGAGGTAAAGAAAGAGGTATCATTGGGAAAGTGGGACAAATGGGTATCAACAAGCCAGCAATAGTTATACAATACTGTTTTTAACAGCGCATTTTCAATATACGTTGCTAAGTAAATGTTTAGGTGATGACTGATACCTAGTGGTCATTTATATAACTACCACCAGAATAGCATTTTATCAATTAAATACATTTTATATGACGCATGTAAGATCATCAGCTACCTGAAGATAAAGGATCTAAAAGAAAGGTTAGGCTAGTTTGAAGTATTTGTAGCTATTTTTCAACTAAAATTAAGGACTTATTAAGGAAAAACACTTGTGTTCTTCAATTTACCTCTGAGTCCACAAAATGCCTCTGATAATAATAGAAGCCTCTTCGACATAGATTACAGTGGTTCAAAGCAGTCTTCAGGAAATATCTTCTATAAATTTGGTGCCATGTGTCTTTAATCTTGGAAAACAGTACTTAAATGTTACTAAATAAATACACACACTCACTATCATGCATTGATAATGATTGCATTTAATTTAAAAATAAAAACTCCAAATTACACTATTGCTGTCACATAGTAGATGTTTAAATATTTGTCAGCAATTCATGTGCACATAGGATACAATTAATGCATTAGTTACATTTGGCAAACATTACAGATGACTGTCAATTTAAAAATCTACTCTTCCATGCTTGTAACATAACTGAATCCTAAAAACCCTTGTCTGCAACCAAAATTTAAAATTTAAGTTATATACCACAATACAGAACAAACTGTTCTACTTGGCATGATGTAATCTTCACATTAACCTGAGAATACTCATAAATTTATTAGTTAAACCAGATTAAAGCAGAGAAATATTTCCTAGGTCTTATGTAAACACACATTTGTAACTTTTCTTGATAAGGCTTAATTTATGTTCCAGTTCATAAAAATATGTTCATAGATAAAGCTCTGAGAAAAAAAAAACTGTAAAATGAAGTATCAGTTTCTTAGCTAGAGGGTGGGGATCACTACTCTGACCTTTAGGAAAAGGTACAGTAAGTGTTGTATAGGAATGAGGCAGAGAGCATATTTAAATTCCTCTACCTTGAATAAGTACATGTATTAACACTGAAAAAGCAGACAAAGTTACTGCAGAAAATAAATCACTGCTAAAGGAAATCTACATCTATTACTTATTAATGTATGAATTATAATTTACTTAAAATCTTATAATTAATTAGATAAAAGGCCTGATTATGGTTTGAGAGCCTTACACTGCAATGACGTAAATCACCTTCCAGTACATTTTAAATGTATAATACATTCCCACAGGGCACTCTAAAATTCCTACCTTTTTCCAAGTGTTTTTAAAAAATTTCCCTCTCTTCAATGTACTTAAGAAATTAAAACTGCACACAAAACCATATCAAAAGATGAAAAACTCACAATAACTCTTTACTGCACCTTGCCCACAAAGGCTTTGATTCCACTCTATCATATGTGAACAATAATTCCCAACAAGCTTTGTTATAATGCAGGTGAGAAAATCTGCTCAGCAGACTCCAATTTCAGTCTAAACTGACTGGTTCCAAAGCACTGTACACTGCATGCTGTCGACAGCCATCAGAAGTGTGCTAATTGTGTGCAAACAGTAATTCAGAAATTCTTTTGGAAACATCTGGATTACAAACTCAGTATTTAGATGGAGTTTTCTTGTATGCTATCTACCAAGAACATTCAAATGACCACAGAGGGATTCCATGTGATTAGTTACAATTCTGCATCTTACCAGACATGGGTCCACTGTTATTCCTCTTGCTTCAAGATTCTTTCTGACAGTTGTCACTTCATCATTTGCCAAATAAGCTGCATGATCTTCATTACATTTAATTAATTTCTCAAGTTCATTTTTTGTTTCATTCCGAATATTCTAGGATAAGAATTATTAGTTAGAATTAATTACAATAGACTTGGAGATCATCAGCACTTCCTCAATGAACAGTCCACCTGCTTAAGCCAGAAGGGAAACTTGACACTATTTGTGACTCAAAGTTATTTGTGCAAACCCAAAAATATTTAAAAATTGATAATTCATTGTCATTTTTTTCTTTTCATTATGCACAGAAATGCAGAAGAGGAAGTTGGGGAAAATAAAAATCATAGGTGTTTGCTTCCTTTCCCTTCCATGAACATCCACTAGCAGGGTTCACATTAACACAGCTATCAAGAACTCTCCATGGATTCATACCTTTAAGTTGTTGCTCATTAAATTCAAGTAAGATAGGCTGAAGTCACTGCCTTTCTCCCATACCTGGCTGCATACAGTTGACTGTAAAACTCCTTCCACTGAAATAATTACTTTCTACTGTATTCTCTTAGACTCTACTTACTTCTTTAAAGTATGATTCAGTTTGAGAAATATCTAGAAAAAGTAACATAAAGAGCCCATCATCTCTGGGCATTGAACAGAAAGTGCTATTTAATTTCAAAAGAAATTTCCAAAAACTATGAGCAAATGAGAAAAGTGGTTATGATGAAAATGCTCAATCAGAAAATACAACTGTAACTAGAATGCTATGATAGTGCTATCTCATACTAATTAAAATGAAATGGAGCACGACAGGAAATTTCACATGACTTCTACTTGAAGGGCATGCTTGGAAAGTATAAAAGAGAACAGAATAACCCAGTTTCCATCAATTCTTTCTATGGGAAGAGTTTTAATATTCAGGTCAATGGCATAATAAAGATACAGCTGAAGAACTGAAAAAAGTTTACAAACCACTACATATCTCCAATTCAAGAAAAGTAAATGGAATTCTCTGTGGTGTAACATTTAAAACAATGAATAGTAGAAGCTATTGTATTTAAAACTACTTTTTCAAAGTCATCTGATAGTTGGTATTTTCAAAAAGCTACTGAGTAAAAAGCAGTTTTCTAAAGGAAGTAATTTTTTTTTCCCCTACCTGTTCTTTGGTGCGGCCTATCCAGTATAACCACCTTTTTTTCCAGTCTGGACCCACCATATCTTCAATAACAGATTCAGCTAAAAAAGGAACAATGATATTAAGTATGACACAAAAAATAACCAACCAGATTTCTAGTTCTAAAATTAGGTACATGATCACCCATACTGAGTCAAATCAGATGGCTTTCACTAAAATTTAGAAGTGTTTGCCAACCAGTACTTACCTCAAGGTAGTATATAAAAAACCATAACATCCCTCCACTGAAACAGTCCTCCAGGTTCCAAGTCAGGCATTTAAAAATAAATCTCACCTTGTTGCAACTTGCACCAAAATTAATTTTCTTTGGTAACAACAAATGGAACAACTCCCTTCTCTGAATTTCTTCTATTCTTTTACATGCATTCATACCATTTTCTGACTCTACAGGTTTCTGCTGTATTTCAGTTGTTTCATTGGAAGAGCAAGAACACTAGTTTTTGAGGCTGTATTTTGCTAAACATTCCTATCAATATTGGTACCACTTTAAACTGTCACCACTGTCTCAGTTGTGATACAAAAGCTTGCACTGCAGTGAAGTCAACAAGTCTGGAAATTAGCCCATGTTAAAAAGCACAAAACAATGCAATCTATCACACAACTCACTGTCTTTGAGACGACTTTGGAGAGTCTCTTCCATAAAATGAATAGCTGCATCCCACTGCTGCTTATCAGATATTGACCGATCTTCTAAGGCATTGTGCTGGATGACTCTCTGCAATACAGAACACTGTCTTAGCATACCAGAAATCATTTGTTCAGCATTCAGTAAAAAAAGATTTCTAACATCTTTGTTTTCTGATGCCTACAAACCCAGCATGTATTTGTCACTTTTTCAAAGCACCGAAAATATTTTCTTGTGCCTTCAATTGAGTCTCTTCTATAGCCTAGCAGAAATAATGTAAAAAATACAGCAAACAATATGAAACCCTTCCAGATCAAAGAATCTATAAAGATGGTAATGAAATGCTGCTATTGTATGTGGCTAGACTTGACAGACCAAATAAGCTGATGCTCAACAATTCTCACAAGAGTCAGTGGATTATGGACTTCTTCCTGAACCAACTGAACAGTTTTATTAGATGTTTAGGGCATTAATTTAAAAAAAGGTAACAAAAAAAATTTGAGAAACACTGAATTAAAACCTTAGATTAAAAAGGAGAGATGGATGCATATCTGTGACATTTTACATCAAAAGAATTCAGTAAGTACTGAATATGCCACTTTTGTAAAATAATTTCTACAGCAATTAGCAACAATGCAAAAAACCCACTACATTATACCAGGCTATCCTCTGCTCTCTCATTCCATTTATGTCGTTTAATACTTTCTTCTTTGACAGCTTGTTTCAATTTATCAAAGATATCATCGTGCTCTTTTCCTTTTTGTTCTGTCATGAAACGGGAAAATTCTTCTTGCAAAGTCTCCCATGCCACCTAGAAAGTTAGCAAACAATGCTTACTGAAATGGACTGTTACACCATGCATCAGCTGGTAAACAAACATTTTGCCAAGTATGAAAATTTGCATACTTTTTGAAAAAAACATACAAATAAGTGTAAGACACTGACTTCTCCTTTGCTGTCTTACCCATTCACTAATGAAGTCAAAGCTAAACTTTGCTTAACTATGTTGCAACAAGTGGAATTCTATTAAACTTGCATAAATCTATTAAATTAAAATACACCTAGCTTGAAGGGTTAATTTTACCTTTTAAAAGGAGAGGGTTTTTTTCATCTTTAATAGGCAAAATTCACCAGTAGAGAAAAACACAATGTTTCTGCTGGATAAGCTTTTCAGCATCAAGGTCTTGCTAGGCTTTTCTGCCATGTAAGCTGATTACAACTGCAGCCAACCCTTCAAACCACTACCTTATGTTTTTGGAGCTATGCTTTTATTCAACAGGTTCTGCACACCGATTTTTAAATTTTAAAACTTTAAAAAAATACTAAACATAAAATTTAAATACATTTAAATAAAATTTAATAGTTTAAATAAAATTTAATAATTTTAAATAATTTTAAAATAAATTTTTAAAAGAACTGAATTCTCACCTCTACTGCTTTATTAGGCAGCTGCTTGTCAGTCCACTGCTTCAGTTTGATGTCCACAGTGGTGTTAAATGTCCCTGAGTTCATAGTCTGTGCTGCTGGAAGGTAGATATTCTCAATGACATGCGTAGATACCCTTTCCCATAAAGTTTTCTGAAGAATCTCCTCCCTAAAATGGAAGTTAACACACATGATGGCTTTCAATACAAAAGTGCCTAACAGGTATGCATTATTTGTCAATAACACTGGGAAAACAAGACTACAGAAAACACTCCTGAAGACATCAGGATTGGAACCAAGGACACAAATACACAATGTTTTCAGCAGCAAAGACAGCTTCAGAGGTTGTGCTGGACAACTCTTACGCTGCCACTGCACTGCACAACAGTTCCTTGCAGTCTTTGTTTATTCCAGTATGACCATACAGAGTTGTGTGTCCATATGCATCATAGGTGGGGCAATGGCAAGGGGGCAGACTGTGAAGCATCAAAATGATTTGACTGAAAAAGTCTACACTCCCAAAAAAACATGTGAGTTTTCTTTCTTAGCATTCTGTTTGCTGGAACATGCTACAGTTTCCTATATGGGATTTTTATTGCTTGTTCACTGATTTGATCAGCAACGAAACAAGTTGAGCAGCCCAGCCCTTTACTACAATTTATACTGATAGTCATTTACAAATGTGCCTCACATCACTATAAAACTAAGCTCCACTTTCCTATTTAGGATGCATTTCAAGAAGTAACAACAGAAACAATCTAACCTTTTAAAATCACAATAAGCTTTCTCAGGAAACTTTGCAGATGCATTGAGACAACTGGGTTAAGCCAGTGTAAACTGCAGCTTACCTACAAGTCATATCAATGCCAGATTTGGTAGAATGGTGAGAGCTAAGAGCCCAAGAATAAAACCTGCCTCTTCTTGATCTCTTCTGTGAGATCCACTCAAACTCTTTTTTTCACAATAGGCTGAATTTCAGGGCACAAGCATCATCTATGTTAATGTTCCTACTCTAACGGGACCATATGTGAACAGACAGAAGGACTTCTCATAAACATCACTTCCCCAATTCAACAATGACATAACTGAAAATTTCTCACGTGTTGAAAGCATCTTTCTTTGGGATGTAAAGATTTTGAAGCCATCCTACTGGCATACCAGTATAAATGGGGATAAAGCCACTAGCTTTCCTTATGTTGGAAAAGATCTTTGGCACATTTAGGGTACTAAACCTATGTATACAAAATTAAAAGGAACTCAAGGTTGAAAGAATTTACTATAAATAAACATTTTAAATTAATATTGCTACTAGTAAGACTGTTTTCCTTAGAAAGCTTTAAAATAGGATAATTTGAAAGGTGTTCAAACAAAGATCAGTTGTTGATCACCACTACAAGAACTGAAGATGTGACAAATTAATTTCATAAACCAACATAATATGATTGCTGTTGAGGGATTATACAAGTATTTGCTGATTCAGAACAATAAACTAACTACTTTCACAGAGATAATAGGACATAATAATATGCTACCCATAAAACAGTTTTATTTATATTTGAGAATTTTGTTTACGAAAAATCTAAAATATGAAGACAAGCTTCTGCAAGTTAACTAAAAAAAAAAAAGAAAAAAGAGAAGTATTATCATACCAGTGCTTTGGTGTGACCTGAGTCAAACTTATGACTTCATCAAGAATCTCATTCTTTGCTTTTTCAAACAGTTCATTCTATGCAAAAGGCAAAATACGAAATAAGATTAAGTATGGGTTGATCATGTTTCCATTTACATATAAAAACCAAAACTTTTTTCATATAGTTTTTGAGCCTAAAATGGTACCTTCAGGTCATGAACAATGCATGTGCTTGTCATAAGCTACCCTGGTTTACCATACATCTTCCCACTCATCTCTTAAAAGCCTCAGGACAGGCATGGCATTTGATTCAGGAGCTCTATAAAAGAATTAATGAATGGGATCATGATAGTTCTGTTACTCTGTCTGAAAGATCAGGGAAGGCTAACTCTTTGTTGCAAACAAACAAACACTGGCCTATTCCCGTGGGCAAGCTAGGTCAGCTAATATGAAGAGTAAAGGACTTGTTGAACATTGAAGTATCACAATTTTGAAGCACACTATTTCATAAAACAGAGAGCTCAGTATTTCCTTCCCTGAGAATAATTTACTGTCCTCACATTTTAAATTGTTAGTACTTTATGGTAACTCTTAAGAAATCTCTGCAAGATAGATAAAATGGCATAAATTTTAATCCATAATCTTCAACACTTAATAGCACATAAATTAAAGCAGGAGTGTAATTTACCCTGTCAAGCTCTCGCAACCGGGGGTAATTGTTCTTCCATTCAGTCTCAAGATTGAAACGTGTGGCTGCAAAAAATACAAAACATGGCCTTAAATTTTTTTAAATTGTCTATCTCCACTTCATAATAATCTTAAAGGTTTAGCAGCTACTAAAACTACAGGAAGTCTTGCTTATGACAAATTCTCTAAGACCTTTAAGTGGCTCTGCAATTAAAGAAAGTTTTTTGCTGCCTATGCTCACATATTCTTAAAATTGCAGTATTCATGCATTTAAAAACATTTAGCTTCCAACTCTGTATTAGCCAGTCCTGCTTTGGCTGATCAGGCAGTATGTTTATAAAGGAAGTAATTTTAAGCAACATCCAAATCCAGTGGAAGAACTGTTCTGCCCACAGAAAAAAAAAGATTTTTTTTTTCTTCATACTTACTCACTCCTTTGGCTTTTAGACCACGTGTCCTTCATACCATGAATTATTTTTTTAATGTGCTTTTGTACAGATTAGCAGGGGCAATTACCAACTCATGATAAAAGATGACCATACAAAACAAACAACACAACTGCCCAAGCATGCTGACAAAACAGTATTATATGTATGTAGAAGAGCTAACTGTTTAACAGCAAGGTGCAATTCCATTTGGTTTTTGAAGCTGTTTACCTTTAAAAGCATCTGCTTGCTGCTCCACAGACTCTCTCACCATTTTCCAAAAGCAATCTGACACAGCAAGACTTAAGTTCTTTGTTGTTACCTGGTGTGCTTTCAGCATAGATGTCCTGTACAGAAAGACAGCTGGAGGAAATGCTTGTATGCATACCTATGCTCTCTGGCTCACATTTTCTCCCCACAAGAATAAAGCTTTGCCTTTTATAGCACAGAATAACATGTTAATGTGCACCTAACCCAAATTCCAAGGTATTCCTCCAAAATAGATAATCAACAAAGAAAGAAAAAAACCTAACCAAAACAACAACAAATAAGTTTTTTTTTTTAGAGATTACAGTACAAGTACTGCAGTCCCAAGGACCATGCAGGTTAATTTACTGAGAAAATCCAAACCCATGTAATTAAAACTCTGCTCAGTGAACTTCAGCCTAACACACAAGCTAACCCTTTGAACACAAGATTATTGTTACACCAAGACAGAAGTTATTCAGAAGCACTAAAACTCGTATATTTAAGCTGGATTCACCCCTCCCAGATGTATCAAGTGCCTACACACAGGTTAGGAACAGAGTTCTTTTAGAGCCAGTGAGAAGAGAGCAACATCTGAAGAGAGCCTCAAACTGCAGTGGAATCAACTGCTGCCTGAAAGTATCTGTCTGCCTCTCGTCACAGACTTAGAGCAAGCATTAGGAAATGAGACTATATTGGTCACATCAAGAAGATGCTTTAATGGATTAAATCTAAAATACTGTTCCCACAATGCAATCCTTTTTTTTTAAGCTCAACGAGAAAAACAGATGGTAGCATTTACCAGCACAGGCTCATTTTAGTGAAAGTAATAAACAACAGCATACTTTAACAACTTTGAATTTTGAAAAAATTCCTCTTCATATTCTTTAATGGATTCAATGCTTTCACTGCTGTTTCCTGGAGAAAAAAAAAGAGTGCTGCAACAGTTCCATATAGACAGTTTTTTCTGCTATCAAGGAGAAAACACAGAGAGCTAGAGGTCTCCTTACCTTTTCCAGTAACGACTGCAAAATAACCCAAAGCTTTCATTGGGAAGAGTTTGCCTTCAATTATTTGCTGGATCTACAGACATAAAGGATCAAAAGACTACTGTAAGAGGCAGTTTGTCATGGGGCTACGAGTTCTACTCATAAAAGAAAAAAAAAAAAAAAGGCATAAACCAAAGGAGACATAACATAGCAAAACACAAAATAAAGTGAAAAAGCCCATGCCAGAATATCCTAATGCCTTCTTGAGAAATGGAACTTAGGTCACAGGCATGAAAGGAACCAGTATCATAGTAAGCTTATAAGTTTACTATGCTTATGACCAAAGTCATGCAACTGATCACTAAAAGCAAAGCCTGAGGGAGATTAAAACCACCACTATCCAAAAAAATCATACTGAATACAGAAGTAAGGACTCAAAACCATCTAGAACAGGTAAATGAGGTCCAGTATTTCTGACACCATCTCAAGTATTTTTCCATGTGTGACTTCAGCCATCACAAAATAAGAAAAAATTGTTTCAACTCACTCTGTTTGGGCTAGCCACATTTTTCTCGGCAAGATCGACTTTAGTCAACACAAAAATCGTCCGTTTTCCTTGGGGATCCATTTGGCTAACTAAGTCTGTGACAATACTGCGTTCTGCATCCACTGATCCATCTGAAATGAACAAAATCAAAGTTATATTTTTAGGGACTATTTCATCTAGCATGAGGTACTGAAGATACAGCAGGTAGCAAGCAAGTTTCATGTTACAACTTAAAACCAGTAAAATTACACTTGCATTCAATTTTTGGATAAACAGAGAAAATTTCCTTTGTTCTCAGTATCATTAAAAATATTAGCTTGTTGTAGTTGTATAAAAGATTTGAGCAAGTAGCAGCTTGCTCAGAATATTAAACTCTGTTTTTGTTTGTTGCCTCCAAAAATACTTTTGAAGAAATCTTGAATTTTATTATCACCACTTTTTTAAAAAAATAAAAAACCTCTTATCAAAAAGTTGCTTTTTTATGCATATACCACAGGTATAACCACATTCCAAACCATTCTGTTTTGTACACTATTCAAATTACCCCAAATGGAAACAAAATATAGTCAGGAGAGTCCACAGACTAACAGAAGAATCACAATTAATAATTTAAAAAATCCCATCAGCTGGATAACCATCTAGACTCTTATTACCTTGAATACAAAGAATGATGGCATTGGGATTCTGCATGTAGGCCTTGCTGATGCTGAAGATAGTTTCCTTCGTATCTGGAGCCATACCTGATGTCACAGTCTTTAATATGTATATGGAGATACAAATTTCAAAAAAAAAGAGAAACAAAGATGTAAAACAGAAAAAACAACACCTAATGTTCTCACCAATAACACACTTTTTTTTTTTTTCATTTATTGCATACTTACACTAATGACTCCAGGTAAATCAACCAATACCATTCTCTGCAATCCAGGACCCTTCACACTTAAGGAGATGGTCTGTGATGTAAAATTGAAATTAAACTTTTATACACACACACCTACTTTGCATGTAAATAGGTACACAAACACATATAACTTACATAGATGCCTATTTACACAAATATATGCTTTATACCATCAACAGTCTAATTTCAAAAATAGGAAGTCAAGGTTTATATGCATAACAGATTTTAACAGTTCAAATACACTTTGTACAGTGCAAGAATTTAAATATACACAAACTGGATTCAGTCTCCTATTTGAACAATACTTACAAAAGTTACAGATGTACAGGTATTTACTGCTAAATATTTGACAAGTCTTACCTCAGTACTAACAGTACATCCTTCCTTCACACTGTTCCTCATTCTGATTTCTATTTCATGTCTCAAGGCTGCAAGCTGTTTTGAGAAAAGGTATCAAATATAAAGCTGCTTCTAATCATCACAAAAGAAAAATCACCAACATAAGTGAAGAAGTTCATCCAGGGATTAAGATTTCATTTTACAAATACTATTTAAAATGCATGCTGAATAGTTAAGTCTGGTAAATGGGGCTCTTAATGACAGATTACCCTGCATACTCTTAAACATCTTGGCACAAGAGAACCTCCTACATTTTATCCACTTAAGCACCAGCCACAGACCACACTAAAAGATAATTTAATAACTCATATAATGCCTTGCCCCACTAAACATATCTCACTAATTAAACTGGGGCTAATAGCTCAAAGAGTCACATTTTTTCAGATAATTAATGAAAGTCACATTAACTTCCAGTCACTTCTTCATACTTACATCCTCTTCTTTAGTCAGATCAAACTCCCGAGAGCTGTCTTTGAATAAAGCCACATGGTGAGGACCTTCACTAAGCGTTACCTAAATGGTAGAAGCCTTATATGAAAAAGCAAATCCAATCAGAGAAACATGAGAAGAAAGTAGCATGTGTACACTTCCTGCTGCAGATAAACAGCTATGTGTAATGCTTATTTAGCACAGGAGTTCTTATAGTAGGAACTACTACTATTCTGTATATACGGACCATATATAGGAGAAGTTGTCATAGACTATGACAACTCACTTGTCCACAGACCACAGTTCATCTATGGTACAATTAATGGCATGATCAGGGGAAGAAAAATAGGACAAATCCTGATTCAGAGACGGGGATGTTTCTTACCTTAACAGGGGAACGTGTCATCATCTCCCCAGACCCTCGAGGGAATATCCGGGCTTGGGCAATCATTTCTAGCACACTGGTTTTTCCTGCACTTTGATCTCCAACCACCACCACCTTAAGTCAAAGTGTAAATATCTGTTGGCTTTCAGCAGTACATTTTGGAAGCCTATACAGAAGCTGACTAAAAAGACATCAGTCCGAGTCAGCACCAGCTGTATTACATTTGACAGCAAATGCATTGATTTAAATACAGAATCCCTGAAGAAACACTAACTTGGAGTAATGCAAAAAACTGACTTGTGCTTAAGACACCACAGTCCACCAAGCACCCCATGGGCCTAGCCTGCCAAGCCACCTCATGAAGAGAGGAAGGGTTCCTGTTCTAGTGTCAGGCAGCTGTTCTCTCCTTGAACAAAACCCTCCCAGCTGTCAAAACACTGAAGACTACTCACCTGGTATTTGCTGCTTCTACCTGGAGAAGGATGAATTCTCATGTTGTTTGCTGTCATTTCCCTATCTTACTGGCTTCCTAGAGAAGCCACCAGTGCTATAGGTGGTTGCACAAGCAGGAAGCATTCCAGCCTAGTTAAATCCCTTCTCATGCTCCCCTATCCAAAAGCAACACTACTTAGGGGACTACTTTGGGTGCTTTATCTTCTCAGCTCCACCAGTACCCACTGGGAAACAGTCATTCTACAATGCTGCTGACCAAACCTGTTTAGAATGAAAGGCTGATCTAGATTGGATTTGTCTGTGAGATGAGACAGACTTGACATAGTTACACTGGTTATTCTCACAATTCTTTTGTTGCATTTACAATGGGCAATATGTAATAAGCTTAACACTAGTGCTGCATTATTCTAGAATATAATTAAATGTTCTATGAAATAATAAAACTGGTGTTTCGGTAAAAAACAAACTTTTAATCTACTTACTCGAGGTAGGTGATCTTGAGTGTTGTAATTGGCATCATAATCAGACAGGATGTCGAGTACTTCAGAATACATATCAATCAAAGACTTCTACAAAAAAAAGTAGAGAGAATCCACACCCAATCTACAGGGACTATGTTTCAGAGTACTTTTTATGTATATTCTGTAAACTTATGTTCTTATCATATCATGATGGTGTGAAACCTTAACAGTCTATACAGCAGCACAGATCTGTTTTATGAGGTACAATATCAAGTTAAGTCATTCCTTGCCTTCTGTGGATAAAATACTATAGCTGCAGATGCATCTTGCTGAAGGAGCAAAATTAGAGCTCTCACATACAGTGTAACAAAACAACAGCACCCAGACTTCACAGACTCCAAATTAAGAAGCTGTATTGAGTTTCTTACATTAAACATCCAAACTTTTTCACCTTGATTAACATCAAGTATTAACAATGGTACAGAGCTATCAACATCATTCTATACAAACAAGAACTCCCTATCTTCCAGTACCAAGAGGAAAGAGAAAGACTCATACTGGTCAGCAAGTGATGCAGAGAGAGGCAGACAACCTTGGATTTTACAACATTCAGGAGTGTTGTCAGACAAAAGCAAAAGCAGACTTCATTCAGTCTCTCTGGATTTATACAGGGTCATTGAATGATGTTCCCTGACTCTGTCACTACATTCCTACTCAATAAGACTGACAAAAAAAGCACAAAGGTATCTAACTGTGTATGAAAGAAGAGTTGGAAGCATATTTATTAGCATATAGTGAAGCTACATCAAAACCACCAATCCACATTTCCCACTTAGGTAAATAAAGTTAGACTTGGTAACCCCTTTGTGCTTTTCGACTGAAGCCACTTTCAAAGTTATGAAGCAAACAAAACAAACACAAAAAGATGTATAAAGCCCTTAGAATGCCAAAAATAGCATAGATATAACAAATGTTAAAAGCTCACATACAAATTCACAAATATAATTTAGAATAGCAGCCTGGAAGATATGGCATAGTTCTATTTCTATGATGATCTGTAACACTGAAGTACCTTTAACTTCCTCTGATGAATTCCCTTGTCATCTCTTTGCAGTACCAATTTTCTTAATTCTTTGTTTTCCTTCTCCAATCGCTCAAGCATTCTTTGGTATTTCAGCTACAAAAGAGTGGTATACAAATACAATTTTGTGATTAAAATGTGGTACATTCACATAAGTAAAATATATGAAAAATACATTATTCTTCAAGCATGGCTAGAAAATACAGTGTGCAGTGATCACAAAGGTGTCTATTTACTTAAAATACAAAGAAATGATGGCAGATTATTATCAACACAAATGCCTTTGATTTAGATACCACCGAGTTTGACCATTGTGGTCTTATTAAAACTTCTGAAGCAATCTCTAAGCATCTCAAACAAGCATTATTTTGAAAGGAGCTACATGTGCAGTAAGACAGAAATCAGTGTCAGTTAGAAATGGCTGTTTTATCAAAAAGAACAATGGGCTTAAATGTGAATTTGCAAGCCAAGTTCAGACCCTTTCTACAGGATACACAGTTAATGAAACGACTGTACCAGCTCAGTCCTGTTAAGGGGAGATTAGATAGTGCTTTGATGACGAGACATGAATACAGTTTTGATACCTAGTCCAAAATCTATTTCTGTGATGTGGAAATGTATTTGGCTTTTAAGCTCGTTCTAAGACAAAACACTTGGGAGGAAAACATGTTGCTGTCTAAATAAGAAATGTAAATCGTATTAGCTGAGAACTGTACATCGCATTAGCTGAGGAACCATGGTTCCTGGTCTGTAAGGACTGCCTAAGGGATGAAATATTCCTTTGTAAAACATAACCCCTCAGAAGAGCTGGAAATGCTCCTTGTTGAACACATGAAGTGAATTCTCAAATTAGCTACTGAATTCATTGCCAAATTTCAGAGAAGGTGAAAATGATTTTACATTTGTGACTTTGTTCTTAAATAAGATATGCTCGTATATACTTGCATCCCTCAGAGAAGATACTAGATATTACTCTTTTAACATTGTCGGGTTCTAAGTACAAGTTTTCTGTACAGGAAACAAAGTAAGATGAATATATTTGCTATATACAAAAATTTATATTAAAAAAAATGGACAAATCTCTATTATTGAACTCCTATGTTAAGCCACACACATTTTAAAGGTACACTTGGAAAAGCAATGATCCTAAAGCTGGTCTACACATCTTTTCATTTTCTGCCAGTTAATGAAGCAGGCTTTTCTTTAACAGAAGTAACAGGAGGAAATACTGAAAACTGGATTTCACTTGCAAAAGCACAGCTTCTTTCAGAATATAGTAAATGACAACAACTGAACCATATGCAAGACATTCAGAAACTGAAAGTGGCTTGGGTTTTGTGAAGCAGTAGCTTTTAGAAACGTATATTAAAAATCTTATCAACAGTTGCCATTATTATTCAAATTTTCACTATGTGATTTTTTAAGAGGACATCACTCTGAACAGCACCATCCTCTTCTCTTTCTTAAAGGGATTAGATATTCTCTAAAATCCCAAAGAGAGGTCAGAGAAAAAGCTTCTCATCTGCCCTTAGAAGTTTTCATACTGAATAGTCCAAGCAAAGAAACAGCTTTAATTAAAAGAACTGCTTAATCCTTCACAAAACAGATTCTGATTAAGATGTCACGGCTTACATACAAATCTAGAATTGTAACTGCAATTATTTTTCTTGATGGAACAAAAAAAAGATACTTTGGGTCTCCTGAATGCCACTGTACTATAATCTGAATGTTTTGCCCCTACTATGCCATGTGGTATCTATTTTTCCTCTCGGACCTCTGTTGTTTGGTCAGCAAATGCATTTAAGAGCTTCTTTACTTTACTAGAAATGACGTTTCAGAGATTAAGGGATTACAATGGAACTCAATAAGTAAACTCATTTCCTTTCTGCAACAAATGTGCCACTAATACATATATATAAGATACCACAGATATATTTAGTAGCAATTAAATTATAAAAGACAACTGTAGAATGTAAGGAGTAAACTTAGAATGTATAACAAGTTAAAAAATGGAATACCACTACTGTATTTATGTAACACATTTGAGCTGACTTTACTTTACCAATACACAACATTGAAGGCAAGGAAGGTATTTGCCTTACTCTTACTCTCCTCTCTTGCTTTCAGTCACTGACAGAGAAAGAACAGCCTGGACCGACCTTTGGCATGTGCTAACAGTCAATTCTGTATTGATCAATGAAAAGACTGCATAAAGTTCTGCATTTTTACCAAATATCTTACATTCCAAGCATGCTTTTGACTAGTAAATCTGAATGTGCTGTACATAAATTGTCACTTAAAATATCAGAAAAGTTACCTGAGTGCGTAGAAGTTCTTCTTGAAGCTGATCAACTTTCTCTTTGTCAGAAACCTACAAAGAAAAACAATCATGGCTACTAACAAAGCGTTTATCCACTGCAAGAAAGCAAATCACAAACTGAAAGTTGAACTGCACATACTAAAATTAACTTTACATGCACTTTAAAGCAAGTAAGATTCTTCAATTAGCATCTGACATTTAGCATTGATGAGAAGTTCCATCTGCAGCAGGATGTTCACATGAAAGAATTCCAGTATAATTCACATCAAAAAAAATAATTCCAGTCATAATTCCAATACATGCAAATCCACAAATTAACCCTTCAAGACTAGGAAATGTGTTTTAAGGAAAACTGTATGGAGCTCAGAGCTCTTTGAATACTTCCTTAAATGTAATTTTGGTGGTCAGGATCACATGTTCTGAATTAGCATCACTTTAATAGGATACATTACTAAAATGCTTGCTACAGAAACCACTTTTAGGTAAGTATTTACTATTTCTGAATCTTCAAGGGGACCTCATACCCTGTTTGTATTTTTTCACAATTATAATCCTAAACATGCATGCACAACCTCATAAATTGTAGTTAGTCAGGACAGTCTTGAAAGGTTATTTTAGAATTACTGAAGTTAAATTAAAAACTGGAAAAATTAGGATATTATAACACAAAACATTTTGAAGTTCAAGACATAAATGTAATAAGATCAGGCAATTACAGCCATTCTTAGTTAAATATTCGTAAAATAGGTTCATCAGGATGTAAACCCATCTGCTCAAAATAATCCCTTCTAGTAACACAATGACAAAAGCAATAAAGATGCAATACAAATTCCCATCAGTATTTACAAACATGAAAATCTAACTCTTGCCTGATGAATTATTAGATTTAGAAAAAATTATCTGAACAATGAATGATGTAGGTAAAAGCTTTAATATTTAAATAATGCTTATGTAATAAAGTTGTAACATTCAGAACTCAAGTTAGCTTCCTATCAGGTAGAGCATATTATCCAACATGCAGAGGACATTTGTTACTCAGCCACCACTCAGATTAGTAACTATAATTTCACACCAGTTGTTACAAATTAAATAAGAAAAATATCCAATTATTCACAGTGATTGATATTCAGTTATTAAACCTGTAATATACAAGACTGTGCCTGTGCTTTGTAGAAAGCAATCCAAGCTGACTCTTCAATCAATGTCAAACTTATTTTCTTATTCATAAACAGCAGAGAGGAAGTGCTGTAAGTTGAATTCCCTCTCATTTATGTTAGTTGGCTCAGCAATAACAGAAGTGTGACAGAAACAGGGTTAGCTTAGCACACAGACAACTTGATGCGTGCAGCCACAATGTGGCACATGCAAATAAACATTCACATATATGCACACACTTCCAACACCTCAGAGACAGAAGAGGTAAATAGAAGACAAGAAGAATGTTGTGAAGAGATAGAAGAAGCAACAAAATAAAGGAAAGTGGAAAACAAAGTGTTTCCATCTGCTGCAGAGTTTTAAATTAACATTTTCTCTGCTCTTAAGCAAGCAGTTCCTAACAGTACTGCTGGGGCCTTAATGCAACTTTGAATCACACACAAAGAGGTTACCTCTGACCACAGGAGCATTGCTGTTATGTACACTATCCTTATGTTTAACACAGCAAGTAAAAATGTTGCCCACAGCTACATGTTGTAAAATGTGAAGCCAAGAATTATCTAGCACTAGATTATTAAATCTGTTAAGGACAACTATGTAAGCTTTGTCAAAAATAGCAAACAGTTCTACAATCATTTATATGCTTCAGCATTTGGTTCAGATGTTCTTTGAACATTAGTACATACAGTATTTTGAACATGAGATTTAAA
The DNA here is from genome assembly GCA_038090715.1 of Florisuga fusca. NCBI lineage: Eukaryota > Metazoa > Chordata > Aves > Apodiformes > Trochilidae > Florisuga > Florisuga fusca. The sequence continues at coordinate 611,277 of JAAWXA010000032.1, forward strand.
TTATTGCTAAAAATTCTAAGTTGTTCATAAAAGCTAAAACTATTATAACAATCCAAAGTACTTAAGTCACGTATGACTATTCTATGACCTATGATTTCTACACAGAAAACATAAAATTAAGAAATCAACTATTAAAATGTCTCTAAATAAGCACATCAATATTTATTTACTTCAGTTCACCACAGTTTGCACATCAAGATTCCTTTCTTTCTCCATTGCCACCATAAAGAATTATGAAAAAAGAAAACTGTGGGGCCATTTCAGTCAAGGGTTCCTGCACACCAAGATGCAGACACCTCTTCACAAAGATAACCAGAAGCTCTTTACACAGTTACTCATTTTGCACAGTGATTGCTTTCCAACACCCTTTGTCACACATTGTATAAAATAAGAGTTTGCCTCTGAAAATGCAGTAACTTTGAAACCACAGTTACTGGTTTTAAAATTATAGTCTTGTTATACAATATACAAATTGATCATCTACAGAAGAACTACAACAATTTCCAGTAACATAACTGAAAATATCAAGGCCCAGACAATATGCATGTAAAAAGCAGACATGCACAGTACACCTGTGCAAGTCTAATCAGTTATACTCAAATATTTATCAATGGGCTAACAAAAACAAAAGGAAACAATTACCTTTGGTTTTTATTCCCTCTTCTGATTGTGAGAGAATTATTCAATTTACAACTGAAGTAGATTTAATATTGAGTAATTAAACTAAAATAGAAAAGTATTCAAAAAATTGGGCAACAGAACTCTGCAAAAGTGCAATTATGTTCTCTAGAATTCATGTTGTCTAGTAGACAAGCAAGCAAGTCAGTTCAGTTATAAAATAAACAAGATTAGTTTACAGCCTGTCAAAAGGTCATGCAATGACTCAACAATTTCATCTTTCAAAGGAGAATTTGGATCAGTGCTTGGAACCTTTACTACCTTGATATGAGGATATAGCTTAAAGAAAAAAACTACCATCCCTTTCAATTTGTTTCAAGCAAAAAGGTTAGTGTGAGAAACAAGATATATTCCTTTCCATTAGGCATGTATGCCAAATGGCACACTGGAATGCTACATTAAAACTTTTTATAAGCAAGGGCAGCTTAAACTTTCAGTACTTGAGGAACAGAGTACCTGCCCTGGAGGACAGAATACAAAGACAGCCTTTAGAGCTATTTCAAAACCTGGGAACTGTAAGATTTGTTGCAAGAAAGTACAAGCAAAGTAGAATTTAAATCAAAAAGAAATTCAATATTGAGCTCAATTTTTTTCTTGTCCGCCTTTATTATTATTTCATTATAAACTTTAAGCTACTATTTCACATTCCAATTCTTTCAAACTATATACTATCTGGTGGAGCCTGAAGTTACTCTTATTACAAAAAAAAAACCCCAAAACAAACCCAAACAAAACAACTAACTGAACATACAGAAAATGAAGATGACTGCAGACATCTTTACTCTTCTACTAAAAATACACATCCAGAAGGGAATAAATGCAATATTTGTAGGACACCTAAAAGCCTCCAATAATAGTTTGGTTGTTCTTTTACATATTGCCTAGATTAACCAGCTGAGGACAGAACAAATCAGTGTTATTTTAAATCCAGACAGAATATCAACTAAAAGCATTTGAATAATAAAGTATGCAGAAAATTTGCCTTTCACCATCTTTTTTTCTTTTAAAAAAAAGATGAACAGAATGGCTGGGAGTTGTAACTCTGAAGCATAAAAAACAATATGTCAAGAAAGCAAGATATTTAGGTTTGAAATGCTACTATAGTTTCAGAGAACCCTGATTTGTTGACAGGCAATTGAAGCTATGAAACTGTCTAGCAGTTTAACTGTTACTGTGTTGCTCTTCCTGTGGGAGTTACCTGTATATGCACAAGACTAAGATCCAGTACTCAATTCCAAAGCTATTGAATCTTTTTTGGGAGCACAGAAGCAGCCAACAAAGCAAGATGGTTAAGAATCAATGGCTGTAACAGATTAGACAACTAAAATACCCTGATTCAGAAAGCCTTTCCAATTCATTGCAGCCATATAATGAGTAAAATGATCAGAGCTCAAAGTAAGTTAAGGGATATGCAGATGTTCAACAACCAGAGCATATCAATAAAATTATGCTTTAGAAAGGAAAACAAGCCAAAGGAATGCTTTTGATAAATATATAGTAAAGACTGTTATTACCAGCACAATTTAATTGTCCGTGCAACATTGTTTCTAAGCAGCTGTTGTAATTTTCAAACAAGTAACAGCAAAAAGCAGGAAAAAAAAATTCCCAGAGCTCTATTGCCTGTGAACAGCCATACTCTTACAAGACAGAGCTACCGTAAGCAACAGGAGAGAAAACAAACTTGACACTTATTCACATTCTTTCTTTAAATGCATTTTTAATGCATGGACTTTAAATAACAGTTTTTGTAGAGTCAGAGAACATACAATTTCAAAGCAACACAAAAATGTATGTTCTGCTTTTAACACCATGCTTTAAATGCAACTCCTTTAAACAAAAACAGAACTCTATATTTGTAATGAAGTTGGCTGTAACAATTATTTGAGCCCATGATGTAATCAGTTAGACTTTTCTAGCCCAAATGCAGAAGGCTGAAGTATACCATTAGTGTGAATACAGAATGTAATGTCCCTTAAGCCATCACCTTTCGCTTCTGCTGGGAAGAGCCCATGTTATACTGTCCAGCGGCTCTGCGTGCTTCCTCTTCATGCTGCTGGATTTGTTGTTGTAACAGAATGAGTTCACCAAGGAGGCCCTGCCATGAGTTTGTAATAAAAAGGAGAGGAAAAATTCGGGGTGTAAGGAGAACAAAGTTAAACCAAAGGGCACGACAAAAACAGATGAAAAACAAGTATGAATGGGTCAGTTCAAACAAAAGTGAAATTTTATAAGCAAGATCTCTTGCCACTAGCAAATCTATGTAAAAACAATAAACATTTAACTACATTTTATGATTATATTCAACTTCGACTAAGTATCTAAATGTTAAAAAAAAAAAAAAAAAAATCAACTGTCCTGGCTTTAAAATATTATCCAAGGCTTCAGGATGTAATTTCAATTATGGATATCAGAAGTTCTTCAGTATCAGCAACTTCCCACAACTCAACCATCTCTGTATTTAAGGTAAGTGTTGGGATATTCTACACAAAGTTGTGCTCAACAGCCAATAAGGCTCAACTTTGTCCATAATGTAGAAGTTCTCATTTTGTTATTACCAGCAACAGTTTAGAGAAAGATGACTGTGTCTGTTACTTAACTTTCTCAAACTAGGAGAAGCAAGATAGTTCATAAAGTATAAAGAGAAAGCTCCCTCTCCACCTCCGTAGCAGACTGCAGTTTAAATTCATCCTGTCATGATCCTTTCTGATTACTTAAAAATCCCTGCAATTTACTGCTTATTCCTTTACTTATTCAGCATTCTGCTTAGTTTTCTACTCTTCTCCATCCACAAAAAATATTCTTGTAATGGTAAGTTCTCTTTCAAAATTGGTGTATAAATGCTATGCCAGCATCTACTGGAACTTTATGTACAGTTCATTTCAGAGACTGCTGACAAAAGTATTAATGAACCATTCAAATAAAACTAAAATATACAAATCTTCCAATAAGCAGACATTCAGTGAAATGAAATGTTTCAAAAATGCACTCTGAAAATCCAAACAACCCCAAAATAGAACTTTGGTGTAAGAATTCAAGACATCTACCATGAAGTTATACATTTGTTTCATGAAACACACAGGCATGTACACATGAGGATAAACAACACAGGAGAGAGAGGGTAAGAAAGACAATCAAATGACCAAATATAAACATCTGTTAAACAGTGATTTGTGATTTAACATTTCAAGAATAGAAAAATTTTCACATCTGAATTTACTGAACCACTTTAAGATTTAATCAATTTTATATTGCCAGCCTAGCAAACTCAGAGCTGTGCCAAAAACTTGGGCAAAACAAAAGATTTCATTTCTGTACAGCAGCAAGGAGAGACAGCCTCATGGCTACACTGAATATCAGAGAAACAACAATATATTGCCATTTCACAAACAAGGAAACTCAACACAACCTGACCCAATCCCTTTAAACACTATGCTATGGGTCAAGGAAATGAAAAAAAACACTGCACAAAACCTGTTATGAAGATCTTTCAGCATTTAAACAAAAAGTGTAACAAATGTTTGAAATAAAAAGCCTTTAACAACTATCATTCCACCATTAAATAAAACATTCAAGTAAAAAAATAGTGATTTAAACAGTCTTTCAATAATATTTTACTTGTATACACAAGTACAGTCAATAGTTTTATTTCCTTTATTTTCCATTTCTGAATTCATTGGTTTGAATAAAAACCAACCAACCAAAAAAACAGGAAAAAAAACCCCAAAAATCCCCACACCACCAAGAACCTTAAATTGCACAGAGATTTACACATAACCTCCAGGCTGGTATGAACCAGGACAGAATCAAAAATTTTTAAATCTCTGTCAGGGGACACTATGACTATTTTTCCCTTAAAAAAGTATAAATAATTGATCATTCCAGTGTAAAAGTATCTATTTTAAAGAATTTTCTCTAGAAAAAAAAAGAACATTGATCAATTAATGGGATTTCAGAAAACAAGTTACTTGGAATAATTTTATTATTATTTCCCTTATTAAAGAAACAATGTAATGGGGACTAACACTATCTAACAAACACACAGGCAGGCACACACCCTGCAAAGTCATCATGAAAATCCGAGTATACGATAAATAAAAAAAAGGGAAAACAAGTGCTGACATTGTTACTCCATATGCTTTTAAAAAATACATTATTTAACATTAAAAATCAGTATCTTGTTCTTCAGGTGAGCATGGCTGTCTCTCTAATCTGAACCTTCCTCATGACTAAACTATTCATGTCCCATGTTCATGAGCAAACAAAGCTCTGCCTTTTTGCCTGCCTTGACTTTTCCCACTATTTCCTGCTGACTTCAGTGTGACCCTTCATGAGAAAAGCTGATCCACAATTAGGTCCTTTCAGGAAATTAAAAGATGAGGGATGTATGGGGGTAAAAATGATGAGAAAGGCAGAGATAAATTTGCAAGAACCTGAATACATGACAGTTTTATCCGGAGTACCTATAACATGAAAATGAGAATTAAGTTGGGAATCTAAAGGTGCTATGAATAGAAAAGAGGAAATTATGTAAACTTTACTGCATAACTTGTAAAAAATTAGGATTTTTGTGCTTTCTTAAAAAAAGAAAGATCCAAGTCAAGTGATATTCCTTAGTAAAGCCTCTTTCACTCTCCAACTGCAGCAAACAGCCCTAGGATTACCATGCTGCCTCCTACACCAGAAGAAGGTGACCCTGTGCACACTGCCCAATCCTCAACCATCATGTTCCTCAAGCATGAGATTTTATCAAAGTGCCAAAGGCAGAGAAGGGACTTTATGGTTCACTTTGAATTGTTTATCTGGCTTTTAAGCCCCAAATTAATACTTAAGTCACATTTTTCATACCCACTTCATCACAGCTATAACCACTATAAATTTTCTTCAAAAACTGAGCTAAGCTTTGGAATTTGTTTGCTTTAATAGGAAGCTGAAATGTTTTAGGAAATATTTTTCTGGAGACAGACAACAGTGCAAGGTAATTTTCTAAGAAGGTAACAGCCATTTCGAGTGCAAGCCTGAACTAGTCCCACACATTAAGTGAAGTATTTTCCTACACTGTAGTTTTTATAACTGTCTTTCCTCCTCTTTCTCCAAGAGGAAAATTTCTTATTTAATCCAAGAAGAAACAGATTTAAACTCCATCTATTTAAATTACTTAACTGAATACCTCAGCAATTTTAATTAGTTTATCTTTTTAAAAAATTGTACTTTTTGTATTAAATGAGAGATTAGGGGACAAACACATTAGGTTGCAAGAAGCAGTACAGCCTGATCAGTTGGCTGGTTGGTACAATGTTCACTCTCTCAAGCTTGTTTTGCAAACTGGTTCCTCACTCATTCTACAGGAAATTGAGACCCATTTGAGCACCATGCCCATTAACACTTCTACAGAACAATCATCCAATTTTCATTATGAAACAAAGAAAACAATCTTGACAGACACATTTAATACCAAGCTACAGCACTTTATGCATCCATACAATCTTATGTGCATCCATCACAATTTTTAAACTAGTATTGCCTAGCAAAGGAAAGCACTCAAGGAAAGAAGGCCATCTAACCCATTGTCTTGAAAATTATTGTTTTACTTGGTTATGCCTTGTTAGATATGTGCTTTGTTTGAAATATTGACCAAATCAATATTAATTACAAACCCACAGTTTTGAAACTTAACATTTCTAATGTAATTGGAATAACTAAAATAAGTAGACCAGACTAAATTTTCTAAATTCATGTGGGCTGATAATTCACAAACAACAGCCAAAGTTTTGTTGGCAAAGTTAAAATGCAGAACAATAATAAATATCACTGATATTACCAGTATTCAGTAAAAGTATCAGTTAATTTAAAGACAATGAACTACGATGGCCACTTCACAAATCATAGCAGTTTTACATATTTTTAACAGTGAAACCTGTGCTAAAGCAATCACTCAAGAGACAACAAATTATAGTTCACTAAGAAAGGAGAAAAAAACCCCAACAATTTTTATGCAGAAATCCATCACTGCTCTAAAAGGAAAACAAGTTACTAAATGAGCTTTGTACAGGTTTCACTATCTATTGCCATGCAGAATTGATGTAGAATAGATGTATACATGCCTGCATATACAGAAATGCTGTTTGCATGAATGTCCAAGTTATAGTTTAAACAATTTCAGTTGCAAAAAGGTAATAATTTACAAATTACCCTGATATATATTAATTTCCATTAAAAAATATTTTAAAAATATACACAATAATCAACATTACAATTTTAGAATTTAGTAGAAGTAAAAATTACTGTTCATGAAAGCAAAAAAACTTCACCTCCCTTACATGAAGGAAAACACACAAAAACTTTTAGCTATCAAAACACAGTAATTATTTTTATAAAGCATACAAAATTATATTCTGGAAAATATTAAGTAAAAAGACAGACTTTAAGACTTAAACAGAAATTCTTTATTAAGGCAGAAATCCTTAGGTAATCACAATTGTGTAAACGTCAACAGAAGTGAGGTTTCAAGCAGAAATGCTTGAAAATAACTGTAAAAGCCTAAACCAACTTCAGTAATAAGCTGTAAGCTCAGGTGCCACTGAGAATCCGCCCTGAAAATTTGCAAATGCACACAATTGTATTATTACAAATGAATTTTCTTAAGAATGCAACTCCTAAAGATTTGTATGACTGCCTTGTATTTTCCTTATACCAAAATGTTTATCATCATTGTATTGCTTATATATTAAAAGCCCAATACACACTCAAATAATTTTAAAGAAAAATTCTATTCAAGCTGCTTCAAATGAACATCTGCAACTAGATATCAAAGCACTTAAAAAAAATCATCTGCTGTTAAGACATTTAATATTGCAAGAGAGTAGTTACCTTCTTGTACTGTTTGTCATTGTCATATGCCTGGTCAGTAGCTCTGAACGCCGTTTCTCCTGGAGAACCTAGAATGTAATTACAGAAACTCATTAGAGCATACCAACAGTACTTAAACATTCTCAAACTACACCTACTGTAAAATTAAAAAGTTTCAATCCCTATTAATTATTAGTTAAAAAGATTCACTTTAAGGCACTGAAAAATAAATTAATTTTAAAACTCATCTGGAAATTTGATATCTAGTTTGTGACTTGGATTAGTTATATTACAAGAGAGCAGGCAGCTTCAGTTACACTACTGTGGTTCTGCAAACACTATAAAATTAATTTCTGGTAAACATGAAAGGATAACACAAATTCCACTGGTATTATTATAACAAGAAAAAAAATGTTCTTTCCCACTTTAGTGACACAGGTTTTCAAAGCAAGTTCCTAGACAATGCCTGAAGTAAAAAGTACCTAACTAAGGACTGTGGCAAAGAGATAACTATTGATCTAGTCATTCTCACAGGGGAGGATGTAAGTTTTTTTTTAAGTAGCTGGAAAGTGCTTGTAATTCAGTATTAAATTGCTATCAAATGTGTTTACATTGATATTCACTCCTCTTAGTACAGCAGTGTTTTAAGAGTTTGCTTTAAAGACACAGGTTAAGGGCAGTAAAAAGGGCTTTTACACACCTAACAACAGAAGTAGATCAGAAGCTCCTATGACTTCACTAACCAAATTGTAACCTGTGAAAAATCAGCAGAAGAGGGGAAATAAAAATTATAAATATAAAATAAAATGCAAAACAAAGATGAGGGATCTTTGTCTCATTTGGAGGATCACACAATCATAAATGGCAACTATGCCCCAGAGAGTACCAGAACAAATAATAGGTGACATTTCACAATACCAGTTGATAGCACCACAATTTTAAACAGCCAAAATACATAGGAGATTGTAATCTACTTGTCACTCCCTTGAAATTGGTCCCTACTTAGGAGCTTACCGAGTTGGTAAGATGAATAAACTAGTTATAGTATTGCCATTATTTTAAGATATTAAGAAATTATTTTAAGAAAATGAAAATGCACTTCTCATGCACACTGATACAAAAATATTTTCAAAATGTACTTAGAGGAAGGACTATAAAACCTCACAGAAATAATCTTTCATGAATACAAATATATGTAGTTTGATAACAAAGGTATGTAAAAGGAACAGTCTGGCACTTTATTACAAGAATGACAGAGTGAAGTTTCGAGCTGTGCTCATTAGCAAGTCGAATAAAATGTTCAAATAAATAATTTTTAGTTTTAAAAAATTCCACCAATCAGAAGTGTCTTATTTAAATCTCCCAAACCTAGAAAACCATTAAGCCTACTACTTCCTGGACACACTGAATGCACAGACCCTCCCCATGTCACAGTCTCTGAAAGAATTAAAACTCCATCCTAAGCTATATCTTCAAGTAAGTCCTTCTGGAGCCATTTCCAGCTGGAAAACATTCAACTCAAAGGAATACCTTTGCTATAGATTATTTCCCACACTTGCAACATTAACAATCATCATTCTTAATGATCCAACTCTCTTCTCCTGAAAAAGTTGTAGCACTGTTACTGTCCAGCACCAAATTCCTGCCAAACACATCCAGCCTCTGTGATTCATTGAAGCAAGAATTCTGGGTTTCTATCCAATTTTACACTTAAACTCTGTATTTGCTACTAGAACTCTTATTTTTAAAAATACATTACACTTACCTGTCCAGACGAGATACTCACTGAAAGATAATGCATTTTCAGGATCCACTTTCTTTTAGTGTCTAAGGACATATTTGTAACCTCATCTTCTAATATCTTATGTATTCAAAATTAAAACTAAGCTGAAAAATTATTCTCACCAGGAGAAAAAAATCCTTTCAGTGACGCGAAGCTCTCTCCAATCTTGTCAAAGTCAGGCAGAAGTTTGGCAAGGTCATCTGCATCAGGAAGGGCTTTGATGAGTTTTTCTAGGAAAACAGTACAACACCTAATGAGTAGGGTTTTTTCCTATTGTTTCTGTGAAGAGAAATGGCTGTAAAACTTTGCAACTGTTTTGGGAGAAGGCTGTTTAAATCATTTTTTTTTATTTAAGAAGTTTCTTTCCACATGCACCTCCCCCATTAGTGTTGGGAAAGATTATCAGACCTGAAAAGCCACTTGCTTTTTTAGACTTTGAACTTCCTGATAAGTTGGTGGCCTCAGGCACTTTAAAACTGTCTAAAACTTATTGCTGTTTTCCACCACGTTTCATACATTATTGTCTCACAAACTTCATAAAGACAGTTTTTGAACTAAATGATACTGCAACTATGATCACTCCCTGTACATTTTCAGGAAAGCTTGTTCTCCAATTTCAAAAAAAGTCAATTTCATCATCCCTTAAAAACCAAAATTTATTAGCTGTAAAGTACTAGAACAATTAGCATCCACTAGCATAAAAAGAAAACATTTGTCCTACTTATTCAATCTCTGCATCTATGTGATGTAGTAAAATCTTCATAAACTTTTTGAAAAAAAAAAAGACCACCTAACTACTCTGCATACAGTAGTAACTCAATCCATGTTTTTTGCATTTCTTTCATCTGAAAATATGCAAAAAACCTACTATAACCAAAAGACGCAGGAAAAGAATGCCAATATTTTTCCTCTTTTCTTCCATACCTTCAAGATAATTTTGTAGACAAGCAGCTACATAATTCTGCATTTTCATGGTCTTTTACTCATAGCCATCTTTTACTTGTTTGTTTTTTTAAGATGTCATTTATATGCTTCTATTTTAAAATAACACTACTAGAACCTGCCTAAGTCTCCTTGATTATGCTGCAGCTTTCCTTTCAATGGTGGGATTACACGGCCAAATGGAAACTGCCAAGAACATCCTCAAATGAAAGAATGAATTATGGAGTACCAATACTAAATAATGCTTTCATTTCTTCCTACAAACACAATGCTACAAACACCTTGGTAAGACACACCCCAAACTCTGACAATACAGATTCACTCAAATTAAAGCTATAAAGACACTACTGGAGAGAGGCACAGAGGACCTGCACCCTTATGTTTAAGTTTTATGTATGCTAGTCTTTAGATACAGGAACATGTTTTTGTGATACCGAAGTCAATATGTTCATCAAGCTCCCAAATGAAGTCAGGAACAATCCACTTATATTCATCGAGATCCGGCACCATGTCCTTCCACTGATCATATGTCTAATACAAAAAATTAAAAAATATATTTAGTACAAACAGAAAAAGACATGTACGTAGAGAAGCACGCAGAAGTAATCTTTTGAAATGCAATAACTGCACATAAAACATACTAACTTGTGGTACATAAAAACACCAAAGACAAAATGCATAAAAGAGCTTCCAGAGATAAATACCTTCTTAGCTGTATAACCACCACCTACAGCAGATCCCAATATAAGATACCGAATTTTGAGAAGCCTTGATGCTAGCCTAGCTAGCCAGAAGTTCCTGTGGAATTGGTATCCGTATTTTACATTTAAAAGTTTTGTTTTGCGTAGGGGAAGACGATTAAGAGAAGAGAACAGCTGGATGGATATCCTTAGTGGAGATCTTTGAAATTTTGAACTTGAATAGTAGGGATGATGTATACTTCGGGAAGCAAGATGCAAGTTCTGCAGTGGTGATTTTCTTTTTATTCTATAGCTGCTATTTGCTAGACTCCGGCAGATGACACTGAAAGAAAGAAATAAAAACTTGTAAGCAACAGATTTCCTCATCACACCATTAACTCATAACCTCTTCAGAAGCAATTCACATTACATTTTAACTGTTTACAGATAAATTACAGCATCATTCTAAAAATATCATTTCCAGCTATCATTGGCATGCTACCTGAAAAAAATATGTAAATGTCATTGATAGGTATGGCATTCTAGTAATTATAGAAATAAATCCCTAAATACAATTTATGAAGTCCATTATGAATTATACTTCCACACTGGATTAAGGCAGCTAGCATGTCTGTGATAAAACACAGTTTGGGCAAACAGGAGCTAACAGTCCACAGAAGAGTATGATCAACCTGCAGTATTAAAGATAATTAGAAGTTCAGTCTGTCTTGTTATTCAATATAAACATTTAAAGAACATAAGTTTGTAGAGGATTTTCAACTTCAAAAGTAAGAATACACAAAATTCCTTTGCAAAACACATCTTTCCTTTTCTTGGCAAAGCAGATCCTCCTTTGGGGCTGATGACACCTTTCAGTCAAATATCCTGTGGTTCTAGGATTACAGCATTATTGTTTTGTCTTTGGGGACATACAGACAAGATTACTTCTGGAGATGGCAGCACCATGTTTGTTGGGAGACTTCAATGAAGTGATTCAAATTTACGCAAAATGAAAAATTTCAGCCTCAAAGATTTGAGTCTGAAAACAGAAGTCAGCCATGAAAAGAACCTGTTAATACACAGGCACCTTATCAATCCTACCAGAGTTAAAACAAACAGACAGACTGGAACAAAGCTCCTTGTACACTTCCAATCACACTATCTGCATTCTTCAGCATTCTGGGGTAGTTGTGGTAGTTTAGGGAGAAGAACTGCTCTGGAAAAAGCAATTTCTTCTGTCACTTTCTGGTCTCACCATCATACCAGAATGGTTGGCACTACATCATTTACTGGATACAAAATATGAGTGAAGTTACAGTTCTTGAAATTAGTGCTTGTCCCTTCATGCATTTTTCAGGGTTTTCAAAAGCAGGTTTATATACAGAAGTGACAAATACAAAAGAATGTGCTTCACATAACTGAGAGGGAAACTTATTCCTCCCATAACTATTCCATTTTAAACTAACAGATTTTAGAATAAATTAATCACATGAAATTGAAAATTTTACAGCATTTTCTAAAAACATGCTCTATAATTATTTGCTTTGAGATTTTTCCATGTTCTGGAGATGATATTGTCTGGAACAGGCATATTCTTCATGTCCAAAGGGAACTCCATGGAATTATGGAATTCCTCATTCATACAAGTCACTTTGATCTTGAAGGGTGTCATCTTGCTGCTACACTCAACTATCCAGAGATTGTGCCTTTCTAGGAACTAGGTTTGTTATTGCAAAGAGAATAATAAACAAGAGCAGAATAATTCCTAATGTATTGACAAGTTTCTCCTCTTTAACATGAAATTACAAGAAGCTCAGAAATGAATAATAGAAAGTACCCATAGAAAAATGAAAGGGCATCCACACTAGAAATGTTTTATTTCACACTTTTGAAGACAGTTTTTAAAATCAGGGTTCAAAATAAGCCTGTCTGAAGCAAGCTAGTGACTAGATCTCTCTTTTTCAGTCACTACCATCACACAAATATTAATATATTCAGCAGAAGCCACTTGATAGTATAAACTATGGCAGCCACTTCTTATTAGTCTTCACCTAGATTAAAGGCATTTTGTAATATTATGTAATTTTCTTCTCCATCATAGTTCTCATAAAATACACTGTATTTTATAGTGTGCATTCTGTATGTTTAAAATGAAGAAAAAAGGGAGTTCCATCACCAACTGTTATGGCAACAACATAATCAATTGCCTTTAAAGTGGTATCTCATATTTGAAACCTTAAACTGCACATACAAAATATTATTATTTATTACAAAAACCTGCTACTCCATCACTATAACAAAACTTCCATTTTCTTCTTTCTTCTCTCTTCCCACGACTAGAAAGTTCCAACAAATATGACCCCCCACAAAAAAACAAAAAAACCCACAAATCACCCTAAGGTCTTCATTGTAAAGTGCAGTTAGACTGAAAAGGGTGCCAAAATGATCCTATAAAATGAAGTATTTAATGCATTCCACATCTAAAGCCCCTGGAAAGCTGTTTTTAACAATGATAAGTGAGCCTTCTAGACATGAGCAGCTCTGCTATTAGAACCTGCCTGATTACAGGCCTGCAACCCAAGCACTCTTGCACAGCACTGAGATTACAGATACCAGGTAACAGACTCAAAAAAAGTGGCCTGTTGGTTGCTACAGATTCCACCTGGAAGTCACACCTAACATTTCACTCATACTACTCCAATTTTAGAGATCAAAAACCCCCACCTCACCTGCAACACATTTCTTGTGAAGAGATTATATACATTTATAAAGTGTATACAATAGTTATGTTAATTATTAGCTATTAATCAGCTAATTGATATCTATAGCTGCAGAGCAGTCTTATAAATTCAGCCCAACAGAAAGCACTGCTGTGTTTTCTTTCTCGTTCAGCACCAGACAACACTTCTTTTCCTACCGCTGTTCCCAAATCTGCCAAGAAACACAGCAAGATTACCGGGCACATAATATCACTGCTCCTGTCGTGAGAATCACGTAGAAGATCTATGAAACCCAAGAGGTAAGTAGGGCAGATGCTGGGGGGGAACAACGTCTGGACGTGAAGGCGATCCCAACTCCTAGGGCGGGAATGCGGGAGACACAGCTCCCTCCGCACCGGACCCCCCGCTCTCAGGGGAACCGATGAGGAATTTCGCAGTCTGGGAAGAGCGGTCTCACCCCGCAGGCCCCGGGCTCACCCCTGTGCCACATACACACACCCAACACCCCCTCAAGCCTCGGGCCCCGCTGCGCATCTCCGGCCTCCCCCGCGGGCAGCGCCGTTCCCTGGGGTTCCCAGGGCCTGCTCAGCCGGGACGGGTGTTACAACCAACACTGCGCCCGGGGCAGAGCTTCCGAGGTGGGAAGAGGCTGGAGACAGCGGCGGCCCTGGCGGGCGCTCGCCCCGCACAGCAGCCACGCACCAGGGCCA
>JAAWXA010000032.1:625655-800055 GCA_038090715.1 Florisuga fusca
GCTGCCGCGGGCAAGGGCAGGGACAGGGGGAGCCACCGGGGCCGCGGGCTGACGGGGCTGCCGCCGCTTCCGGGCACCGCCGTCCTTTGCAACTGGCCCGGATGGAAACCGCGCCTCTCCGCAGAAAAGTTCCGGGTGGAGGGAGAGTTTTGAGGCAACACTGGTGAGGCGGGGGAATTGCCCGGCCCAGAGGAGCGGAACCGGGTGGAACGGGGCGGCATGGGGCTGTCACGGCTCCCCCACTGCTGGGCCTTTTGGTGTCCCTTGCACCCCAGCGGCGCCAGGGCCAGGCCTCAGCCCCGGGGCGGCCTGGGCTCGCCTCGGGGAGGCCGATGAGGCCCGGCCCCGGGGGGAGGCCCGCGGGTGTATCAGGTGCTTCCATTCCGCTTAAATAAGAGTCCCGGGTGAGGGCCCAGCTGAGAGGTGGTGAAGAAGTGTGTGAAATGGGTGGCAGCCCCGCTTGCAGAGCTGGAAAGCCTCAGTGTGTCTAGTTGTGCCTCTGTGAGTTGCTGGGTTTTGCCAGCAGGGCTGCATGGGAGCAGGAGGAAGAACCCCGAAGTGTTGCTCAGATCTGTCCCTCAGCCCTCAGTCAGCATCATCTCCACTTAACTCGTTTCTCAGAGTGTGCCTCACCTCTTGGAGTGCTCACATGGTAATGCCAGTGCTTGCTAGCATTAACAGGTTTTCCCTTTGTGCCTGGTTTGAGTCTTTCTTGCAGCAAATTAACTCCATCCACACTAGACATGGGGAATATTATTTTCTCCACTTACCTGTTTGAAAACTGTTTTCATTGCTCCTCACAATCTTCTTTGTAGGTTAAATGACCCTAGGCCCCTCTTCCATGTTTGCTGACTCCTTTGTCATTCTTCTCTGTGCTGTCTTGTGGACTGTTCTTAGTTGGTCCACAGCTGCCTTTCTGTAACACAGAACTGAGTAACACATGTAGAAATTTGGGGCATTGTACAGACCAGTTTTCTATTCATACAGTGGGATTTTTCAGAGCAAAGGGAGTTGCATAAGGATGATATAGCACGTAAATGTGTTTCCAGGACTGAGGTAAGAGTTAAAGGGGTGAAATGAAGCATGTTTTTTGTCTCTTGCTTGCTTTTACATTTATTTATTTATAAATTTAAGGGACTCTTAATTTTAAATCTTACCTTTGATTTTATATTTTAACTTGAAAAGTTACTTTTGTGATTTATTCTGGGCTTTTTGGTGTGTTGTTTTTTTTTGTTTTTTTTTTTTAAAGGCAAATCTCAAAAAGAATGATGATACTCTGTAGGACACACTACAAATAACCATCTATAAACTAATATGCAATTTTTACTTTGAACAGCAGAGGGCACCCCATAACCAAAGGTTTCGATTTAGACTGTATGAGCAGTGTTTTTTCCAGAAGAAAGTGAAACTGCTTCAGAAAATGAGCAAATTCCACAGCCCTCATTGGTCCTGCATTAACAGATTTTGTTGGAATGTTATGACAGATTGACGGACTATAGAAATAATGGATGTTTTACACCTTTAATCAGTTTTGTCTTTGTTTTCAGTAGTGAAAATCCCTAAAAAAATTCATCTCCCTACTAAGGGTGTTCCATAGGAGTGGAAATTGCCAACAGGAATGGGACTGTGAATAATTAATAGATTGGATGAGCCTTAATTCTCCCCTGAAGACCCAGGTTCAGTGGGATACTTAGCAGCTCATCTATTTTCTTAGGGAAAGGGCAGCCAAGGACCTCAACTACACCCTAAACAGACACTAGAAAGAGCAAAGCTCACATTTGGGGAGGCAATAAACACTGTCCAGGCAGAAAAAACGTGTAGCACTCCTGTTTTCCGCTTCTGGCACCTCCCAGTACAATGAGTCATTTCCCCAAATCATCAGCCTTCCTTGGGAAAGAGACCTTTGCACTTGATTCCTGTCTTTTATAGCTTCTAGATAGCAATGCTTAGTTTTGCTATATAATGAGGTGTATCAGAAAGGTTTTATGAAGTCAGAGGGCTTACAGAAGGTGCTGAGTGATTGACCTGATCTGCTACAACAAGATGATTCTCCTAGTAGATGAGGGAAGAGCTGTGGACATTGTCTATCTGGACTTTGTTAAAGCTTTTGAGACTGTCTCTCACAGCATTCTTCTTCAGAAACTTATGGCACTTTGCTTAGATAAACAGACCCTGCATTGGATAAAAAACTTGTCTGGATGGTCGGGCTGAAAGAGTGGTAGTGAATGGGACTGAATCTGGATGGCAACTGGTCACCAGTGGTGTCCCCCAGGGCTCAGTGCTGGGGCCTCTTCTCTTTAATATCTTCATTCATGATTTGGATGAGGGGATTGGGTGCAGCCTCAGTAAATCAGTGCACCCTCAGACACCAAACTAGGAGACTGTGTGGATCTGCTGCAGGGCAGGGGAGCCTTACAGCAGGACCTGGACAGGGTGGACCAATGGGCCAAGTAACTCTGTGAGGTTTAATGAGGCCAAATGCCAGGTCTGGCACCTGGGTAATAACAACCCCCTGGGGAGCTACAGACCTGGGGAAGGGTGGTTAGAGAGCTGCAGGTTGGAAAGGGAGCTGGGGGTACTGGTTGACAGTTGACTGAATGTGAGTCAGCAGTGTGTGCAGGTGGCCAAGAAGGCCAGTGGCATCCTGGCTTGTATTAGGAACTCAGTGGCCATCAGGAACAGGGAGGTGATCATCCCTCTGTACTCAGGTCTGGTGAAGCCACATCTTGAGTGCTGTGTTCAGTTCTGGGCACCTCACTATAGGAGGGACACAGAAGTGCTGGAGAGTGTCCAGAGAAAGGCAACAAAAGGTCATGAAGGGCCTGGAGCACAAGTGCTGTGAGGGAGCTGGGGGTGTTTAGTTTGGAGAAGAGGAGGTAAGAGGAGACTTTATGGCTCTCTTAAACTACCTCAGAGGAGGTTGGAGCAGGGAGGGAAACAGCCTCTCCTTAGTGAGTTGTGATAGGATCAGAGGGAATGGATGGAAGCTGCACCAGGTGAGGCTAAATGTTAGGAAACATTTTTTCACTGAGAGGGTTGTCAGACATTGGAATGGCCTGCCCAGGGCAGTGCTGGAGTCACCATCCCTGGAATTATTTAAAAGGTATTTGGACCTGGTCCTTAAGGACATGGTTTAGTAGTTAGCTTATGGTGTTGGTCAAAAGTTGGACTGGATGACCTTGGAGGTCTCTTCCTCCCTAAAACATTCTGTGATTCATTTTACCAGAAGTGATCACTATCTAGTGTAATCACACAATCTAGGATAATGAAGTACAGCTATGCAACACATGCAGCTATGCAACACATGCAGCAGGCCAAGTTGTGAGGAAGAAGGACTTCTGCCTGCAGGCAGACACCTTCTCACAGCCATTCCTGATTTAAAAAAAATAAATAAAGAGGAAAGCACAGGGAAGAAAGACATGAAGCAACGCTGACTTGAAATTACCCAGTGTGATAATACAATCTGTGAAAAAAAAATGTTGCTTTCCCACAAAAAGCCTTTGGTGGCACTTAGTTAATAGGACCACATCTCCTCCACCCTCTGGTTACTTACCAAGAGAGGCCAGAGTGGAGTAATTACAAATCAGAACTGTTACTTCAAAGGTATATAATTCAATGTTTTAAATTTGGCCTTGAAAATAATAAAGAAAGCACAGGAAACAAAAAGCATGTGGAGATGTATTCCACTACCTGAAACCAGAGATGATGGAACTCCAAGACAGAGTCTGCTGGCAGTCACAAAAGTGTGAGAAGCACTAGTGAGGAGAGAGAGGATTTGGCCCACACTTTTCTTATAAGGAAGCAGAATTGAGCCTCCGTGTTTGCACAGAGCACTTGGCCCAACAACAAATGAGCTACCAAGAACAGAGTGCAGAAGGTGAAGGAAAGCACTGATTCAGACTGCATTGACATGAAGAGAAATTAAAAAAACCAACAAACAAAACACTGAAGAATTTTAGCGTATCTAATGATTATTGGCAGTCACTCTGAGAGGTGCCAGGAAGAAAAGTACTGTATATACTAAAAGCTGTCATGGTAATAAGGCCAGCAGCATTTTTGTTTCATAATCAACTCTATAATTGCTTGAGGTCACGTATCTGAGGCAAATCCCACAGCTGCCTCCCTCTTAGGCTTTGGGGCAGAATACCCTGCAACAGTTCACTGGGGTCCATCAGGCCTACTGTAACTTAACAGACTACTTCAACTCAAGTCATTTGGCCTGTGTTTCAGTTTTTTCCTGCTGGAGTTTTTCTCAAGTGTTTGAGAATTTCCAGCTACTGTTCAAAGCCAACTCTGTAGATCAGGTGAAGACTGGACACGATCAGATAAGACTTCTGTAGTTATTGGCTTGCCCACATCAGTATTCTCTTCCATGGAAGTCTTGTCTGCAGTGATCATTAGTTAAACTTATGTATTTTATCCAATAAAAACATCAGGGACCATGACAACTTAGAGCATCCGTCAGGAGCATTTATGTATCAATCAAGAGGTGTACACATGGAACAGATAAAGATAACAGGCATTCTACTCCATCCAGTCCTGGTGTCCCACACCATAAGGAGGACATAGATCTTCTGGAATGAGTCCATAGGAGAGCCACAAAGACGATCCAGTAGCTGGAGCACCTCTTCTATGGGGAGAGGCTGAAGGAGCTGTCCTGAAGAAGAGAAGACTCCAGTGGCACATTATAGCTGCCTTCCAGTACCTGAAGGGAACCTACAGGAAGGTGGGAAAGGGGCTTTTTATTGGAGTGTCCAGTCACAGGACAAGGGGAAGTGGTTTTAAACTGAATAAGAATAGGCTTAGGATTTTAGGATGAAGTTTGTCAGGACAAGGCTGGCGAGACTCTGAACAGGTTACCCAGAGAAGATGTGGATGGTCCCTCCCTGGAGGTGTTTAAGGCCAGCTTGGATGAAGCTTGAGCATCCTTGTCTACTTGAGAGGTGTCCCTGCCTATGGGCCTATGGCAGGGAGGTTGGAGTAGATGACCTATAGAGGTCCCTTCCAACCTAAGCCATTCTATGATTTGATGGTTCTATGAAATAGACTTTATTGCATTCTTTCTTTTTAATTGCAAAATTTTGATTTTTACATAATAACTGAGGTTCCTACTTCTGGGTGTCAGCAGAGCAAAATTGGAAGGCTCAAACCTAGCCTCAGAGTTGCAGTTGGGGAAAGGATGGGGTAACAATGAAGCTGAGGTATGGAGAGCACCTTGTTCCCTGGATCTCATGACAAAAGATCACCAATAATACAGCTTAGCACAGTTATATCCTTTTCTGTCCAGCCTCTAGTCTGGGTTCCCTTTGAAAGTGTGCTAGTTGCAAGACCAGACAACTTAGCTCCAGCACAAAGTGCTTGTCACCAGCATTTTACAAACATTATCTGTCCTGGTACTGTGCAGACAGTCACATCTGGTTTGCAGATCTGCACCTGGCTCAAATTATTAACAATGGGCAACTTTTATTGTGTTATATAACCTAGCTCCCTCATTTTCTCTTCTCTGTTCCTTGTATTTCTCCCATTTCAGTTTCTCTGAGCTGCCCCTGATAGGAGTGGCTCTGGGCTTTCCTGGAACTTGAGATGTCTGGGGCTTGCAGAAGTCTGTGCCACATGGAAGAACAATTCTAATGAATAGGAACTGATTTGGCACCTCTTGAACTGTTTCAGTCACCTTAGAAATAATATTTTAGTTTCCTTAATACATGTGCTGGAAGAACAGGTTTGCCTTTCCTGACCTCATTCCTAAAACATTTGGTGTGTAACTTCTTAAAAAGTAGCAAAGAACAAGGAAATAGTAATAAGAATGAACGAGACTAATAAATAAATGCAGCCTGACTGTAGCAAAAAAAAGTTGATCAAATCTTTAGTGCTTTTTTCCTTCTACCCTCATTTCGGCCCTGATTTGGAGGCCAGAGACATTTGTATCCATCTCCCTGATGTCAGAAGGGAACTCCAGTGAGTTCCAGGAGTTCCATTTATTCACTCCCAGGAGTGAGTAAATAACCTCAATATTTCCCAAAGCCCGGTGGTGAGGTCAGAAGACATTCTGTGATTATATCCTTAATACTGAATAAAAATGCTGGTTACAGATCCTGTGTGGCTGGATCCCGACACACAGTCAGTGCATAAATCCACCTGTACAAACTGGGGCCCCTGTTTACAAGGCAAGAGCCTGAATTTTTCTCCAAGGCACATGTGAGGATTACAGCTGGACACTTAGTACAGGCTGGTTGCTAAGAATGTTAACAACAGCAATGCCTATTTTCTTTCTCATTTGGACACACTTCTGGTCTCCAGTGATTCTGTAATCTCTCGAAGAAAAATAATCCCCTCTTGCCCTCTCATGAAAGTTGTATGCCAGTAGCACTTGATTGCACCTATCAGTTATGACCCCAAGTAATATTGTGGCAAACACTTGCAAGATCTGACTTTTTCTTTCTTTTTTTCAGTGTCTTTGAGTGAATTTTGCATGTACCCTTGCAGTTGCAAAACTCCAGCGACAGAATGGAGGAGGAATTAATGTTACCTGCTAGCCCCACAGAGAGGGAGGAGCTCCATTCTTCAAACATCAGCAGTTATAAGGAAGGTGTGTACTTAGAGCACTTCCTCAATGTGGAAGTTCAAACACACAACGCTGAAGACCTGTCCTGAGGGTGCTCTAGAAAGTCTCCTGAGGGTCATTTCATGGGGGAAAGTCCTGATAAGAACCATTATGCACAGCTTAACCAGGGAGAAGAGAATGAAATGGTGAGTTGTTTTTCTGTCTAGGTCTTTCTCAGTTTGAAGCAGCAGATGGCACATGTTCTACAATAAAATGCTACAGTCTGTAATTTAGTGATACATAATGGGGGTCTTCCCGTAGCAGAAATGTGTACAATTTTTTAGGAGAAAGGAAATAAAGTTCTATATATCCACTGGCTTTAATTTTTTATCCCCTCCAACAGAGTTTGACAGATTAATAATGTGGCAATATAAATCTTGGTGGAGGTGGTCTTCTATGAGGTTGAGGGAAGGGTCAGAGCAGTGTTTCTAATCATTTGACAGCTGAATCTCTAGGATCAGTTTCTTTTAGGTAATGACTGGGAGGCTTGGCTTTCTCTGGAACATAAAAACTCATGTGTTATGTTTACATTATTACTAGCAAATGCAGTCTGCTGAACTGGCAGCACTATCCCAGCCTGGGCATCTTGATAAAGCTAGATTTCTATGTACAAAACTAGCACATTTCTTCCAGAGTTTCCCAGGGAGTAGTATGTTTACATGTGTTCTGTAACACGTGAAAATAAGTCCTATGTTTACGTGAAATGTAAGATGTACTGCATGGTGCTTCTCTTAAACAGTAAGCCTGGTACAGGATTGTAGAAAAGCTGCATTGTCATTGCTGTGTTTTGTGGCTCAGCAATTCATCACATGCCTCTGTATGTCAAACAGATTCTGCTGGAGATGTCAACCCCTGATGCAGCTATAAAGCAAGAATTCTCTTGCGTGTCTGGCAAATGCAGTGCCTCAAAATTCCTGTGCTGCAGAGCTGATGGAGCTTTGCTGAGTGCTGTACAGCAGCCCCAGGGAAGCCTATGAAACAGGCACTTGCAAGGTGGCATAGATGTCCACTTCCAGAAATCCTGGAGAAATTGTCAAAACCTATTCACCTAGAATTCCAATTTATTGAAAAGGAGACCATGTCATGGAAAAACATGGACATATTCCTAGATACAAACACAGATTTTTCAATCAACTCTCTGCCATCCAGGGAAGGAGAATTTTCGTATTTTGCCTAATGCAAACCTGAGTAATCGGTGATGCGCTGGAGAACTCAGTACGGAGTCACCCAGCAGCAGGAACAGGGCACTGCAGGAAGCGCAGAGAACTGGCTCTGAGGGTGGGGACTAATTGCTCGGTGCAATGCAGAGCCCAACCGGCCCCGCCGCTGAGTTCCTGACCCTGCCCGCAGCCTCACTCCTGTCTCCAACCCTGGTGCTGATGTGCTACTGCTCCCCAGCTCCAAACAGCTCCCGGGTTTATATCCGTGCAGCACCCTCCGCCTGTCCTAGCACCATAAACACTCACTTATTCTCTTCCCACTGTCTCTAGCAATGCCAAAATTGAGCCCGAGTTAATTAGGACTGTGCAGATTTAACTAACCACTCAACCTGACTGTTAACTAGTTAAGTGTGCAGAGCCACACTGTTGTACCCTGCATGTCCAGTTCCAGCTATGTGCTACTGGGACACACAAATTGTGCTTGGTAGGAGCCAGCTGTTCCAGTAATGTTCTTTTGTCTCACCAGTATCGTACGGCACACAGGTGCTGTGAGTCACTGTGCTGGGGTATTGCACTGAGCTGATGTGTGTGCAGGGTTGAGTTGGTGTGCTCTGCAAATTCCAGGAGCCTGGATGTTGCATTATGCCTCCAATGAGTGTGAGCAATGCTCATTCACCTGGGGTTTCCAAATGAAAATCACAGCAAAAAAGATTGATAAAGCAGTCAGATGATAGGTGCAATGAAAACTATAGCCAAATTGTGCTAGATTTGGCAGGTATGTGTGTGTTTTTGTTACATGTAGGTAAGAGAGAGAGAAAAAGGTTATAAGCATGAGAGAGAGGAAGGTATCTGTGAGAATGTCAGGTACTGTAAGAGGATGAGGGAGAAACCAATGTATAGAAAAGAGAGAACATGTGTTGTGTGTATTCGTGTGGAAGAGAAAAAGAAAGTAATATGAAGGTGAGGGAAGTTTTGAAAAAAGTGACAAAGGTTCTGTTTAAGCAGAGGAGAGAATAGTACATGGGGTCAAAGAATTACGTTCAGACATTCTTTCTTCATTACAATCATGTATTTTAAATTTTTGGCAGACACAGCAAGTGGCACTGGCACATATTTCCTCAGTGACCCTGTAACATTTTTTAAAAAATTCTAAGCCATGAAAAATATTCTTCAGAATTATTTTAAACAATTTAATCCACCTGAACAAAGTTATTAATAGGCAGTTCTTGACTCCTCAATCAAGTTTATATCACATGAGATAATAATGTAGAAGCTGACATTATGCAGGTGTCAGTTCTTCCAGAGTGAAATAGTTCAAGTAATTTTGAAAGCATACAAGTAACACATCTGGACTCTGCACATGCAGTACTTTCCTGAGTTGAACTAGTTGTCCTTTTCTCTGAGGGAAGCTGGGGAGCTCTTATGAGAAGAAATAGTTTTCTTCAGTGTTTCCATTTCTGGGTACAGCTGAGATGCTAGGTAGTCTTGTATTTAAGAATAATCACTCTGTATTAGGAAATCTACTGTAAATCACATACTATACCCAAAGATTTACTATATATCCTTATGTACATTTTGGGGATTAATTTATGTGGCTGGTGCGTATTCATTTGAATGAGATTCCAGTCTTCTGATAACCAGTGAAAACTTAGCAATTTATATTAAGAGCGTGAGATAATTTCTCTCTCTTCATAACCATTTGTAGTACTGGAAACATCTCAGTAGTGTGAGAGCACTCTGGACACAGAAGCTTGCCTCAGAAGGCTAATAAGTCTGGTAATAGGAAGGGATTTATTTTAGGAATTAACTTGTGTTTGTTTCATGTTGGTTTTTTGTTGTTGTTTTGGGTTTTGTTTTTGTTTTGGGGTTTTGATTGTTTTTTGTTTGTTTTTCGTTCATTTTTTTGTTTGTTTGGGGTTTTTTGTTTATTTGTTTTCCTTCAGAAAGGTCTGCTTGAAGGTGTTTTGGGGAAGAAGTAATTGTTGGTGGCATAAGAGGAGGGAGGAAAAACACAGCTTTGTGCCCTCTGCCAATTTGATGCTTTTCTCTGTGCAACCTGGGACTAATCATTCTCTTTGCATAAACCCTAAAGTGCAAAGGGTAAGTCTTGCATTGAAAAATTTTGTGATAGACCTTGACAGGCTGCTGCTTTGGGAAGCATTTTCTATCAGCCTGTCTAAAGCACGTGTTCCCCAGTTGCTCATGTCTGAAGGAATGGGACATCTGCAGTCAGTCAGCTGGTGAACCCCAGTTTGCAGCTACATATTGGTAGCTGTCTGTCTCTTTTGGCATGCCAAATTTTGGAGGAAATCTGACCCAGGAATTTAATAGTGTTTGAAAAATGTAACTTTTAAGATAGAATTTTGTTCCAAATTGAATGTTCCTAAGTGAATGTTGCTACTGGCTTCAGAGGGAACAGAAACCAACTCCAATGGAACAGTTTCTGGTTGGTAAGAATGCGAATCAGTTATTAAATTCCTTGTGAATCTTAACCAGTCTTTCAAGGCTAATCCTATTATCTGTTGTTATAGCAACAAGTTATTTGCAATCAGGTACCCGGTGACTGGATTGCCAGAAATATGATAGTCTGCAGCCACTGTTAAGGGTACTTGCTGGTAGCTACAGGCCTTGTTTTCACCAAAGAAAAGGATGCCTGAACTTGTTTGATTTTGCATTTAAATTCTGCTGTGCAGAACTTGGCATTTACAGGCAATTTTTTTTTAAGCATACGTAACAAAGACTTACTGGACACTAGAGTAATAAGCCCTTGAGTGCTGGCTTTGTAAAAGCAGCTAAGAACCTTTCTTGGAATAAGCACATTTTCTGCCAACTGAGCAGGCCTGGCGGCTTTTCTATCCAGTAATCCATGGCCCCTCCCTAGACCCTTCACTCACAAGTTAAACAATTTTTTTTAGTCACTCTGACTGTTGGGAGTCTCAAAGGAAAGAGGATATTAACAGATGAGGAAACGAAGTATTACAATACACCACAATTTATTAAAAACAATTCTTCAGAAGTGAGATGAGCCCCTCACACCAGCCTCTTCTGTAGATAGTGCTACATCCCATGACATATTAAAGACCTTTGTCTTACTACTAGCTAATTGCAGGGGTTTTTCCATCATCTCATTAAGAACACGGGTTATTTGGCTGTGCAATGTCAACTGTGCCAGATGCACACACTGAGCCTTAAGATACTGCTCACAGTGTAGAACAGTTTTCAAGATGCAAGTCTCTATTCATCAGACCCATTTTTTAAAGAAGCATGTCTGTGTCAGTGTGGCCTCTCTGTGCAGTGAAATACAACCCAGCAAAAGTTACTGTCTTTTTTCTTAACAACAAAAAACCAACCTGACAGACATATTCTTACTGGTGACATCAACACCAGGATTTCTGCCATCCCTGGAAGTATTTTTTGCTGTAGAGGATATGCATTTGCTTGGAGATCTTTGTAGTATAGACCTAGTGAATCCTGAATAAGCTTGAAGAATTTCCAAACCCCAGTCACTGTAAGATATTCACATGGAATACTGGTGCATGTTTATTTTTGGGAAGTGTCGTGAGATCTAAGGAATCAAACTGCTTTTTTAGGGGAAGCTATTCTGGAAAACAAAGGCCTGAAGCATATGCAGGTGTACAGGGACTCAGCTACGTATTTTGATATATAGACACATGGTTTCCTAGGCAGAGAAATTCAGAATCTGCCATAGCTCAATGATTATGTTTACATATCAGGCCTGGGGAGTCGTTCAGCATTTCAGCAGAGAGCACTGCCAGCAGAAGATGATCTCAGATGACTGCCAAGAACACACTGAGTGCCCACCCTCTTCGTCCTTAATTGTAGTAACCACAGCCTTGTTGAAAGCTGTAAAATAAAGGAATGATTTCCTGACAGAAGCAAGACGCGCGTGGCAGCATCTCATTCTTCCCCACCCCACCCTCATTTTCATGCCCATCCCAATTTGAAAATATTCTTCCAGTTATGCCAGGTCCTTGGATTTACTGGAGGAAGTCTGAAGGCACATTCTTTTAATAATTCTTCCCTTAGGCATCTCTGTCTCCTTGGGAATTCCTTTGCTTTTCTAGCAAGCTATGAAATCTGGATCCAAGCATCTGGATCTTTCAATGGAAGCTGTTTCTGTGAACAGTAACTTCACATCATTCTATGTACTATTCTGTGTGCTGGTGCTGGTACTAATTTTCTAACCTTTTTTGTTAAGGATACAACTAGACAGGTGAATGGAGAGGCCATTTATGTGAATATATATGGTACATGACTGCTGAAGAGTTGCCTTATTTTCTTGGGCTGCCCAGAGATGATGGAAGCCTTTGAAAATGCTGAGAATGTGCATCTCAAGGAGGTATAACCAAGGTCCTGTGCAATGCTGGCCACTTCCCTGTGTCCTCTCAGTTGCCAATTTCTTCCCTTTAGAAACCCCATGGAGATTTCCTAGGAAGATAGAGTCTGTCTTTTGGGGAACAACACAGAGCAGGTAGGATGAGGCAGTGTGTTGAACCACTGGGTAGGGCCCACATTTCCATAGCAAGCAAAGACACCAGCACAGAAACCGGAACTATGCATTACTCATTCTTCCAATTACACTGTCTTCTCTTCTCCCCTTATGTATGGATCTTGCAATATCTGTGGCTGCAGATATCTGATCTTCAGAAGCAGGTTGCACAATTGTTCCAGATGTACTAAGAAGAAAGAGACTGAGGAATCTTAACCCTTACATCAGCAAATTCTCCTGGTCACCTGATGTAATTGCCACCATGCAATCTCCTATCTTACATCAGGGCTGGGTTTCTTCTATAAATTCACTGTATTTCATTTCACCTTTACCAAGTCTGTGCTAGCACTACTGAGAGGGCATTTGGCTGTAGTACTAAGAACTGACAGCTCTTGAACTATTATGCTGACAGTCATCCCTTTGAAGTTTTGTCCAAGTCACCTTGCCTCACTGTTACAATTTCCCCAGCTTTAAAAATGGAATAATAATAATAATGCCTACTCATACAGCTACAGTGAGTAGCTTCCTTTTGCCCTCTGAATACCTAAAGCATTCTGCAAGTGTTCATTAGTTATTCTTGCTAAGCTGTTGTTGTTATTGTTATTGTTATAATTGTTATTATTGTTATTATTATTATTATTTTTGGATGTTGGACAAGGCACATTGACAAGGCATTTGGCACCATGCAGAGACACTATCTGAGTCTCTAAAGTGTAGGTGCATCAATGCAGACTCACTGCTATGGCAGGAGAGCAGTAGTGCTCCTGAAGCTGAAGGAACCGTCTCGGCTGCTGTAGTGCAGATGTACTCAGGTTCTTCATCTGTCTCACCCAGGGACCTAAAAAAAGCTTCCCAGACAAACCTCTGACTTGAGGCCTAAAAGGTCAGGGCCTCTATGTTTTGATATAATTCCAACTCATGCACACACTTGTGTTGAGTTTCACAAATACATAAAATTATTTCAGAGATTTGATCATCATGTGGGCTTTTGTGAGGGTGGATGAGAACTCCAGCGGAATATACAAAATTTTTTCTGGTCACATTGAGGACACATAAAGAAACCAGATACAAGTTCTGTGACTTGCTTTTTCCACAATACCATACCAAAAAGTGCCTGTGGAGAGCGGTGGATAATGGAAAAAGCATTTCTTCAAGACAAATAGTAATGATTTTGTTCCTTCAGTCACTAGCCTTTCTTTTCAGTAAGCTTGGGCATCACGGGGAACAAACACCATAGTGAAACTTGTTAACAAAGAATGCTTTCCCTTTGCTGTGCAGGACATATTTGGCTACAAAACCCAAGGCTGGCGGAGGGTCTTGTGCATTGCTGGATACATTTTGTCCTGTGGAGCTTTGCTGCTGCTGTTTTACTGGAAGCCTGAGTGGGACGTGTGGGCAAACTGCATCCGCTGCAGCTTGGAAGAAGCGGACATTGTTCTGCTCCGAACAACAGTAGGTGCCTATTTTAATCTTTAAATAAGTCCTTAATATGTAGTTAATTGGAAGGTCAGTTAATTGGAAGGAATCCAGTTAGCTAAAGGCTCTCACACTGCTGATTTCTGGAAATAGTATCCTGTGTTTACCATCACTGATCTAAAGAACTCTGGAGTGTGCCACAAATGATGTGTAAGATGATGATTTGAATGTAGGATAACAGCTGATCAGACAATAAGCTGAAAGAAATTGGGATGAAAAGATCTGTAATATCTGTAGTTTCAAGACATTGTTAATTGATTACTGTCCTTCTTCCTGTCTTTCACTATCCATGTGCTTTCTACACTGCAGATCTGTGCTCCAGTTTATAATGCATCTCTTCAGTGGGCAGTGTCCAGTGGGTCCTTTCTCCCCTCACTTGGGTGCTCTGGTGAAGCTGCCCTTCTCTGCCAAAATTTAGCCAGTGGGCCAAACCAAAGATCTGTCCACCTGTGTCTCAAAAAGTTTCCAACAGTGTATGATGAGGGATCTGTACAAAAAAGAATGTTTTCTTGGCTGTGTTTCCATTTTCCATCAGCCCTTCCACATGTCCAATAAGCCCACAATCCTGCAGTCAATGCTTTCAGGGCTGTTACATTTTGCAATCAGTTTCCTGATACTAATACAGTCTATGTGTTGAGGACAGTTCTGAAGCACACAAATTTCATGCAGGCTATATATTTCATTTCATGAGAGCTACTGCAACACTAAAAGAAGGAAGCTGAGACTTGGCTCTGAATGCCAGCTGAGACTGAACACTCCAGGAACTGGGAGGGTAGGATTTCTTCCAGAAGTTTGATTTGTTCTGCTTAAAAATTTCCTGAACAATGGTGTTTGCAAAACCACAATTGCAAAATTGATCACTTGTTACTCCTGTACTTGAGTTGCCTTCTGAAGTGAGCAGAGCAGCGTGCATTGAAAATCTTGGGTTTTGAAAATGATAGATCTGCCAGTTGAATATTTGATATTGAAACAATCTGCATCTTAATGTGCTGGGAGTATGTACATTTTTTAAAAAAGAAGCATATTAGTTTTAATCTCCCTTTTAAATCTTCAGTTCAGTTTGCATTTTTAATTACTTATTCTTATGCATCATTTTAAATGGATTTGCCATACCAATCAACTTCAAATAAATGAGGTTTTAAAATGATCTTTTGTGTAACTAAACAAGAATCATATTGTACGTTCTTGTTCATAGGGAGCTCTCTCAAAGTGTGCTCTGGACGTTTGACAGTTTCAAATTGCCTTCATAGTTCTTTGTGTTAAAGCAACAGTTTTGAGTTTTTTCCCTGCATTCTGATTATGTCAGTTTTCAGTTCACTTTTGTCATAGAATTATAGCTTGCTTTAGTTCAAATAATGAACACCTGTGTTATTCATTGCTTCCTATCTCAATCTGCATCCCAACATCTCCTAATTCTGAAGTTTAAAGATAAATATCAGAAAAAAACCACTATCCCACTCAAAATATCAGTTTAAGAAAAGTGCCCAAATAAGTAATTATGTACAAACATTATTAAAGTTCTTTTTTGAAAAATTAGCCCAAACACCTCATATTTGGTAGAGAGTATTTTCTTTTTTCCGGTTGCAATTTCCAAATGAAGTTTAATAATAGTGGTTTTCAGAACCTGGCTGGCTGAGGCAATCAGCTTTTACTGTCAGCCAAACTGCTCACATACTGAATATAATTTATTCAGCTATGTGTGTTCAGTTTCATACATGGCTTTAATGCCTGTGGTTCAGAGTCCAGGACTGAAACTTACCACAAGGGTACTTATTACAGTAGTTGCTCTAAGATTGTACTACCAACATTGTTTATCAGGCAGTTCCAATATTGAACTTATTTTATAAAAAATAACAAGGTCATGGACTCAGTTTGTGGCAAAAGCTTTTCTGAGGTACCATAAGGGAGACATGGTGCTAACACACTTGTTCCAATGAAGTGTTAACTCAGGTATGACTGTGAGAAAGTATTGACACTAAATATCCATTTTGCAGTCTAGCACTGTGTTCCTTTTGATCTTCCCTTTACGATGTGGTCAATTGCATCTCAGACTGTCCTGTACTGTTTGCCTGTCCTAGATCATGATGAGGGTGTTCACATCCTGTCCTTCTTAGCCAAACAGCAGACCTGTGGTCTGTGAATTTTTTTCAGTACTCACATTTTGACAGGACCACAGTTTGGCTCACATCCTACTGAGTTACCTGTCACTCACAGGTTTAGGAAGGCCTGTGTAGGTTAGCTCTTTTAATAAGCTGGAGCAGTGCACTGGGAAGGCCTACTGTAATCATTCACTCCAAGGTGACAAAGAACTTGGACTGACTGAGGGAAATCTTGACACTTCTCTTTTATATTTATTTAGGATGATTTTCAGGTTTATTCTCGTAAAAGTGTGAGATGGATCTCTGTGTCTGCACTTATCAAAAGTAGATTGGATGATCCAGCCACTGCTGAGGAAGACTCTATCTTCAGCAGAGCCATAACAAAGCCAAGTTTGCAAGTAAGTATTCCCTTCAGCATCCTGAAGATGATGTCAAATTTCAGCCATGCCTCATAGAGTGAAATTGAGCTGTGAAACATATTCAGCTAGTAAACTTGCAGACTGATGAACACAGTGAGTTGTGGAAAAACAAGCTAGAGATTTTTGAGAATTATATTTGCCTCTGTAAAGGTCCTCTCTGAGGTGGGTTATGAAAAAGCATCCTCACTGCTCCTGAGAGAAGACTTACAGAAGCAGGAGGCCCTCAGGAGGCTGGGGTTGGTAGTTGTCATCGTTTGAACATGAGGAACTAAAGGAGGGCTTAGCTGTGACAACAGTGAAGGATCAGAATTCCAAATCAAAAGCTAATTCTTGGTGTAGGAATCAAGGAATTTCCAGAAATGTTCCATCAAGGAGGCTCTGAAACAAATTTTGCTTTCTTACCTTTGTATGCATCATTTTGTACATTAAATTACATTTGCTACTATCAAGTCTTGCACTTTTAACTGTTCCTGCAAAAATGTATCCTGGTCTCTGCCAGTTCCATAGTTTTAAGATCCCAGTTGAGGCACTGGGTGTGGAATAACAATTAATTCAAGCAGATCACCAGGTCCCTCATGAGTTGAGAAATATAATTATCCTCATTTAAATGTCTTGCCTAGTATTACACATTAAACTGATATGAGCAATAGGAATACAATGGCACATTTGCTAATATCTGGCTTTTGATTATAGATACTGGATCACTGAAGTGGGAAACCCGTACAAGAGCCATATTTCCTTCCAGAAAATAGATTTCTAACTTCTTAGCATTTGCTTTTATATCTACAGGAAATTTTAGAAGATACTTCATTATAAATGTAACTTCAGATGAGCAAAGCTGTTGCTATTACTGCTGTTTTGTGTGGGCATATATTAATGTATGTAAGAAAGTTTAGTACCAGCTAGTTTAATCAACGGGCACGTTATGAAAGTGAAGACTGGTTTGTAACATTTCTTCAGAGAATCAAATTGGTAACATGTGGCCCTCAAATAATATGCCCTTTGATAACATTCATAAATCACAGCATATAGATAGAAAAGAAGAGATTTGAAAGCAGCAAGAACAAACAGTTTAATCTTTAATTACCAGTTCAAAAGCCCCTATTTATATGTCAATTATGAAATCTTTTTGCCTTTTAAACTACCTAAGTTCACAGAGTAATACAGAGCCCAAGATCAGTCTAAGGACCTGTTCTGATAGCAAGTGTAATCCCTCATTTCCTACTCCAGTATTTATCATTACAAATATTGCAGCTCCTATTGCATTAAAACCTAACTACAGATCTCTTGGTAGCTTAGAGGCTGTGGTTATGCCTCTGCTTTGAGTCAGTGTGTGAGCTGACTAGAGATTTCATTTGCCTATAATAATGCTTATTGGACTGGGTAGGAAAGGTGCCCTAGAGCTGATTTCTGTATGACTTATGTATGTAGGTGTATAGCCTTGCCTTCTTCCAGCTGACACAAAGTGCCATTATCTCTAATAGGCTTTGTTATGGTTATGCAGAGCAGGACAGACTCCATTTGCAAGATGTAAATGGCTGCATGTGTTCCTAATGGGTAACAGCTCTGCAAGGGCTTAGCATTAACAGTGACTCAGGAAGTATCCTGGGATGGACATTCTTGGCCCATGGCATATCTGTTCAGCTGAAGGGCTTGGCACCATGCTGGCAAACCACCCAAAGCCCCCTGCTTTTCTCAAAACCAGCCAGGCTTTGACACTTCCCTTTGTAGCCTCCTCTGCATCAGTGATCACTCCCCTTCATTTTGTGAAATGAGAGTGAGAACTGTATTCCTTGCTTCACAAAGTGGTGAGAGAAGAATGCTGCTTTGTACTTGCTTGTCCTGAAGATCTGTAAAGCCTACTGGAAGAAGTGAGGATCCCACTTCATAACATGATTATGGAGTTGATGTATGAAATCCTGTCTTCTCTCCTTCTCTGCCCCCCATATATTTTGCTTTGTCTGTGCTTGATCCCAGTGAGGATGCCTAGCTGAGATCTGTGGGTAGACCTGGGAGTAATTTTGTTTGCTATGTTGCTTATATTGTTGTCCCTGGTTTGTTTTTCAGGTGAAAAGTATCGAAGTACAAAAAATCCGCTATATCTGGAATATTTATGCAAAACAGTTCCAGAAAATCGGGTGAGTTCAATGCCCCAGTTATGCAATTCTATGAGGAAGTTAAGCTTCTTTGTGAATAAGGAAAACACTCCCTTTATATTTCAGAATCCTACAAGATGATTACACTTGCTCAGCTATACATGCCAAGTTTGGTTCTGGTCTCACCTGTTACGAACAGAATGTCAGGTACACATTCATTATTCTTTTTCTCAATCAGGAAATAACTGTGTCCGGTAACTAACTCTAAGCAGTTCTTATTTGGAGTAAGAGAAAGTCTCCATAACACAGTGCAGATAAGTTATGTGTGTACTTCTTCAGTGGGGCTTCTTGTAATTGTATTGAAATTCTCAATCTTTTAGTCCTGATCACTGAATTTATTCTTACAAAGTACTGTATCATGAAGCAATTTACAAAATGGTATTCCCAAAACTGCACTTAAGAATTAAAAGAAATTCTATTCAGTTGATGTAATACTAAAATCCATCTCTTAAACTTAGCTCATATTGAATCTTACATTCAAACCACTCTTAACTTTGTGCAAAATTACTTGGTTTTAGATAATTTAGACTTAGGTGCAGAATTCCTTTGCTTGTGGTGCCTCACAGGAATTTTTATGTGATGAAAATATTTGCCAAATAGTCTATGTTACAATTCTTGTCTATTTGTAGATTTCAGTGGTATGGTCATCTTTTCTGACTTAGGCATTTTAGGGGCATTTAATTTTTTATCTTTTGATCCTCACAGCCTTTCAACTGGCATCAATACAAACTCTCAGGTTTATTGAAAGCAGAAGATTCTTGAGTGAGCTCCATTGTGAACTGTTTTGTCTGTACGTGATGTATCTTTATCTCATACAGGAGACTTATATGTGGGCCAAACAGTATTGATGTTCCTGTGATCCCTCTTTGGAAACTACTCATCAAAGAGGTCAAGCATTTCTGTTGCTTTTATTCTAGGCTACTTGGGGAGGCTGAGTGTGCATCTAAAATATAATAGATTCTGTGACTGAATTTGATTTTCAATACTTACCAAGGACACTCCTTTTTCAAATCGTGTTTAAATCTGTTCCATGAAATGATCATGAATTCATTTATTGACATTGTTCCATATCCTCCATCCCCATGCCATGGCTGAGCCATTCACATCCCAAATAAGTTCTTATTGGTCCATTTTAATTGTCCCTTCTGACAGATGGAGATGGTCCAATCTGATCAGACTGAAGATACTGCTAACAATATTTGAAAGTGGATCAGGGCACATGACTCTTAACTCAATAGCTTTTATCCCAGCCCATTTCTGACAGGGTGGGACTGGGTGGGTACACTGGAGCCATGTTATATTAGACCAGCTCTTGAGTATCACTCTCTCTCCAAACAGGTCTTAAATCCATTTTACGTGTTTCAGCTGTTCAGTGTGTGTCTGTGGTTTGCTGATGATTACATGGAGTATGCCATTGCCATCGTAATCATGTCTCTCCTCTCAATTTTTTTGACTGTATATGAACTTAGACAGGTGAGACACTACCTTTTTCTACAAGAAGGATTTATTTGTTATGTCTGGGAAAGGCCAGAGTGCTACAACATGCACATGTACTGTGCTGTGAGAGTTACTCAGAGGTTTAGTCTCATGACATTGTGTAGTAGCAGGTGCAATGGCCTGGCCTTCTAGTCATCATGATCTCTGTGTGGTTCTTTACCCACATCCTCCCTTCTTCATTACAATGCTTTGCTTTGTAACATTTTGTTATACCTTCTCCATAATTAGGGTGGGGAATTTCTTTCTCTGTGTGATTGTATAGTTCCTGGTAGGGCCAGAGCCCAGTTTGTGAGGGCTCTCGTAACCACAAATAATGAAAAGGAATAATTGTTAGTGGATGAATTTCATCATGTGAGTAACTTGTAAGACTTTCTTGTGTTCTTCTTTAATTTATAGCAATCGGTTAAACTGCACAGACTGGTTGAGTCTCATAACAACATCATGGTCACTGTCTGCAGAAATAAAGAAGGTGACTCCTATACATTTCTTCAATGTGCTTCATTTCTATAGCAATTTGTATGAAACTCAGGAATGTAAAGTATCAAATTGCTTATAAAGCAGTTTTGTCTTCTGTCTCTTGGCTTGATCAACTACTTCTGCAGGTTGGGTTAATCACAGAATCATCTGGGTTGGAAAGGACCCCTGAGATCATCAAACCCAACCCTTAATCCACTACCACTGTGCTTACCAGACCATGGCACTGAGTGCCACATTCAGTCTGTTTTTAAAAACGTCCAGGGGTGGGGAATCTACCACCTCCCTAGGCAGCCCATTCCAATGTCTGATCACCCTCTCTGTAAAGAATTTTTTCCTAATATCTAACCTAAGCCTCCCCTGACAGAGCTTAAACCCTCTTGTCTTACTGGTAGCTACTTGGGAAAAGAGATCAACATTTGACTAGAAGTATGTTGTGGCGTATCAGTCATACTCATAACTGTTCAAGTGCAGCCTTAGCAAAAAATATGAGGAAAATTATGTCATTTTTCTTAAAATAGTAATGAAAAAGCCAACCATATGGCCACTAAATGATGCGGGTCCACCTAACTGCTCCATGCGAAGTCTGTTCATCACTGTAGTAGTTAGGGCACTATCCAAAAAGAAGGAGTTAAAATGAGGTGTAGATGGAAGCTTCTTCAGTTAGATCAGTGTATTGGAACAATAACCATTGGTTGGGCTTCCAGGGAGATAAAAAGTAATTCTGCATTTTGAACTGATGCCTAGGCTTTTCTAAATATTGGAGACTATATTAGGTCCTACTTGTGGTGTGTTATCAGCCATTACAAAAAACCAGCAATCTATTCAGCAGCAAGTTCCTTTCATTATTTCCCCTTATCACAGAGAATTATATAAAGGACAAAGTTTGCATTACATGTCATCTACAGGTTTCAAAGAAGTGAAATCAGACCATCTTGTTCCTGGAGATATGTTGGTTCTGAAAGAGGGAAAAACCCTTCTGCCTTGTGATGTCATCCTGATCAGTGGGCAGTGCATTGTGAATGAAAGCATGCTAACAGGTACAGCTCATTCCTCCCAGGCTTGCCATCAAAATGTCTGTGGCTACAGCCAGTGACACAGGACATCCAGTGTCATCATGTATCACCCTTATTATGAGACAGTCCATAGCTAGCCTAGAAGGGGATTCTTTCAGGTGTTTGCGATAGCAAAGACTGAATTGTAGTTAGCACCAACTTATTTAAATAGACAAGATGAACTTTAGGAAAGGCAGTTCATCCTTTCTTTCCTTTCTAGGCTGTAGAATTTAGGAAGGGATCCTCTGATTAGAAACGAAAGGGTGTTAAGTGGAGTGAGCAGTACAGGAGAAGAAGCAGTAGATGCAGAGCAAAGGTGTGCCCACACAGGGCCCATGGTCTGCTCAGACTGTGGTGGTTTTGCTCACTCTGAATGTCTTGTTGCTGATCACTGCAACATCTGCAGCTTGCTGGAGTGTCTTTCCAGATACTTAGCCTCACTTTCATGTGACAGCAGTGGAGAACACACCAGATAGGAGAGTTCACTGCAAAGCAGGATATTTGGTGCAGATGCTCATTGTTCTGTTCCTTATCTCTAAATCTGGTCTTGGCCTGAATCAAACTGAAACTGAGTTCTGATATTTTGTGTAAATGAGAAATTCCAGAAACCCCTTTCAGTTAGAAAACTTTAGCTGTCCAGGAATATTTCTTCTGCTTCACCTTAGTGTATCTACTCTGGCACAAATAGGATATTTGTCAGCTATCAAGCATTGAGCTAAAGTCTCAGTACTAGGAAGGGAAAATAGGGAATGTCATGTTTAATCTGCCTAAGGGAATAGTGTAGTGACCTGCACATGAGTTTCAAACCAGGTAAATAACATGGCAATCAAGTGGAGTCAAGCAGCAGCAGTTCGGGTTTCTTTTCAGGTCTATATCTGCAGCCTGGGTTCAGAGTCCTTGGGCTGCTTTCCTTTCTCAGAATTATACAAAGCTGTTGTACTGATGCAAAGGAGAGCTTTTCTCTGGCAGAGTCTATTTGTGTGCTAGGCTTCAAACTCTTATTGACTCTGAAGATGTCACAATATAAAAGTAACATCACTCTAAATTCTTTTCTCTAGTAAACACCTTTAACTCACCGTCTAGATACTGTACTTATTTGAAAGTCAGCAGGCTAATTTGAAGGTGTACTGAAGTTTTTCTCATCTGAGCTAATCTTATCTAGGGGAAAGTATTCCAGTAACAAAGATCCACTTACCCAAAGCTGATAATGTGAAGCCATGGAGAATGCACTTGGCAGAGGATTACAAAAAACACATCCTCTTTTGTGGAACAGAGGTCATACAGACCAAGGCAGATGACACAGGAGTAGTGAAAGCTGTGGTGCTGCGGACTGGTCAGTCAACAATTCACTTTTCTTTTCCATTCATGCTTTGTCTTACTGGAGGTCTGAATTAATACGCCCAGTCACATTAAGTTAAAGTTGTTAATCCAAATTCACAACAGTCACATGGAAAATCAGTATCCTGGGGTGGGCTAGGCAATGGTTTATGCATTTAACAATGGGTTATGCATTGTTTCCATTTGCTTGGCATAACTTCTATAAAAAACACGAGGGTATGATTACAAAGAAGAATTTTGCTTAATTTCTGAGACACTGAAAAACTCCTCCTCAATATATGAATAAAAAGTTAAACAAATTTTTTCTGTATTCTGCAGAGTAGTTCATAAACATTGAAAGGAAAGACCTGGGCCCTTTTTCTCAAATTACAGAAATTATGATCCATTTCAAAGACCTCTATTCTTTGCAGAAAACTGTTGGAATAGTTTTTCCTTTGGAATGATCTTAGTTTGTCTTTCCAGGTTTCAATACAGCCAAAGGGGATCTGGTGAGGTCCATTCTCTATCCTAAACCAATGAACTTCAAGCTTTACAGAGATGCCTTCCGATTCCTGATGTGCCTTGCAGCACTTGCAGGCATTGGAATGATCTACACAGTGTGTGTATTTGCACTTAATGGGGTGAGTTACTGAATGTGGAAGAAATGATCACACCCAGTTTCAAGAAACCTGAAGCTTGAGTGGCTTTGTGTATATTTATATATAAAAATATGGTCCATGTTCTCCATTTTACCTTAGTGTATGAGGCCAGTTTACAATGTAATTGAATTTGTGACAGTACCCAGGCTCTCACAGTTAATTCCAAAGTACCAACTGTTTCCCAGTAGTCATTTCTTCTGAGGTCTTAGCAAATCTTATGCAAGCACTGAGTGTCTTGTCAGCAGACTTCAGTATGCTGACTGTCTCTGTGTGTTCCCTGCCATTTGCTTGCTGATACATTTAATTATCAATGCATGTAATTAGCAACAACTTTCTAGAGCTCCTAAAATGGGAGATCCCAAGATCTTAGCACTCTGCAAGTAGCTTTCACTGAATTTGTGTGGCACTTTTTGTACATTCCTAGAAAAATCTCAAGTGAGTCGTGGGTTAAATGGGACACAGACTGATATGTCATTGTGAAAAGGAGGTTTCCAAAAACTTCAGCTTAGATCAGAGACCCATCTATCCCTGTCCACTGTCTCCAAGAGTAACTGGTATTAAATGCTCATGGAAACTGGCTAGGAATTAAGGCAGGTATAGAACAGGGAAGCTGATATAGTCTTCTGAGCTCTTGAAGAAAAATGTTTAACAGTTCAGTGAACTGTCTTTTGTATCTAGATCATCTAGCTGTAATAGCCACTGAAAATCTCCTCGTGTGGTTTAATATATTTCTGAATTAATTTAAGCCTTGGACTTGACAGCACCTGTGGCGATGATTCCCACAGCTTCATTTTATGCACTGCATAAAAGTTTTTTTAAAGCTGCTGTCTAAATCACTGAAGGCAATGTAGATTTTTGTTTTAGAGAAGTAGCAAGTATCTGCTTTCTATTTTAATAGTCCCAGACAAGGCAAAGTGGTCCAGTCAGACCAGTCAGAAGGAAATGCAAACAGAAAACAATGGTGCACCCATCTAAAAGTGTCCATCCAGTACAGAGTGCTAGAGGAAGGCACACCTACAGCATGGCTCAGACAGGGACTGAAGGTCCAGACCTGAGCTTAAATGGAGCTCCAGACCCCATAAGCAGAGGGTGGAGGTGAGGCTGGTGCACCTAGGGCCCTGCTGTATCATGAGAAACTGGTCTTGACTGAGGCTGCAACAACCTAGCTGTTGTTTTTGAAGTCTTGGGCTTTGGAGGAGACTGTGAGCTCTACGTGGCAGGTTTTTTGGCATGGAGAGTGAAGGAAGGTCTGGAGGCTGCTCTTTACTAGTGGTGTAACCTTAAAGCCTTTGGTTAAACCAAGCCAGTTAATTTCTTTGGGAGATGAGTACATGATGAACCATGGACAGAAACCAGAACAACATGAAGCACCAGCAGTGGAGGGGTGGACAGATGAAGAAGGCTACACTTAGATAATCCAAGCAGTACTCCTTGGCACCTTCTTGCTGATAACTGCCTTTGGCTTTTTGTCAGGAGGAAGCAGGAGAAGTGGTGAAGAAGACTTTGGATGTTGTCACCATTGCTGTACCCCCAGCTCTGCCAGCTGCCTTGACAACTGGGATCATTTATACTCAGCAAAGGCTGAAGAAAAAGGGCATCTTCTGCATCAGTCCACAAAGGATAAACGTGTGTGGACAGCTGAACCTCATCTG
Organism: Florisuga fusca; assembly: GCA_038090715.1. Classification (NCBI taxonomy): domain Eukaryota; kingdom Metazoa; phylum Chordata; class Aves; order Apodiformes; family Trochilidae; genus Florisuga; species Florisuga fusca. Next base: position 650,734 of record JAAWXA010000032.1, read on the forward strand.
CTTTGACAAAGTAACTACTTTGTGGTGGTTACACTCACTAGTAATGGGAACAATGCTAAGGGTGGGAGAATGTGAGTTTTAATCAAGCCCTTCCATTGTATTTTAGGAATGAACTGATGAATCCTTCATACTTAAGTTTAAGTTGTTTTGCTTGGAATCTAAGAATTGGCTGGCAATACTTTTTATCTGCCCTGTGCTGGCATTTTCTGAACAGTAACTCCTTAAAATAAGTTTTGCTTTTTGTTCCTCTTGGAGCTTTCATGTGGAGGTTAATTTAAATGTACATTTTAACTTAGACTGGCACCCTAACAGAAGACGGCCTGGATCTTTGGGGCTTGCTGCCCTCTGAAAGAAACTGGTAAGGCTCCTTAACACACCAATGACGTTGAAAATTGGTGGGATAATTTCTGGATTCTCCTCCTTGACATATGAACAAATCTGAAAGGCAATGTCAAACAGCAGTTTGAAGTTCCCCATGTTTAGATTTTCAGTGTCATTTCTACAGCCTCTGGAAAACAAGTTTGTTGCCTCATCCTAGGGGTCCTGCTGCTCATGAAGAGATCCAGACACTGTGTCAGCATTTGGAACACCATGCCATGTGAAGTATTCTGTAGCAGACATGCTAGGTTAGAGCTGCAGTGGTGCCCCAATCCTTTATGACAGGAAGTCACTGATACCACAAGATTGCTGCTCAGTTCCTTCAGTGCCCATATTTTTTTCCATTTACATTTCCAGAAATGTATATGCACAAAAATTCTCAAACTTATATCAGCCTCACAGCTCAAGAGTCATTACACAAGCTGCAAGGAAAATATTTTACCATAATCTATTCTACTGTCCATTCCAATGGTCTCTTTAACTATGCAGAATACACTGATTTTGAGCATGCATATTCCAGCCTTTAATGGGTGCATGGGAAAGAGCTCACAGGGGAGTAGAAACATGTTTGAGGTCTGCCCACAAGATAAGCCCCTAACAGTCCCCTGGGTTAGGATTTTTTTTTTTCTACATTAGTCATATGTTTGATGCTCTCTGATAATTTTTCTCTTCTGGGTTAGCTTCCAGGACATTTACAGATTCCCTGCAGAACACAGCCTGCCTTGGGGACCAGTGTTCAAAGCAATGCTGGTTTGTCATTCACTGATTGTTTTGGAGGGCAAGATCCAAGGAGACCCACTGGATGTGAAAATGTTTGAGGCCACTGACTGGGTAAAGCTGTGCTCTGCTGTAATGGGAACAGTGGTGGGGAGTTTCCACATTCTCACAACAGGGAAATGTTCCAAGCCCTCCCATGCAAATGGCCACTTCCTATGCAGAAGTAAAACAGCTAAAAACCAAGAGGGATGCCACATGTCCATGCCTTTGGAGAAATATTCCTTGTTTCTGCCTCAGCTTTCACCTAGGTGTACTTTGAGCACTTAGCTCATTTGACTGGAAGTTGTGGACACCATGCAAACCCCTCTGGGATATCAACACTGACTGTGGCTGTTGCTAGAAAACAGGAAGTCCCAAATTGGACTTATAAACAGATTAAGACTGCTTTTACAGAGCATGTAACAGGCTTCTGAGAGCTTTGAACTGGATACAAGATTTTGACCTTTGTTATAGTGCTGTCAATGTGGAGATTTTTCTACCATCTTCAGGTTTAAAATCCCATGCTGCTATGACAGCACTGCTTTCAGTCTCTGTCCCATTGCCTACAAACAGCCTTCAGTGTTGCCATTTACTTTCTTATCAGCTGTGGGGTGGGGAGTGGAGTAGGAAAACGAGCATTATGAAAACTGAAAAGCTGTAAATCTCAGATGGATAAGAGGAAAACAGCTCATGATTACCTGGTGGAAGGTATAGCCACAAGCCATTTCTGATGCAAAATAAGAGTTTCAAGGCAGGGTTAGCTAGTGATTGACAACATCTGCACTTAACATGTGTCTGTTTTTTACCTGTAATATATATATATACAAAACAGCCAAGTTTCAGGGAATAAACTGTCCAGTAATGACAGGAGTTGGAGGGTGTTTTTCCCCAGTGGCATCACCTTGCAATCTCAGCCTCAGATAGACACCAATCAAAGTTATAAATTAGGGAGCAATGATCCTGTTAAATAGTTTCTGTGAAACATGAGTAATTGTGTGCCCTTTGACACCATAAAATATTTTTTTCCTCACAGTCTGGTTGTGATGAATAAAAAATCCAGCTGACTTGTGAAGTACTTCAAGGGCAGGGAGTATGTCGCTTTCTACATTAACAAAACTCTTATTTATTATTTTCCCATTGGATCTATGTTATATCTGAACATCTAACACACCCCCTTCTCAGGAACGAGTAAAATACCTTGGTTTGAGAGAAGGAAAACCTCTAAATGGTGTCTTGAAGTTTCTTTCACCTCTGCTGGTGCTGCACTCTGATTTTTCTGTCTTTCAATACATAGGTGATAGATGATTCCCATGGACATCATACTGAAGGAGAAGAATCCACATGTACCACAGTTGTTAGACCTGGACCTAAAGCCAGCAGTGTAAGCTATTTGCAAGATTCACATTCGTGGTCAAATTTAATTGCCACTGTAAGAGCTGCCTTTCAATAGAGAAACATTTGGTTGTCCTAGTCCAAGACAGCCCTTCAACACGTCATCTTCATTGAATTGCCTGCAGAGAGATAGCTTTGCTCTCTCTGATTGAAAAGAGATGCCTGGGGACCTTGCTGATCACACCAGAAGCAAGGGGATGATAGGTGACAGATTGTCCGGCCCTAGAATCTGCCTGTCCTGGTGGCTTCAAATGCAACTCAAACTCAGCTGAGTTGAGAAGATCTCTAAAAGCACCTGGGACTGCAGTGGAGTCTGGTAGCTGATGTTAGACCATTAGTGGTGACATACATCAAGGGGCATGCTTTCAGACACCCATTTTCCCCTTGCAAGACCAGTGTAAGACCTAGCAGAGTTGTGCTAAAGAAACAGGACTAGTGAGATCCTTTCAGTTAGCTGTATCTAATAGTCTGCTAAAACTGTCAGTGAATTTTTCCTACTGTTTAAGCTAAGTTTTTCTGCACAAATTTCACCTTCCTTTTGTATACCAGTCCTTTCTGTCCCACAATGACAAACCATCCTGTTACATATGGTTAGCTTCCTATGGCCTGAATTTAAAATTCTTTCTGCAGTATCTAATCCATTTACTTTTCTCCTAGGCCCCAGTGGAAGGAGTTACCATTTTACATCAGTTTCCATTTTCTTCAGCCTTGCAGAGAATGTCTGTCATTGCTCAGGAAATTGGTGGGGAACAACAGGTCTTCACAAAAGGGGCTCCAGAAATGGTGGCCATGTTATGTAGAGCAGAAACAGGTAACTAACAATTATAAATGCTTCCTAGAAACACATATGCATAAGTGACTTCTGGTGGTTCAATGAAATGGAAGGTCCAAATCAGATTTCTGGGTGTAAGACTTTATATTTCAGCCTGAGAAGTTAGATTCTGTTGTGCTCCAAAACTAAGGCTAAGCTCTCATAGAGCCATTTGTAGCAAAGGAGGTCTGCTAAGAGATGAAAGCAAATGCCAACTCGTGTACTAGGTGTACAATCTCTGACAGAATAAATATTTGAAAAAGTTGTTTGCTGGTCTAGGATACACTAAAAAAAGGTTATCTTTTTTCTGAAGTCTTGGGAGGGCAGCTAGAAGAACACAGCTCCTTCATGACACTGTGAAAGATAAGTCTTTGCAAAATAGTTTATGATCCAAAAGGCAAAGTGACAGAGGAGAGACAATGATTTTCTTATTGAGCAAAATTCCGTTCAGCAGCTTTCCTTGATGTCCTGTTGGTAGACTCTAGGTGTACCCACACTCTGGGATAGAAACCTTCCTTTCTCCAAGGCTTCCTCTTATTAGAAAGCAGTCAAATGCCCTGATGCCTTTTCCTCTTTTGCACAGTCCCGTCGAACTTTGAAAGCAAACTTCTGCTCTACACAGCACAGGGCTTCAGGGTCATTGGACTGGCAGGTAAATCTCTGCAGTCAGGGGAACAATCTACTGATCTAACAAGGTAAGCTGTAGACTGCTTCTTATCAGTCACATTCAGCCATGGGCTAGCAGTGCCTCACATACTACCATTGCCACAACCCTGCCAGAAGCAGGGCTGTTTGTTTTACAGAGTTTTGATAGATTTAGATGGGAGGGAATTGGATTTAAATCTGAATATAGGTCTGCCTGAGAATAGGTAGAGGGCACTTCACCCCTCCATGCTTATGTATGGTACATGCCTAGAATCCTTGCACATTTCTTAAGTTTGGATCAACACAGGAAGTAAAATTCTAGTACATACCTCCCTCAGTCATCATTTCATCTTTTTTTTTTCTTAATCTTGTCTCTTTGATTAAGCAAAGGCAGCAGATGACCCCCATTACACCATTTGTTATCTAGCCCAGCGAAATCATCAGAATATCTTCTGCTTCTGTCTTAGTCCAGTCCTTTAGCTTTCTAGCTTTAGCTCTCTTTAGTTTCTAGAGAAGCCAGCACACTGTTCTGCTATGCTTATGGTATTAGTTTTCTACAAGTCGCAAACAAAACCATCTACGCATGAATCCATTGGCTTTTACCCACATCCCTCCAGCTTTTGCCACTTTACACTCCAGAAACATCTCTTCTGAAACACTTGCAGTTACTTAGTACCTGCTGTCCTTTCTGCTTACTAGCTGCACATCCTAATGTGGATCAGTCTCACTTGCTCTTTCCCGGGGCTTTTTGCTTTGCTGAAAAGGCCAATGACACGGAGGCAAAGTGCAAGTGGTTTGTTTAATTCTGGTGACAAGTGTCATAACAGACCTGTCCAACCCAATAAGCAAATGTGTGTGATATGGCCTAGATTTTGCAGTTGTGTGTACAATTACAGCATACATGATGTATATACTGCCAGGATACAAAAAGAAAACTGGAGGTCAAATGCAAGATCTACTGTGAAAGCATTGACTGTTCAGGCACCACCTGGCTCAACTGCTGTGGATGCCATGCAAGTGTTTGGCATCACCTCTTCCTTACTACAGTGGCCAAAATAAGTGTTTTAAAGCTTTCTTTTTTTTCCAGCCTCCTCAGAGTCAACCTGTCCCCAATAGAATGCTCTGGTTTATGACTGAAGGATGGGATTATTTTCCAAATTCTCTTCTCAACTGCATATGTTCAACTGTAAAAGATGCAGTAAACACTGGTGTAAGGAGAAGAGTAGGAGAGAACAGAATTGAAGTTCACATATGCTGTTTGCTCAGGTCCTACTGTCAAAAGTAGCAGATACATTTAATAAGGTGTATTTCTTTGTTGTACAGTCCTCAAATGACAAGGGCTAGTGTGCATGAACTTTCCAAATCAGACCACCATAGTTTGGGAATCCTGCAGGAAGTTCAGGATGCTTTTTCATTCTGGCTAAGGATGGTGCATGAATGGAAAATCTTTGAACTTAATGATCAGGCTTCATGGTGATATGTGGAGCAAGTAGGTTGAAATTGGCTCTTTTTTTAATTTGGTAATGAAGCAAGCACAACCTGGAAGCTGGCTATGTACATTCTTTAGAACAAAGGAAGAAGAGAATGGAAGGATGAAAAATCAAGTGAAGATCCTTCCTACACAACCACTTACTGCTAGTGGGGAGCAAGCTTTGCTGGTGTTGAAATAGCACCACAAAAGACAGGCAGCCTGCTGTCTGGCTGGCAGACTGGCACTGCTGAAAACTAGCAAGTTACTTTAATTCCTTTGAGTTAGATGAGATGGTCAAGTTATAACTAGCTATCAGCAAATTCAATGCAAAAACATACCAAAGGCAAAATGAAGAATCAAATCTTCCTGTTCTTTACTTTTAGGGAGGAGGTGGAATCTGATCTGACATTCCTGGGTCTGCTGATAATGGAGAATCGATTAAAAAGGGAAACAAAGCCTGTCCTGGAAGAGCTCAGTGCTGCCTGCATCAGGACTGTTATGGTCACAGGTATCTAAAGAGTGTGGATTATTTATATGGCCCCTGGTGCAGCCAGAGAGTTCAATGATGTTTGAGTGAACAGTCTTCTGCTTTGTCACCCCCACTGGTAGGAAGGCACAGACATTTGTATTGTTGAGGCAATTTTAGTATAAGAAGCATTTGTGTTGTAATAATGCCATGAGCTGAACCATACAGGATTATGCCCCTGCCAGCTTCACTGGGCTGTGTTTTCCTAACTTAGAACCTCTTCCACTTTCACTACAGATCAGAGCCTTCCTGTTCCTCTGATACTTTCCACTGAGTCCATTTTCTCTCCCTGGTAAGGTTATCAGATGATGTGCCCACAGTCATGTCATGCAAGATCCATTCATGAAATCCTCTTGTAATAAATGAGCAGAGATGGAGCATGGATGCCAGTACAAACCACTGAACCTTATGACATCTGGTAACTCATGCCTACCAGTCCCCATTTATGCCTTTTTTTTTCTTGAAGGGGTGGTTTGGGTTTTGATAGAGTAACCCCCTGGTTTTCCATGGTCCAAAGACATTTTGATAGCAGTCCCACAGATCTTGTTTTCTTGGGCTTTTGCTCTTTCAGCACACATCCTACACGAAAGTGATCTAAGGCCAACTGGTGAGAACTAGTAATATTAGCAGCAACGTAGGAGTAAATTCCCTATTATTTTTTGTCTAAAACAGATAAAAGACCACATTCCCCATCTGGATTTCTTCAAGGTGAAGATGAAAGTATTTCATCCCTAGATGAAGATAAAAATATTTCCTTTCTGGAAGAAACTATGTTTAATTATTGAGACAGCTGCAAAATGTTGATATTTATCAAAAACTTTAGTAGACACAGAAAATTCTTGCAGATATATTTGAAAATTTGGAGCTCAGGAAAGGACTAATGTTTTCTTCATAAACAGTCTCTCACTGCAGAAATTTTTAGATAACATTGCTTTTGACTTTTGTAGGTGACAACATTCAGACAGCTGTAACTGTTGCTAAAAATGCTGGGATGATTTCTCCAATGAGCAGAGTAATTCTTGTGGAAGCAAAAAAATTACCTGAGTCTCTTTCAGCATCTATAACCTGGAAACCACTTGAAGAAAACAAAACAGAAGAACATGGAAGCCTGGTGAGCATATAAGGAGCAGGTGTTGTGCAACAGTAAAACAAAATAAGCCGTAATGCTTTATATAATGTGCATTCACTATCATCTGCATGTCAGAATGTTATGTGCTAGAAAAGTATTTAAAAAGAAGGGATCTTTATAAAAATACACTCCTCTAGAGCTTCTTTTGAGGCATATTATGTTGGGAACACATTTTTGGTAACTGCTTAGTTAGGCTTGAGAACAGCTTTGCAGAAACCCAGAGCAGATTTGTGTCTAGCTCTCATGCTTAGCTGATGCTAGTTTAAAGCATACTTCCTTTCCCTGCAAGGTAAATTTGAGAGTATAGGTGTGGGCTTACAATCTGTGGAACTGCACTGAATGAACCAGCCCTGTTCAAGGAGGTAGAGGGTAAGCATTCCCCATGCCTGCAAAAATAAAACGGAGATTAAAAGTTGAAAAATTATATACACACTGTGAAGCATAGGCTATCTGTGCTAAGAAATTGGATTTCATCAAGCATCACCATAAAGAAAATGAGACAGACTGTTACTTTCTCCTAAAAGACCATGTTTGAAGTCAGTAGGCAAGCTCTGCACTGACTGTTAATGGGCCACTTTCTACCAAGGCTCAGCCTGAGCTGCATATTGACTGTCATATTGAATGTCATATCATACCTAAATTCCTGTACAAATCCAGGCAAAGGCAAGGACTGGGAGACTCAGGTCTTCCAGAGTTTTCAAAAGACCCATGCCCATGGTATCTAATTTTCTTTGTCTGTAGTAGTGCTTGTGTATATAGTGGATTTTGAGGGCTTGGGAGCAGCACTTATTCTGCCTTTTTTTATAGGAGCATGACAATCAGACTGGAGGAAGAATCAGGCTGGCATTGGGATCAAGCCAGTATCATTTTGCCATGAGTGGAAAATCTTTTCAAATTGTAGCACAGCATTTCAGGCACTTCCTTCCAAAGGTAAGACCTGGATTATTTAACTGAGGTAGGTTTGCCATTCAGTAGATTTGGATTGTCCTGTTATAATTGCCTGAAGAGATCTGTGCCATGACATCTTTTGAGAACAATTCTAACCCTGAAATACTTAAGGGCTGGATGAATCTCTGATACTAATGTACTGGGAACCATCTGAAAATCCCTGTATTTTTTCTGCGAATGAGAGGGGCAAACCTGCCTCACAGTGTGAGGACATGACTTAAAACATTTTTACAGCCCAGATTCTGTCATACTTTAGAGAGCAGGAGAAAGCATGATGCTACACATCGTGCAATTCAGTATGACATTTCTGTTTTATAGAAAGGATATTCTCAAATTCTCTTCTAGTAAATCTGTGCCTGGCAGTCTGTGTTCATCAGGTAACTCAAATGACACACCAGGCCTCATGTCCTTATTGTCATTGTTTGGTTTTTTTTTTTTAAATAGTAATTAAGATACCTTTTACCTTTGTTCATAATCTTTTCCTGTTTGGAGTCTAGAATTAGTTGTCTGAAATGTGAATTTTTGGTGATTTTGAATCCCAATTATCACTGAAATCCCCATGAATCTTTCCTCAAGTGCTTAAAAAGTCACTTCTTTTTTCTTCTTACAGCTCCTGCTGAATGGAACAGTTTTTGCTAGAATGTCTCCTGGTCAGAAATCCAGCCTTGTAGAAGAGTTTCAAAAGCTGGAGTAAGTTCGTAATGAGTGCTAAGAGTCAGGAAGTGTTTGAAGAATTTCCAGGCTTGAAAGGAGGATAGTAAGAGCTAGCTTTTGTCTAACAGAGCATTTCCTGGAAGCGCAAAAACCTGAAACTTCCACAGACATACTGCTTGCCAGTTAAATTCCAAAAGCCTATTAAAGAAGAGACACTGAAGTTCATGTTGGTTTGGCAGCTCATCAAAGACCTAACAACTGCATGATTCTGGTTTTGTTTGTTCACATCATCCTTCATTCTTCTCTTTCTGGGCCTGAAAAAGGAGTGCCACTTGTCTACCTAAGATTTTTAGGCATATCTCCCATCACTCTTTTTATTGACCTTAAATCCAGTGAGGAAAGGAGGCTGAGTCTGTTGTAGTGAGCATAAAATTTCATGTTAATATATTCTGCAGTCTGTCACAGCAGATGCTCTTCACTGTAGACATATCTCAGGTGCACACCCAAGGCCCATGCACAGTCCAGGGTCCTGAGTTTATATGTCAGTATTTCAGCTTTCCAGAAGGCCTTTTATTAAAAAATTCACATGAATTGTGTCAATGAATCACATGGAGGAGGTTCTCATTCTCTCCTGTTTATAAGGTCTCACTTTCCTCAGAACTGAACTGTAGGTTACTTTGTTTTTTAGTTACTTTGTGGGCATGTGTGGAGATGGAGCCAATGACTGTGGGGTAAGTGAAAATTCTTTGCAATACATTTACTTGGAAAATGAGAAATTAATGCAATCCCAGTAGAATATACTAGACTGAGCACAGGCTGGAGATGGGAGTGCTCTGCTTATTCATGGAGCTGCTGTACTGGCACCAGGATCAATTCAGGCCTGATCCCACAGTGTGTCTCTTGCTAGGCAAGAGCTGTCCTAGGCAGAAATTGTTTCAGTTTGTGGCCTCAAGAACTGATGCATTTCCTTTACAAAAACCACCACAGGATTCTCCAAATCCTCCAATGGTGTTTCTGTCAACATGTTCAGTGTCTGTAGGTGGAGAAAACTGGGACGAGGAGGAGTTTCCATAGAGAACAACTGTAGCCCTACAAGGTTTTTGTAAATGCACACTTTAGAATTGCAAGGAAGTTGTTTGTGGTTTTGTTTTTTTTTCCCAAAAGGAAGGGCCTGTGTTCAGGAAGGACTCAAACACAAAATCCCAAGGATTCTCCTGGGAGAAGCAAGCAGAGAACCTAGACTGTCTATGTAAGGTGTGGTTGCAAATCAGTGCTGACAAAGGAGGCAGAGCCAAACCTGTCTTCTGCAAGTGGTAGTGTGCAGCTTTGGGGTCTGTAGAAAATGGACTTTCCCATGCTGAGCTCCCTGTTCTTGTTCTGGACCCAGTGCCTCAACCGCATCCCACTGAAGGAACCTTTTGTGTAGAGCACACCCAGGGAGTTAAGAGGGACTACTGTTCTCAGGACACATCCTGTAATAAGGAGCCACTCTTGGGTGACATGTCAGTTGCTGCAGCTTCCTGGTTTGTGAGTGCTCAAGAAAAATGTGACTTTCAGGCTTTGAAAGTGGCGCATGCAGGGATATCACTGTCGGAGCAGGAGGCGTCTGTGGCTTCACCTTTCACATCCAGAACCCCCAGCATAGCATGTGTGCCAGAGCTAATCAGGTAAGCATGAGGTTTTGTTTCCTATTGTACAAAGAAGATAGTTCCCATTCCTCTCAAGTATTGGTGTTGGTGTTCCCAACAGGCCAGAATGTACATATCTCGAAAAAAAGAAATGTTGTTGATCTAATATTGCCATTTGCCTAATTCCCATCTGAAATTCCTTTAAGTTATTTTAATTCCCTCAATACTATGGGTGAAGGGTAGCTACAGCTGAGCTTTATATCATTAGCAGTATCTTAAGTACAAAACAAATAGCTAAATGAACAATTCTCCATAAAGGTGAATCAAATGTCCACAACTCAATCTGTACACTGTTGTTAGGCTCTGCCTCTGGTACCCTATGTAGGCAAAACATTAGCATCTGTTGTGCCAGGGTCCTGATTTTTCTTAGAAGTACAGATGAATAACTAGGGTGGGTTTGTTACCCTCATTGAATACTGTATGCTCACTTTAGGATGAGAGGACTTGTTCATTTTAACTCACTGAGCAGTTGCTTGGCTTTATATGCTTTTCCTCATACGGAGTTCTTCCCTGTGCTATCAATGTCAGAAGAAAAACTTGGTGGGGAAAACTGTAGTCTTGGGAACACTGGAATCAAGCCCTTCTGCTTGCAGCAAGATTTCTGCAAGTCAAGATTTTACTTTTATTCAGGCCAGATTTTATTTCTTTCACCTCCCCCCCAGGAAGGTACTAGCAGAAACTTCTCTACTCATGACCCGCTCTTGTTTTCTAAACAGTGTTTTGAGAGGCGACAGGAGCAGACCCATCACTTAATTGCTGTCCTTTATTCATGTCTTCACACAGGGAAGGCCGTGCTGCCCTTGTCACTTCCTTCTGCATGTTTAAATACATGGCACTGTACAGCACCATTCAGTACCTTGGTGTTCTCCTGCTGTACTGGGTATGTCTGGGGAACATGTTGGCTAGAACTGGATGAGCTACTGTTTGTTGCAGGAGGACCATGACATAAAAGCCACAATAAAACTAGGTTATGGAGCTTTACCTCTATCTGAGCTGCAAACTTTTGTGATAATATGGTCCTCCTGTACGTGAGGCTGAAAACTGGAAAGAAGCTTCCTGTTAACTTCAGCCAGTGGGCTCAAGATCCAATCTGATCAAAAAAGACTGAGATACTGGATGTTATTTTGGCTGGGGGCATATGTCTGTGAACAGGGAGATTCTGTCGGAAGCACATGCTGTTGAAATTTATTCAGCATTTAAAGCATGAATTAACTTCATAGTAAGCAAAATCCCCTGGAGTGCCTTAAACCACTTTTGCATGACTTCTTCCCAAACAGAGATGAAGGCTTTGCATTCAGAAGTCACCAAACATTGAGAAATCATGTCTCTTCAAATACTCTTCTTATTTTATTGAGTGAACTTGAAACATCATTAGTCTGGACAATGCACAGAATGGGAGCATCCACTGCAGGCTGAATGATGACAGTTCTATTGGCAGGGCTGTGGAGGATTGCATGGTTCCCTTATCTGCTGAGTAGCATTTCAGAACAAACAGCAGAGCATTAGCTTCATGAAAATAATACAGCTTTCTGGAGGTGATAGAAGCAAGCCCATGGCAAATGTCTGATTTGTTTGTTTGTTTGTTTGTTTGTTTGTTTCTTTGTGTTCCTCTTTTCAGCAACAAAACTCCTTTGGAAATTACCAATTTTTGTTCCAAGATCTGGCTATTACTGCTGTAATTGGTGTGACAAGTAAGCCCCTTAGTCATCCTATGTATTAATGAGACAACGGTCTCAAATATATTTCAACTCCTTGATAATGCATAATTCTTTGTACAGAAAGGAAGAAAAAAAGAGACTAAAAGATTAGTAGAGGAGGTGACTTGCTTGAGAAAAGCTCTGAAATAAGATGGGTAATTCTTAGTGGTGCATTTGCTGAACACACAGGTTGTTCATAACTGGGATGTTATCTCTAGAAGTAAAGGTAAAAACAAACCTAATGCAATTGAAAGTCTGTTCAGGCTTTCTCTTTTTGATTTGGGAAGGCATATTAAGAAGATACCTCAGGCTATATGCCCAAATGAAAAACTGTAGAGATCAACACTTTTAGTCCAGCTCCTGTTTGAAGCAGTGAAGGCAAGAGGCATGAGAGTACAGAGAGTTAAAAATGGAGAAGAAATTACAGAAGTCAGACACTAAGGAGCAGGAACTTGTAGAAAAAGAGAGGAAACCAGTGCTGGAATGGAAAGAGAATCATAGAATGATTGGGTTGGAAGGGACCTTCAAGATCATCTAGTTCTAACCCTACTGTAAGTAGCCCATTTGGAACACAGTACCAAGGCTTTCTATACTTCTACTCAAAGGTCAGATAACTTTGTAATAACTTTGTAAACCTAAGAACAGAGCAAAACCTGCTGGATCATCTAATGCAGTCCTCTACCAGCTCAAATGACCAGGCACTAGGTGCTTAGTTGAGGAGGATGCACAGAACTTGGGCAACAAAAAATCTCAAGCCACAGTTGACAAGTGACTGAAAGAGAATGGGAGAGCTTGAGAGTATCCTTATATCCTTGGGCCTGTAGCCAAACAAAGCAGAAATCCAACATTTTATTTTCCAGAAATGCCTCATCACAGTCAGATGCCATTGCTTAACCTTTTCTGTGACCAATATGATTTTATAAGAAAACAGCTCTGTATTTTGTAGTTTACATAGTATTTGTATGTATTATATAAAAATAATAACAGACTGTAAAATTGCTGGCCATTGATATCAGTCAGTAATACACAGCAGCACTGCTGTATTTTGGGCACAGCAGTGTCCACACGTGTAAACATGTCTGTGCATGTTTCAGTGAGTTTCACAGGTGCCTATCCAAAGCTGGTTCCCTACAGGCCTCCTAGCCAGCTCATCTCTCCCCCGTTGCTGCTCTCTGTTGTACTTAACATTCTCTTCAGCCTCAGCATGCAGATTTTTGGGTTTGTCATGGTCCAGGAGCAGCCTTGGTATTCCAAGACAAATATATACAGGTAGGTCCATTTCTTGGGACTCTGGGTGCTGCAGGGCAGACCTAGTGGGACAGGTCTGCATGATACTATTGATCAGCTTAGCTACAGGCTGCAGCAGCTGCAGGCAGACCCTGAGCTTCTTCACAGGGTGCAAACATACGACCAGTGTTTTCTGCAGGTCCCTAATCTCTCCAGCAATTCTGCTGTGCAGCACAGTGCATATGGTGAGAATGCTTCTGTTCAGCACAAATTGGAGTATTTGACTGCAGGGAGGACCAGGGTATCTAAGTAGGTTTGAGCTCAAGCTCTGCCAAGTTCAGCAAGTTCAGCCCAGGGGGTATGACTGAGGACATTGCCAATAGGCTACATCCTTGTGATAGCAGGAACAAATTATGGCTGTGAGGGAGGGTTCCTTATGGTAGAAGTGGAAACTGGAGGAAAATGATCAGGACAGTGGTCATTAGCTGACCTGTGTGACACTCTTTTTCAGTGCCTGCCTCTCAATGAACAATCACACAGAGAATTCTTCCTCAGTTTTCATCCTGGGGCTCCATAACATAAGAGATGGAGCCGATGGGCAAGTGGACAATGGTTTCAAGAGCTATGAAAACACTACAGTGTGGCTGCTAAGTACCATCAACTGCCTCATCGTAGCACTAGTGTTTTCCAAGGGAAAGCCCTTCAGGCAACCCATCTACACAAACTGTAAGTGTGTGGAGGGAGGGATCTGTGAGTAAGGAAGGTCAGGAAGTCAAGTCACTAGAGAGAAATTAAAACTTGACCAAATCAATGTCAGTCAAAAAAGCACAAACCCAGTATCAGATTTCTAAACTGCTGAAGGACACATTTTCAGAAGTTTTAGTGCCAGTGGCCTCCTGTGACCATCAGCTCTCTGAGATGTGCCTGCACTTTGTGCTTCTGTACTGCTGAAAACTTGGCCCTGGCGTTTGGATTTCTGATACAGACAAATGGAGTTTGAAAAAAACTTCAAAGGAATAGCAGAAAGATGGTGGTAGCTGGCAGAAGCATCACGTTACTTAATGTAGCCTGAATAAGACATCTCAACAAGAGCCAGAGTTAGGTGGCCTCACTTTGCTTTAGTCTTTGCAATAACTCTGGAGGGGTACTATGCCTGTCTCCCCAAAGCATGTTGATTGAGGAGTATTTGAGAGAATTTGTATTCAGGGCATTCTGTTTCCTATTCCAGAATCAGAGACTTTTAGCATTTTCTAACTCTGTGACCAGTAACTTCTTCAAAGAGGAAACAACAAAGGAGACAATAACTTGAAGGAGCTGTAGGGAAGTCTAATAGGTCTCTTCTCCCTCTGAAAGACTGTCATGTGAAGGGAAGATGAGTACATGTGATTGTGGCAGTTCTGGAAGTTGCAATGAGGCACAGGAGAGCTGTTTTTTGTGACCAAAGAGTTAAATTAATTCTACAGGCTTCATGGTTTAGGTGTTTTGATATATTAATAGTGAGGAGGGAACATTTTTTCCCAGATAGCAGAGAGTGGGTTTCCCAGTATTAGGCAAAACCAGAATGAGTGTCTGACAGGTGAAGTTTGGTGCATGCCAGCTGAAGACGAAATGAATTTATTCATGATTGGAACATTTCCCTATGGATGGGGAGGGCAGCAGATTCTTCATTATTTAAGCTATTTAGATCCTGATTGAGAGCAAGGTCTTGATATTGCTGAAAATGAGGACAGAGTTCCTAATCATATCAACAAGAGCAAGACTATATCCTGGACATCTTCCTGAGTGACAGGAGACTGAGCTCAGAGCGAGACTCACTGGAAGGCTCTAAGGCTTCTCAGACCTGAGGAATCAGATCAAAAGTTCAGAGGACTTGTCTGGCATTTTAAATTAGTGACTACAAGGCTTGTCCCAGCTTCAACTATATCTGCTTGACTGAGTAAAACTGGGGTTTTACTGTCTTCATTTTTCTTCTGCTGAAAGTTTCTTCCTGTCTTACAGATTACTTTTTTTTTGACTGACACAGGAAATTATTAGTCTTCTGAGGTAAAGGCAAGCAGCTGAGATTGCTCATAGACTTGTGCTTTTATTTTCTTGTCTTGTTCCTTTAGATGTGTTCATACTGGTGCTCATAGGGCAGCTGGGCATTTGCCTCTTCTTGGTGTTTGCTGATATTGATGATCTCTACTCCAAGATGGATGTGAGTATTGGTGGGTTTTCTTCCTACTGCCAGTCCCATTGTAATTGCACTGAGATTGTTTTTAACAAAAGGCACAGACTTTTGTGGGGATCAATGGCACATCTAAAGACAAATCAAGTTTAAAGAGATGTGTTGGTGGCTTGATAGTTGTGAAGCCAGGAGAAGAAAGGGGCCAGAACCTACAAGTTTAAAATACAGCATGATGCACTTTTCTAGGCTTTGCTGCTCTGGACACAAATGCACTTTCCAGGACAGGGTTGTTAGTGGAGCTGGCAATTAGTATGTTGAGGCTGGGAGACGTTTAACACCTCCACTGTCACCCAGCCTTGTAGTAGGAGTCACAGGAACTAAACAAGAAAAGCAGCACACAGGTATTTTTTAAATACAGTTGTAATCAGAACGATTAAGTGTGGTGACTGTGAATAACAAGTGGTGAATGCAATGCTGCTTCCCTCTCTGTGTGTTTGTGTGACAGTTAGTAAGTGGATTTAGAAATGGGAATAGTGAAACCTGGAAAAAGAAACACAGACGAGGGGAATGGACCTGGATTCTGAATGCGGCTCAGCAGGCAGGCCCAGTTAAAGAGTCTGCCACGAGATGGCACTTTAAAGCAAGCCGTAGACCTGTTGGGGACACAGGACATCGTGGGCATTGCAGCTGTGAAGGGCTAAAATACCTTTGAGAAGAACGGCAAAACTCCTGGGCTGTCTGGATTTGCTGAAAAGGGAAAAGAAGGGAGTGGCAATAAAATTCTGCAATGTCCTACCCCTGGAGAAACTACTGCTCCGAATTTTGGATCTGAGCTGCATGTCCAAAAGAAGATGAACTACAAGCAGAAAGCCAGTGCTGCCAGCTGTGGGAAGCTCAAAATATTCAAGACTTCAAACTACTTCCTATGTTAGAAAGAAAGTATTTAGATTTCCTATTGCAGTTCTCTAGTATGGTTTTCCCTGATGCATCATAAGTTCAAAAGCATCTGTACCAATAATTCCTCAAGACAAGTAGCAGTGTTGGCTGATCAGCAGTGTATGACCAGCGTGGGATTCTGGCTTTTGATGACACAAAGTTGGTTAAGGGTCCAGAGCCCAGGTCTTAGGAATAGCAGCTGAGGGAACTGGAGTGGTTTAATCTGGACAAAAGAAGGCTGACTGGAGACCTCATCACTCTCTGCAACTACCTGAAAGGAGGTTGTAGCAAGAGGATGCCAGTCTCTTTTCCCAAATAACAAAGGGTAGGGTAAGAGGAAACAGCCTTAGGCTGTGCCAGAGGAGATTCAGATTGGATATTAGGGTAAGATTATTAACTGAAGGGTTATCAAGCACTGAAACAGGCTGCCAGCAAAGTGGTTGAGTCACCATTCCTGGAGGTATTTAAAAGCCATGTAGGCATGGCACTTAGGGATGTGATTTAGTGTTGGAGTTGGCAATGTTAGGTTTATTCAGGGTCTTCTCCAACTTAAATGTCATTATGTGGTTCTATGACACAAGCTCCTTCCAGTGTCTAGTGTGCACACATGCTGTTGAACATCTTCTTTTGCTTTTTTTTACAGCTTGTTTGCACCCCTAACACATGGCGTATCTCTATGGTGATAATGCTTGCAGTCACACTTGCTGTGTCCATCCTTGTTGAGGTGAGCATGCTTCATTGAAAGTACCTGTCAGGAGTAACTGGAAAGAAGAAAGGGTCAGGTTTAACTCTTTTGCTCTCCTCTTCAGCCCAGCTTGGGAATATTTAGTAAAGCAGGAGCCATTGCTGCTACTTCAGCCTTGTTCTCTTTCCTCAAACTCCACATCTGAATGATCAGATATATGGGAATTCAAAGCTCAACCATCTCTCCTCTCCTCTCCTCTCCTCTCCTCTCCTCTTCTCTTCTCTTCTCTTCTCTTCTCTCCTCTCCTCTCCTCTCCTCTCCTCTTCTCTCCTCTCCTCTCCTCTCCGATGAGTGGGGTGTATCAGGACCTGTCCTGGGCTAGGGAAATATGGGCAGTCTTCAGTGTTTTCTACTCAAATCCTAAAGACTGTCAAGAGGAGATTGTTCCAGTTTTCTGATGGAGAGCTCTGATGGAGCTGGTACTAGAAGTGGTCAATGGAAGGATATTTAAAGGAAATTAGGAGGACAGGATGGGAGACCTGGTCCTCCACTACATGCAGAGTGTGCCACTTGTGGATGAAGACAGAAAACTTCTGTCCAGGTCCCCCAGAATCTTCCTTTTCCTCTTGCTTTTACAGGAAGCTGTTATTGAGAACAGATCCTTATGGCTGCTGCTGAAAAGGACCTTCGGGTACCACTCAAAGAGCCACTACAAGAGACTGCAGCAAGTGTTAGAGCAGGACTTGGCATGGCCACCTCTGAATGAAACCTTCTTCTCAGATTCTGTAACAGTATCAGTAGAGGGAAATATGGGAGGCCAAAGCAATCCAGCATTTGACAGCAATGAGGATGCACTCTGAAGGAAACTGCAAGGGACATATGTCCAGGACAGGTACAGTTGGCTGTAGAAGGACTACTTCAGAGACATAAGAGAAGAGGATGGACTGACCTGTCACTACTCCTCCCCTCCCCCCCTCCAAGACGTACCAGCTTTGGTTTAATTTTAAATTAACTGGAAGCAGAAAGGCTGGCTGCAATAATAGCACAAAGCCTCAGCAGTTTTTCTCCTATCCCCTTGCCCATGTATGAACGGCTGCCAGCTGTAAATGGAACAGCTTGCTGAATACTGGTTAAGTACTAATGGTTGAAATACCCCTTTGCTGCATCCCTTTCATAATATACATTATGTATGCCATAAAGATGGGGGCTTGTCCAGAGGACAAGTAGTTAATTCGAACACCAGCACTCCTTCGAGGACATCACCTTTGAGAAAACAAGTAGAAACAAGCCATCTAGAAGCATGCACCTTTAGCACCGTTGTGCCCCTCCCATAATGGGAGCAATGCAGAGCTCTGTTTCTAGTTCACTGCTAACAGGCAACCTGTTTTCCTTTTTCTCCATTTAAAACTTGAGGCAGTTGCATTTTCTGAGTGAAAAACTGATTGACCTAAAGACAGAATGATTTCATTGTTTCACAGTGCTTCTTTGAAGGAGGTATTTGTTTGAGGTATCCATTTTAAAAAAAGTAGAATGAAACACATGGTAACTGCAAATTAAAGTCTCATTCTGTGGGTCTACAAGGACATGCTGTTCCTTGTGGTGTGAGCTTGCTCTACTAGAGCAGATGCTGCACGGCTGGTCTGCCGCCTGGCATCACCTCATGGTGTACCAGTGCCAAAAGAAGCAGACATTGAAGGCATTACTACCTCCAAGGGCCTAAGACCTGAATTAAGAGACAGGGAGACAGGCAGATCTCAGAATAACTTTATTAAAATCTGCACTATGCTCTAATGTTGAAGTATCTGAGGTTGTTTGCTCTGGTTTCCTACTGTAATTGCACGTTACACATCAGCTCATATCCCTTACCTGTAAACCTTGGATGGTGACCTTTATTCACTCTGCTGTTATGCTTCTTCTGTACATAAATGCAACAGCACCAGGCATTTCTGCATGTTCAGCCTACTCAAAAAAATCATCTTCTACCAGGACATAGTCTCTTAACCGTTTCATACTAGACTGACATCCTGCTCACTGTACTTTGCAATCTCTGTCACCAGCTGCGTATAACAACAAGGTGCCTCTCAGGAAGGCTTAGGACCAAGAGGAACACTTCTTTATTTGGATAATAAAGAGGGGAGTTGTGCAGGGGAGTTGACCCCTCTGAACTGACTGCACAATTTGTTTTTCACAGCTCAAACGTTCCCATTCTTTTCCTGGGTGGAGCTGAGGAGCCGTTTGGAAGCACTTAAATACTAGGAACTATTTGTTTTCCCTACTCGATGCTAAAGCAGTCTTGCATTGTCCCAGAAAACCAGAGAATCAGGAAGTCTAGGAGTCATAGTAAAGATTTCTTTGGTCTTTTAGAGTAAAACCAAGAAAACCAAGAACAAATCAGAAGAGATTATGTATTGTTTTGATTTACATGTCTGTACCAGAACAGTGATTGAAAGGAGTTTAACTTGAATAAAAAAAATAACAGTTGTTGGGTTTTTTTCCCTAAAACGAAAAAAAAAACCCAAATCAAACTAAAGCCAAAACCAAGCAACAAAAAGAAAATGCTTCAATGTGAATAAAACATTTGTTTGAGTCAAAGCGATTTTTTCAGAATATTAAACAAGTTTGACACAAGCAAATTGGGTAAGTACCTTTCTATCACCTGCAGTTTCCCTAACAGTAAATACCTGCCACAAAGCCACACGACTTGACACAAACCAGAAATCTTTGACACTTGTTTATAATAGTGTCTTCAAAGTTAGACTGAGGTTTGCAGCAAACTCCACTGTTAAGGGAAGACTAGGGGCTCCATGGAGTCTGTAGCTTCAGGAGAAATTGGTAAGAACAGATGAGTGGAATTATTTCTGCCATTCTCTGTTTGAGAGACAGTAACATTTTCCTTGGAGATGAAATTTGCTATCCTATTTGAGAACTCCAGCACAGAAGAAATATGTTGCTGCATATGATAAACTGGCAGCTGCAGTACCATTGCAGATTAGGCATATAATTTGTGTTTATGACACTATAGTTGCTATAGAAATGTCAGTTTGTGGCAAATCAGTGTCACTTGTAGGGTTGACAAGATAAGGACCTGAAGTGCTTGCCTGCTGCTGAAGTGCAGCTTTACCTGCAAGGAAACCAAATTCAGATGCTAGGTGCTACTTGACCTCTACCACTCTTTAAGATGTCCATCTTGTGTTCCATCTTCCTGTGCAAGTACAATGTTTCCAGCCATACTGGGGCACATTTTATTGTCTTCCCTCAGTGATATCAGCCACAGATCAATCAGCAGAGACATGGAGTATGTTCCAGCTGCACTAAGCTTTTTAAATAGTGTGACTCTGGCCATTGGGAGACAAGTGATGCATTATGCACAACCTTGCTGCAGAATCCAGCTCATACACACATGTCAAAGCCTGTCTTCTGCTCCCTCACCTCTGGTGGAACATCAGAAGCCCCAGTCCACATTCTAGTGCTTTGCTGGTCCCCTCAAACTTGGACAGGGAATGTATTTAGGGTCAGGAGGAAGAATAAGCAAAATAAGAAAAAAGTAAGAAAAAACTACACTTCAAGTGTGTTCAGTATTCATGGTGGCATTTGGAGATTGAGGGTCTCTCTAGTTTGAAAAGATCTGGTACTTCTGGCAAACAGAATGGCATGAACAAGCATCTTCCCACCTGCTGTCTATCTTCCAGGCACCTGCCATGCTCCTTTTGCAGGTGCAATATAGGCACTCAGTCCTGTCTGAGTGCTTGAAGTTACTGCTTGGAACTTCCTCACAGCCTGTAATGCAGTAAACAGTAGAGAAACAGAAGTAAAACTCAGCCACTTGATGAGAAGAGTTGTTCTGTAGGAGTATTATGAAATTGTTTTGCAAATTCCAAGGCTGCATAAGGGCAGAGGTCCATGGACAGCTCTGGATGTGGCTTCTACAGTCCCTGTCTGCAGTCCAAGATATGCATACACAGCTGAAGAGTCCTCTGGAGGACTGAAGTTCCAGGCTCACTTTCATTTAGTGACTGGCAGTGGACACCAGTTGGACAGACCCCCAGTGATCCTTGCCAGCAGACACTGTCCGTGCTGGTCAGCTTTCTGCAACTGAATCAAAGGGGCAAACTCCCAGGAGCACAGCCAAGCTGCTGAGCCATGCAGCCACTCTGAACAGCTAATTTCAAAACTTGTTTTTTCTTTTGAAACACACTTGCCCTAGTTAATGAAAGAAGAAAATCACTTTTATTTTCGTCCTTCCTAATTTTTTTATGACTTGTTTGTCTTAATACAGTCATCACAGTTTTTGTCTGCTCATCAGCCCGCTAGAGCTCAGCCTGCTTGGCAGCACTCACCACTAACAGAGGAACAAAGCTCAGTTTAAAGGATGCAGACCCTTGCCAATAATAGCTGTAGGTGTACGTAATATTACAAAGCCAGAACTGTTTATGAGGCATACAAGCTTTCCACTCACATAGAGCACCTTTTGGTCTAAGGAATGTGATGCACAATACAGCTCATCAGGAGAATTACAGAGGGTGCTGCAGGGGCAAGGAACCTGGGAAGGAAAGCACAAATATCTGGTACCTGGATTACCCTCTTCAGGGAAAGCAAACAAAGAATCCAGTTATCCCATGTTGCAGGTGTCTGGTGCCAACAGCTGACTTTAGAGGACTCAGTACTTGCCCTTATGTCTTCTGAAGTTTTCATCTTGGAAAAATGAAGCATTCTGTATAGACATCTCCCATTACAGACTACTGAACCCCACTACAGCCTTTGTCAAGTTTATGGGCAGATGGCATGCAGCCCCCCAGCTAGGAGGCTCATGTTGTGCTGCATGGTGGTTCCATGCACCATGGGTTAATTACCAAATGCACATGAGGAATGGCACAGCCTCAGCCAAACCAGACTGCAAATTTCTTCCTGGCTGGCTATTGGCAACTGGGACATGATTCCTCTTCTAAGAAAGTAACTAAGTGTCCTCTGGGTCTCAAATACAAGGCATGTGTGTTCTTGTTTTGGAGTATCCTGATTTCACAATATCCCTTGTGGCTGGAGACCATGGGAAATGCTTGTCACAAACATAGTTTTGATTACTCAGTATAGGTCATTGTAGGTAAAAGGGAGTCAGAAAAGATAGATCTACATGTCTTGTTTAATAAGTATCTTCAGTATTTCCTACACGATTGGCAGACAGGCTTAGCACACAAGACTTCTGCTTTATTGTGCAATTCTCCCAGCCTTTATCCTGGCCCACAGAACACATTGCTCCATGTAAAAGAGCACCTTATTTCAAGGTGAGTGAGTCTGGATGGAGCAAGAGAACATCAGGAGATCATAACAGGCTCTTTCTCCTGAACCTACAGATTACTTGGAAGATGCTGGAAGAAGTGCTTTTAGACCCAGGAATGGGTTCAGAAAATAAGAAGCACTTTTCATTTGTGTCTCACTCCCTTCTTGCACCCCACTCAAGGCCAGATAAATCTTGGTTACGTAGCTCCCAGCCATAAAAACCAGCAATGCTCCCTCAGCCATTCTTCGATGAACGAAGTTTCACTGCCACATGCAGTCACCACACAGATGCCAGCCTGTGTTGAACAGCTGCTCTGAGCAGACCTGCCTGTTGCTGTAGAGCAGCAGAGCTCTGCAGAGGTCACAGGAGCTGCACCCCTGGAAAGTGGCAGTTTCCTTCTGTTCGTTGTGTTCAGCCTCTGGCCTGCCACTCCATTGCTCCTTGTGATCACCCTGACACGCTGCTTGCTGCCCACTCACTGCCGATTTACATAAGAGCCTTAAGCTGCCTCTCACGGTGCTCTGTTGCTGCTCCTGTAAAATCTTTACAGTCTTTCAGAGCACAGGTTGTACGGGAGCACCCCATCCTTTTGATGCAGATGCTAAAGCAGGAATGTGGACGTGCTGGCCTGTGGCGCCAGTCCAAGGCTCTATGCAAGACAGGCATTCAACTGGACTGGTCTTTCTGCCCCAGTGACTGCATTGTTGTAAGATTAGGCAAGCATACAATTCAGGGTAGAACATGAGGACACGTGGAACTACCCAATGTAGCTGTGCTTGGTGATCACATCCTGGTGACAGAGGGTACCTCTGGAGGGCTGAAGACACCATGGTACTGTCTCCAAAGCTCAGGGGTGTTGGTGTAGATGACACCCAATTTTGATTTTCTTCCTCTGCCTGGAAGTTTTGCCACAGGGAAAGGGCCCTGGACACTGACAGGGTCTTTAGGAGAAACAAAGAGCATCTCCAGGAACAGAACAAAAATGAAGGTTGTCAGCCCTAGGGCCTGGAGAGCAGCTGGAACAGGTGGCAGATTACCAGTAGTTTGGGCTGTGAACAGTGGGAATATGTTGTGTTATTAGGTACCAGAGATATTAAATACTTGCTGTAGCTGCCTTTTAAACTTCTAGGGAGAGGAGATTGCTCATTTGTGTGGCCACTTTGCTGAAATAAATATCAACTTAATTATAAATGTATTTTTGCTTCTTTGGGGACAGAGGGTGCTATTTTACTGCTTTCTGTAAATTACCTGCTGTTTTCCTTATATTTCAGAACAACTTTTTGGAATGGCTACAGCTTCTCATTTCCTTACAGCTGAATGGACATCTGGTACTTGAGTGAAAACAGAGCTTTATTAAGTGCACAAAGCAGGAAAAGGACACAAAGAACATTAAGGTTGGACCTGCTGTGGACCAGCGAGGGAGGAGAGTTCGAGCTGTAAAAAATTAGAGGATGAAAAATGGCAGGCAGCCCCAGCATGTCCCTCTCCTGCCTCTCTGTGCTTCCTCCTGTTGTGGCTCTGGGCAGGGAACTCTTTGCCCTCCAGATTTACCCCACTCATAATATGCCAAGATCCCCCACTTCCTGACTAAGCAGTTGAAGGACTGGAGCCATGGCTCTCCAGCAGCTGTTCAAAGCTGCAGTTCAACTGAAGAGGTTTGGACTACCCTCTGGAAGGGTCTGCTCTCCATAGAGGTCCAGTGAAGATGAGGTCACAGCCTCTGGTTTTACTTGTCTCCCAGGAAGGCTGCAATTGCCTCTTGGCATAATGCCCTATGCAAAATCAGGGGCATTGCCTGGCGTCTCAGGGAAATGGTGACAAAGGCAGAACTCTGAGCAACTCTCTCACCTTACCCTTGCTGCCTTTCTCTTGCTTTCTGAAGCATCTTCCTCAGCCATGCATCTTCAGTGTCTGCAAAAGCCCACGCAGAGACCCAAGCGACCCAAGCTGCCTTCCCCACACTACACTGCAGACTCTCAGGGAGATAGCCAGGTGAGGTATTCAGATAACTAATAGAAATATACAGCCAAGAGGCCTGGGCAAGGCAGCATGTGTTTTGGCTCCAGCTGTAGGAGTCACACACAAAATCTTCAGGAGCCCCTCAGTGATGCTGCCTTGCTTGTGTCCCACCATGTTACCCTGGATAACACACAGCCCTGCAGATGCATGCTGATGCTGAAGGCTTCACCTGGGCAGTGCTATGGAAAAGGGAAGAGAAGGATTAGAGGCAGGCTGCGATTCAGGCTTGTCTTGATTATTCTTCTTTGGAGAAGCTGAGAGGCTCAGAGCAGCAAGTGCTGGTGGGTGACAGGTGGAAGGGACCAGTAGCCAGCAGTGATTCTGTGGTGCCTTTATCCACCCGTTTTCCCCCAGACAAAGCACCATGCCATGCTCCCTGTCAGCTTTCAGCCTATCTGCATGGAAGTTCTATTTGCTTTGCTGGCAGGCAGCATGTTCTAGAGCAATTCCCCAAGCCTTTCTTACCCATGTGTGTCCAGTTGAAGGAGGTTCCATACAGAGCTGCACATTTCTCCTGGGCTCACTGGGGATGCGTTAGCCCAGTGCTGGAGACATCTGGCCCTGTAAGAGCAGTGTCCTTAATGTCCTCCCTTCCATCCCACTATCCTCTCCATGATGCTGGATTAGTGCACAGAGTGTGTTGTTGTGGTACAGCTACAACACCTCTGATGCCTGAACATGCACAGTGCCCATAGATACTGAGCAAGTGTCTGGACCATTTTGGCTGCTACCGGAAAGTTCACTGCGCTCATCAACACCACGTGTCTTCTGTACTTCTCAAGACATCAGGACAAACCTGGACAACATCTAAGTAAACTTACCTTCTTGGCACCTGTGCCTGCAGATGAGGTGAAAAATGCAGTCAAGCAGCCTGTGGTCTGCTTGAAAGCTCTAAAATAGTCATTCTCAGGCAGTAGGACTGCACTCAGATAACCTAGCCTATGAGATGGCTGTGACTCAGCAAGCAGAGGAAGAGCAAGGCCACTTGGTGTAAGTGACCCAGTTGGTAACCAGTAGCAGCTAGACACTGGGATAAAAGGTTCAAAATCAAGCATGGCTTTGGTTTTCAATAGCTCTGTTCAGCTGTTCAATACAGCTACATTTTTTATATAACTTGATATCAGACACTCACTAGTGCTGGGAATAAACCTGACCAGAGACCAGGGAAGCAGGAAGATGAGGGTAGAATGAAAGGAACACCAGGAGAAAGACAAAACCAGCAGAAAACACACAAGAAAAAACACAGGTGGGACTGGAGAAATATAAACCCTGACAAACACAGCTGTGTAGGTGTCCCATTGCAGACTGGTTGGTCCCATGAATAAATGGCATGGTCCATAAGGGATCACAGAGATCCATTGCCCCACTGTAGTTTAGGTCTGTGCTTTTCTGAGCTTGGACAAGGATTTCTGCAGAAATCACAGAAGCATGACACTGGTGGTGATCTGACATAGTGACTTCATCCATTTCCCTGTTCTGAGGCCAGATCTACCTGTCCTAAGGTCATCCTTGGAAAATTATGTCCTGTTTTTCTTTAGAATCATCTTTTGTATGGGAATTCCCCTGGTGTATGTAGCCTGTTTGAGTATTTTATTATCCCTTAAGTCAGAAAATCCTCCTGAATATTCAAACTAACTCTGAAAGTCTAACTGCTTAATCTAACAAGAAATTAGTCTGATTTCTCCTTGTCTTCCTATTGTCCTAATAACAATAGGAAAAGAAAAATATAGGTGACTGTCTTCTTTTGTGTACTGTAAGATTCATTAAGTTTCCCTTCAGCTTTCTCTGCTCTAGTTTAAACAAACCCAGTTATTCAACTTTTCTTCAGGGGTCATGTTTTTCAAACTTCTCATCTCTTGC
The DNA here is from genome assembly GCA_038090715.1 of Florisuga fusca. NCBI lineage: Eukaryota > Metazoa > Chordata > Aves > Apodiformes > Trochilidae > Florisuga > Florisuga fusca. Next base: position 676,998 of record JAAWXA010000032.1, read on the forward strand.
CATTTAGGTCGTACCTTCTGAGAGCCTGAACTCCAGCCAAGGACTTGCTGACAGCAAGTTGAGTGGAGTAATTTCCTCTCATCTTAGATCTCACCAGCCTCTTGTTACTCCAGCTCAGAAAGACAGTCACATTTTTGGCAAGGGGAAACTCAACCTGCAGTTACCTATACCTCCTTCCCTGTCATTCACCTACTTGCCATTACTTCCCCCTTTTGTTCATGCTTCTAGATACTAAGTGAGGCATTTTACTCAATTTCATATGTTCATTTCAGACTTGTAGGTCAGCATCCCAGAATTACACTTCATTTTTTCTTTCCTCTAAATCAGGTGCTTCCATGAGCTCAGTGTCATGAACATCTCAGTTGTCCCTTCCATCCCATTATCCAAGCTGCTAACAAGAATGTGAATGTTTTGGCTACCTTGGGATGGAAAGTGGGCCACTTACTTGGGGTTCAACCCTTCAGAAAATCACAAGAGCATCCTATATTTCAGTGTCTTCGTATCTCATGGGGAGATCTGTCAAAAGCCTAAATGTGCCACATTAGCTGCTTACCTCTTTTTCCCTGGAGCATCTCCCTGTCAGGGAGGAAATTAGGTTGGCTTGCTAGGATCTTCCTGTTACAGATCCACGTTAGTTGCTCCTTATCATATTATTATCCCCAAGGTACTTACAAACTGAGTGCTTAAGAATTTTGTCTCACATCCATCTGGATATTCAAGTTGGATTAACTGGACTGAAATTCCATGAGTCCTTCTTCTTTGCCTTTCAGGTGCTGGCTTCACAGCTTGGTGGGCTGAGGCTGGAGGTGTCCTAGACAGCTTGGGGAGCACTCCACAAGGGCGGGCTGCAGTGGTAGTGGTGGGCACCCAACTGCCCACCACAGGGAAACTGATGGGACTGTGGTCCAGAGACTGGAAGTCATATTCCTGTAAATCAAACACACTTCACCCTGGGTGATCAAATTGGAGAGAACTAGTAACACTGCCCAGATAATGATGTCTCTCTTCAGCTTCCTTCCCCTGGAGAGTCACAGCAGGCGTTTGCTAGTAGTAGGCAATCACTGACATGCTTTACCTCTTTCTGTACACTTTTGCCACACTCATGTCCACAAAGGACAGAGCTGGACTTTGTGTAGGGACCCTTAGAAATGTGCACTGCTTCTGTGAGAGGAGAAAGACTGCAAGTGTATCCCATTCCTGGAGCTGCATGACAGTGCCTGATGTGCAGAACAGTGTGGTGGATGAGCAAACTGATGGCCTCCCAGAGAAAAAGTAGAGACAAAGGGGGACTGTTTACTTATGCTGAAATCTTATTCAGTTTAGGCTTTAGGCAGTTCAAAATGACAATGCTTCAAAAAAAGAGAAAAAAACATATTTTCCCACCATCACCATGATTTTTCAGGATTCTGCAGTGTTTGTTCTGTCTTTGTTGTTTCATGGACAAAACGGCAGCTGGCAGAACCCTTCAAGGATTGCTCTAGGTGGGCTGTGCAGAGCCAGCCCCAGGTGCAGCAAAGTGACAATTTCTTTTTTATTATACTAGGGCCAGAGAGCCTCACCTCTCCTTGCTCTGTTTCTGGGAGAAGAGATGTGGATAAATGCTTTTATTTCCTTAGTAGTAGTGAGAGGTGCTCTTTCCAGGATGGAGGTGCAGATTGAGGGAGCCTTAGAGGACTCCAGACATGCAGCACTGTGGTCCCTGGACAGCTTTCTCTCTCACACCTGGGGCAAGGAGAATTCAGAATTATTCCTACCATCAGTGGGGAAATACATTGTGCAAAGACTCTTTATGGAATTTAAATCCCCTGGTCTCATCAGTGGTAGAAAATTGCTTCCCTGTGGCTGAGCCAAACAGGATCTGAGCAAACTCTAAGCCATCGTTTCTGTTTACACTAACATGTACTTTATTCCAGGACAATAACTCAGCTCATTTTTCCTGCCTCAAAAAATGGTTGGTTTTAGACTTTGTGACAGAAGAGGAATAGGGGGACACAGAGCAATTTCAGGTTAATACCTGAAAACTGTCTCTGACAATACTGAGAGCTGAGACACAGGGGACTGGAAGAGGCTCCCAAGCCTGTCTGCTGCTGATGTTCCTGGAGGGGACAGGCTGGAGTCCCCACCTCTCCTTGCCTTGTGGAGGCTCACAGTGCATGCTGAGTCCTGTGTTGTCCAGATGGGCTTCTCCAAAGAAGCCATCCACCCCCATTATTCTTCACTTGCCACTCAGGCAGAATTTGAACCACAGCTATTGTTTGAGGTGATGCCCAGAGCAAACGGGGAATTTCAGATTGGATTCACATCTGAAAACCACTGCTCCAGCATGTGCTGAAATCAAACCCAGGCCCATACACTGTGATCTCCCCAGACTAGATGTTTCTCTTGGACCCACTGGAGGTGGTCCTTGGTGTTCACCTGGCTGTTCTGGGGTCAACTCTGCACTGAGCTGCAGTACTTCCCTACTCTTCTCCTTGCTTTGTGCCTCAGTTTCTCTCCTAGCCCTGTGCAGAGACATCTCCTGCACACAGGATAGCAGGTGCCCTCCCTCCCTCAACCCAGCCAGTCCCACCCCACAGCAAAGCCAGAAGGCAGAGAAACACACAGCTTACATAACGCAGGCATTTCAGAGCTTCACACGTGAGGGTGGATTTTCCTCCCCCTCCTGGCAGCCTAATAAGACGCGTGTGCACTGAGTCTTCCAAAGGCAGCAAACAGGACTTTGGTGAGGGCTGACTTCAACACTGGCCTGAGTTCATGTCAGTAACTGCATTCAGCATCGCTTGACCTCACTGACAAGGGTATCCAGGACTGAAAACAACGTGGGCAGATGGAGGAAAAGCTTTGGAAGGATCACTGTGTGCTCCTCAACAAGGATGAAGAAAATGAGCTGGTAAGGAGTAGGGGACTGTGCTGGGTCTTAGTTTCCTTGTGCACCTCTTTTCCTACATGCCCAGTTTGGATATGCCTCTGCTTCTTCACCTGCGCATTCATTTGGGCACTGTCTCTTCAATTAGCCGTGGTGAAGGCAAAACCCTGAGTCCTTGCTGACTCAGATTGCTTTTTGCAAAGTAGGAGCTGACACTTGAGGAACATGACACTTCTGTTCAAAAGCATAGAATGTGGCAAAGACCTCTTTGCTCACCAGAGGTCATCTGGCTAGGGAGCAATGTCCCTTTCCCCACTGCATATTCCATTGTCTTTTCCATCCTTTTTATGTGGATCTCTACTAATGGGTACCCTTTCCCTTGCTGGGTTATTATGTATCAGAAAGCAAATCATAGGGAAAGTGCTTACAAATGAGTTTTATGCTGGACAGTTGTCTGAAGCAGTGATTAAATCATGTCTCCTGAAATATAAGGGTCTTTGCTTCTTACCAGGTCTTGGAAGATTGGGCAGATGACCAGTCTACTGCAGCTCTCATGGCAGGAATCTCATCCTTACGAGTGTTTTTTATTAATGTTAATGTACTCTACTTTCTGTCTTTGATTGTGATTGATTATTGATTATTGATTATGTGCAGCAGCCTGGGAGGGCTACACTAAGTGAGTGCTTTGCAAACACAATGAATTGGAAACTCTTCTTCTACCTGGAAACATGGAGTGATTACACAGAGCCTGGCGAGGGTAGGAGTAAGACTTTTTCCTCAAACTTTCTGTGCAAAGAACAACTAGAGTCCAAATATTTCCAGTGCAGAGTGGGCACAGGAGTAGAAACCTTTCCACAGATGTAAAATACAGTCCTGCCACTCCTGGATTTGCTAGAAGTCTGTATGTGCTGCAGGCACTGGAAGCACAGCGGCACATTACCCCAGAACAAGAATCTCTTCTGCAAGCAGAGGCTTCTATCCAGTGGTTCCCAGCACCTCTGGTGTCACCGTTTGCCCAGCCTTGGGGACAGAGAAAGTGTCTCTATCATGTCTGACACTCTGTCATGTGAATGCTGGTGCTTAGGGCATGCACAGGTGGGAAAGATTCTTCACTGCAGGGCACAGCTGCACCTCTGAATCAGGATTGCTTGCAGGGCAACTAATAGTGGGGGGGCTTCAGCTTCCTTGGGTGTCTTCAGTAAATTCCTGCTGGGATTTGTCTGTTGCTTATAGGAGTTTCATCTAGGCTAGGGCGCTGAAGCCAGTTGCAGCAGCCTGAATCCAACACAAAATGAAAGAAATAGGCGGTGGGAGACAGGTAAGAAGTCAGCTAGAGATCATCTGTGTCACACTGACTGCAACAGACAGCGTTCTTCGAGGGGTTACTGCTTGGTGTGTGGATGTGGCCCCTGATGCCCGTCTCTACCTGCATAATAAGCAATGCAGATGCCAGTTCCTTCACGGATGGGGTGGAGTGAGGCTGTTGCCAGAAGCAGCCTTTTAGCTGGGAGTCTGTGGTTCTCAGATAAGCTGCACTCACCTCCAGGAAACACCTCTCTTGCCCCATCCAGCGTGTGAAGGGCCCTGGCCCTGCCCTGGGTGCAGCTGGCTTAGCCGGCCTTGTGCAAGGTTGTCTGCGTCAGGATGAGCAGTGTTTTTCATCAGACACCTTCCTGATATCCTCTTTGCTGGAGCAGCCTTGCTTCCAGGCGCTGCACTTCTTGGGAAACCCGCATCTGCAGACACTCTCAGTGAGGTATTTCAGCCATGGGGGTGCCTTCCCTCAGCCCCAGCCTTCAGCGCTTCCCTCCCTGTGCCGTGCAGACGCCCAGTGCATATCCATCTTCTCTGAGGACAGGCTGTCTGTCTACCTCCTCTGTGCAGGTGTTCCTGTTGATCAGCCATGTGTTGCAGCTGTATGGGGACTGACTGTATGGGGGACACTGTGAGGGCAGGACTGGGCCCTGCCTGTGCACCACAGCCCCGCTGGCTGCCAACAGCCCCACCTCTGCCTGTGCCAAAAATCTCCGAATGCTCTCACTGGGTGACTCCTGGCCCTGCGCTTGCCCAGCACCACAGCTCTTCCTCAGCCTTCCCTACACCTTTGGCTGAAGATTTGATTGTCTCTTGTCCCTGGGGGGCGATGGATGAGTTGTGGTCCCACACGCCTCCTGCCATTCCAGCCCCCCTGGGACAGGTTCCTTGTTTCCCCAGCCTGCGTTTGGAGTGAATTTATAACAATTCGGCTACGAAAAGGCAAGCAAACAAAGTGCTCCTTGACTTTCTGTCCTTATGGACACTGTCCTCCCACCCCGAAAACACTGTGGTTATCGTAGTTACATTTGTAGTATTATGTCTCTGAAGGAATAATATTTTGCATACAGCAGGACTACACTGAAGTTCCATAGGTGGTTTGAAATGGATTTTCTAACCTGGTGTAAGGGCTGCACGATTGTCTTTATTTCAGTTGAGCTCCATTGATTTCAGCTTAGTTTATGTTGATTATGATCAGAGTTCAGATAAATCAAGTTAATTGCTCTCTTAAACCTGAATAGGTGCTTTCTCCACTGCCTTTAAATCACTTGAAAATTATATTTGAAGTTGAACTGTGCAAATTGTTTGTACAAGCCCTCTCCAAGGAGGTCTGCTTTGTTGCAAACTGTCCTGTAAAGCACCAGTAGTCATGGAATTTCTCTGACCTCTATTTCAGATGGGGGACTTCCTCCTTTTTCTTTTTTTTTTTTTTTTAAATTTAAAACACAATTTCTTCCACCCCCTCTCATCTGTATAAGCTGTGTCAGTAGGTTACACTATCCCATCACATTGTGTATTTCAGTTTGCAAGCTGTTATGGAAAAGCATTCAGCGTAGGTACAAGGAGATATACAAAAGCATTTCCTTCTACTTCCTCTGTCTAAGGCTGCAGGGCCATTTGGTACCTCCTCAGGGGCAAGTGCATCACACACCTGCTGCCCTGTGGGTCAGTGATGGCACAGGGTTTCTCTGGCAGCTCCTTGCCTAAGCCTCTCCTGCAGACCCCAAGGTCACTACCTTGATGGCTGGCAGCACCTTGCTGGTGGCATGGCAATGGTCCAGGAGAGACTGCATCCTCCACTTCCTCCTGAGGTGAGTGTTTTCCTGCCCCTGTCATCAGCCCTAGGGTGTTATGTCAGGAATTGCCTAGAGCTGGGCTTTTTGAAGTGAGGAGGAGAGCTGAGAGGTGCCCTGTGTAAGGAAACAAATGGATCACTGCAGCAGGAGTGAAGACATTTGAAGGAAAACAGTTTTTTTAACTGATATTCTTTTTTTTAGCAGTAGATGCAACATGGAAAACTTGATCTTTTTTTTCTTGGTTTTTATTTCAGGCTCAAAAAAAAAAGATTCTTTTGCCAAATAAACTTTTATATGGTCTGCCATAGTATAGGATGCATAAAGTGAGCCCCATGGGTTCCTAAGGGCTCCTGCCTGGGTGCCTGTGGGGACACAGGAAGGGGCACGTGTAGGGCTGCAGAGCCAGTGTGGCACCTACCATGGCTGCTGTCTAAGTGCCATGAGAGCTGAGGCCAGGCTAGAGGTGGGTGATATGTCCAAAAGGATGGCATCCCTGGGTGCTGTGAGGCACCAGCTGAGGGTGGAGTGTCTCCTCCTTCCCTCATGTCTTTCAGAGTGCTGCTAAAACACCAAGTGTGTACTGCAGAATCCACTCATGCTGCAGACATTAAAGTTGTTGTTAGACCCATAGACAGTATAAAAACAAAGGGTGAAAAAAACCAGTTTTTGTCAAGGGGAAATGTAGAGGCAACCAGGTGAACACACTCAGGTGTTGCCAGTTAGTAGGAGGAAGGTATGAGCTCCTGTTAAGCCCACCTGTGCCCAATTAGGGCTGGCCCCAACTGCACATGAGCAGAACTGGGGGACCAATAAAAGGTGGGCTTCCAGAGGTGAGCTGGGTTCACTCCTGACCAGGCTGAGGGAGAGAATAGTTGGCTGGAGCGTTAGCACTGAGATAGGCAACTTTTGGAGTACTGTCCTTGCACCTTGGCAAGAACACCTACTGGACCCCAAAACACCATGGTCCAGGGAAGGATTATCAGCAACAGGGAAAAACTAAAGTTATGGATTTAGTCGCATTTGTGGACTATGGCTTATTACTGAATAGATGGGTATTGGACTATCAAGATAAAAGGGAAATCATGGAAGGTGACAGATGATGTGGGGATCAATTTGAAGGAGGAGAGTGTATAGAGCAAAAAGAGCCATTCCATATTTATTTTCCGGATAAGGTGTATGCAGTGGAAGCTAACACACCAGTGGATAGGGTAGCTGGTATCTGAGAGGAGTTGCTCAGCGCTTGGCAGTTTTCCTACCCTGGGGCAGATTCTGTGCCCTGCTGCAAGGTAGATTTCAGCAGCCAGCAATAAATTTGCCTGGAGACATTCCCCTTGGTGTCAGGCAGGGTATTCAGTGCCAGCACAGCAGAGAGAGATCTGTTACTGTGAAGGGTCAGCTGCAATCTTGATGGCAAAAGCTCCAGACTAGAGTAAATTCTTCATTAATCCTGGAAGAGCTGATGTTAGAAGAGTCCCCTGCCAACAGTGGCACGGCAGCATCCTCCATTCAGCAGCTCTGCTGTGTGCTTAACTAGGTTTTATCATTCAGCAAACTTTCATTTCCAAAACTGATCTTGAGTCATTACCAGGGAGGGCTTCAGTCACCATCCTATCTTTTCAATAAGCTTGGGCACTTCTGTTAACAAAGAATGCTTTCCCTTTGCTGTGCAGGAGATGTTTGGCTACAAAACCCAAGGCTGGCGGAGGGTCTTGTGCATTGCTGGATACATTTTGTCCTGTGGAGCTTTGCTGCTGCTGTTTTACTGGAAGCCTGAGTGGGATGTGTGGGCAAACTGCATCCGCTGCAGCTTGGAAGAAGCAGACATTGTTCTGCTCCGAACAACAGTAGGTGATCCTCCTGCTCCTTGGCATTTCCAGAACCCATTGTTTTCAGAGATGAGGCAGCCTGTCTGTATTTGTCTGCACAATGCAGCAGATTAATAACACTTTCCACTTTTGGAAGTGGAGAGGTAGATTTCAGGTATTAGTTATATTCTAAGACTACATGGCTGTAAATTAAAACCCAAGCCAACTCCAGCAGAGCAAATGTGCACTCAGCGCACAATGTTGCACTGATATTGCCAATATAAATGCACTCAAACCACAGAATGACTAATCTATTGTTCATTGCAACTAGTTTATTTAAACTAAATTGATTAAAGGGTGATTCAGTCTGATGTGCATCTCTAGCAGTAAAGCTGAGTTGCTTTTGGCTGTGGATGAATAACTAGTAACAGAATTGTAGGAGTTTTGTAGAGCAAAGTACCCAGTGCTGAGGATTCAATGTCCACACAGGAAGTATTTGGGAAGGCTTTTACTTCCAACTAGCTCTACACTAATCCCATAGACAAAGTATCCATCCAGTATCTGTGGAAGCACATCTGGTTTAGTTTCATCTTTGGAATTGCTTGCAGCATGAATGAAAGCAAATGGAGATAACTGTGAAATCACCTTTCTGTCCTTTCTGATTAGTACTAGAACACAGATGCCAACACCCCTGTTACTATGAGCTTACATTTGCTTTGATTGCAAGCATGCCACAATACTGTAATTCTCTGGTAATCTCATATATACTTCCCAGAGTCAGGAACTGTTATCATGGGCAACATTTTGGACTTGTCACTGAACTGTGCTCAATTTCTCTAGGATGAGTTTCAGAGATACACCTGCAAGAAGGTGACCTGGATTGATTTGTCCACATTGGCACTACCTGTTGGTAGTAATGCAGACGGTCCTCTTGTAGCTGATAAAGACTCTGTCATAAACAGAGCTGTACTGAAGCCACAGCTAAAGGTAAGTGGCAGGAGAGATAGTGAGTGACAGTAGGAGCCAAGGCACTTGGAGTTTTCTCCTAAAACATGGTCAAGGATTTCTGTTACAGTGAGGTGGTTTTCCCTTGAATGGCAAAAGTAATTTATGCTATTTGGTCTTGCAGGTGAGATGTATCCAGGTGCAGAAAATCCGTTATGTTTGGGACTTTTCTGTAAAAATGTTCAAAAAAGTTGGGTGAGTGTCAACAACCTGTTTACAAAACCCTTTGTGGTACAGGACTCCCTTGTCTAATCTTTCTCCTGTTGCCCTAGATCATTAGAAGACAGCAACACATGTCACAGCATTCACCACAAGTTTGGAGCTGGCCTGACAAAGGAAGAACAGAAGATCAGGTATGGTCTACATATGAATAGATGTATGAGCTAATTATGACAGTGTCACCTGTTAATTCTTCCTTTGAAATTTGAGTGAGGTTTTTGCCATTCTCCTTTGTAGTAAAGCAGTGCAAATGGTGTGGGTGTAAAATCGTTGTCCCTCATGCTGTATTGAGGTGTTTTTTTCTCTTCTGGGTGATGCCAGGGTAAGTGTGGGGAAAACAGCACTGGTTCCAGCTGAGGTTAAGGGCACAGCAAGACATGACTGGCTTTCTTTGACATCATCTCCTTAAAAGCCTTCCAGAAAGCTCATCACAGGGTTTAGCAACAAACTTATGATTTTTTCAGCAAGAAAACAGTAAAATCCTGCCTCTGTGTGAAGTTCTCTGAGATACAATAGCTTCCATACAGATTTATGTCTTACTCAGCCATATGGTGCCTCTGGGACGTAACATTAACCATACTCTAAAAACTTATTTGGTTGGTTGTGAATTTTTCACAAGAAGTCTTGTCCTGCATGACTAAGCTATAACGTGAGAAATTCTTCTCTACCCTCCAACAGGCAATTGGTGTGTGGACCTAATGCCATTGAAGTTGAAATTCGTCCTATTTGGAAGTTACTTTTTAAAGAGGTCAGTAAGCCAGGGTGGCACTGTGTGGGACAGCTATTATCATGGTAATAATCTTCAAGCAGATCTTGGAAATGATCTGCTTTTATTGGTACAACTAAGGCAGACTGTTTAACACTAACAAAATAGCCTTGGTTTGGTAGTCCAAATGTAGTATAAAGCATTACAGAAATGCTGCTGCTAGGCTTGCTTGTGGCCTCACCAGCAGTGTAAATGGTGAGTGTGCTTTGGAACAGAAGTCAGTGTTTGCAAAATTCCTATTTCATAATGACTTTACTCACCTAATAACTTCCTTTTCTCCTGTGACATAGACACAAGACAGGTTTTTTCTCTGCATAAATAAGGGCATACTGCAAGACTGTTCTTCCTCTACAGAGGACAAAGCAAACTCATCTTGTGGATGAAAGGAGAAGAATGTATCGATAGCTACTTGCTAAGTTTGCACCTAGAAATGCTGGACATATATTTTTGCCAATCTGTAAGCAGAAATTTGCACACTGTATAATGTCACTTTAATGGACTATGGATGCTATGTGTATGCCTTTACATTGGAAAAGAGCTATGAATGCTAGGACCCCAAGATAGTATGCGTCTGAACTTTAAGTGGAATTTGTTTGAAACCCTACAAAATGTGTGAAAAACTTCAGGGCTCCTGAAATTGGTTGGATTTGATGTTACCAACCTTTCAGTGCCCTCTGGAGATGGTTTTGAAGAGAACTCCAGTGTGGCACTCTAAAAAGTTTATTTAATTTGAACTTTGCAGTTCTATCCAGGGCTGAAGCTTCATGATTGAAATATTAATGGTGGTGCCTGGAGGCAGACTGGTCCTCATAAGCTTGTGGTATTTCAGTCCAGAGATAGATGCAAGTGTCCAAAGGCTGGCACCCTTGATTTAGTGTCTGTGTCTTTGTCCTAGTGAATGTCAAAGAAAGTATTAAATTTTCATTGAGGGACCGAATTTGTCAGATGAATAATGCATTTCAATTCTAATCCTTATGCAGAAGGCTCTTTCAGTGGCTATTTTAGTTATACCAGTTCCACAGAAAAGTCTGTCACTCCTTCAGACAAGTCAAGTAGTGGCAAATGTCTGAAAAAAATTAATCTCTTTCCTTAGTCAGATACCACAATAGCCAAAGTTATATTCTCAGGCTTCAGTGGGGCTCGTGACCTGTTTTAGCATAACAGAATTAAGTGAGTCATGACTGGTATTGTAAGGCTGATGCTGTGTAGAGTAGCAAAAAATATGAAAGTATAAGGAAATCAAACCTCTGTTTTGGTGGTAGTCTAAAACTGATTACTGATGGCCTCACAGACCATTAGCTCTTTATCATTTTCCAAGTAAATATCACTCACAGCCACTTTGAGTTCACAAAGTATTAAAGACTGTTATGGTAATTCAGTCTCTTTTTTTCCTCCCCCTTGCATTTGAGTAGTCTCCTGTGTAGCAATTACTTAGATGCAGCAATGTTAAGGTCACCTTTGTTAGCTGGCTACAGTGGGAAACCAACTGTCTTGAAGTCCCTGAAGTCTGACTTCAAGTTGCCATCATGATTGCTGCTGCATTGTAACTGGTTAGCAACAGCTTTTAATTACAAACACCACAAACTATGTGTAAGCTAGTAAGTCAGAGCTGGAGGATTTTAAAATTATTCTTAACGCTCTAAAGCAGCCATGAAGAATGCTGCCTTGAGATGGCAAAACATCCCTTTAAATTGCTGTTTGAGACTCCTGGATTCTGTAATTAAATGTTCTTACTTCTTCTCACACTCGATGTCTTCTGACATGTCATGTCTATCCCCTGATATGTATTACATTTGCATTTGCAGATTTTAAACCCCTTTTATGTGTTCCAAGCCTTCACCCTCACACTGTGGCTGAGCCAAGGCTACACTGAATATTCTGTGGCCATCATAATTCTGTCGATCATTTCTGTTGTCTTAACCGTGTACGACCTCAGACAGGTGAGTGCTGTGCAGGCTGCCAGCTCAGCATCCTGCACTCTACTAGCAATCCCATCTATCACAAAGTCCTATTTATATGCTCTTTCTGGTTATTTTTATTGCTGTGTATTCTGCTGTATTACTACAGATCTATTGCTGTAAAAGAGTTAAAGGGGTCATGCCTAGGAGTCTTGAACTTCCCAAGAATTAAAGAAGATTGAAGTCTGATACCTGGGGTTTGTAAGACTTTATGAAGGTGGACTATATCCATGAGTCTGGTTCCTACTGTCATTTCAGAAGGATTCACTGCTCTTGAGTCTTGCCGAATAACAGGTCTTAACAGCAAACAGAAACATGACTTTTTATTTCTCTAATTTGTTCAATATGGGTCTGTCATGGATACAGCTGCTAGGAAGAGTTTTCTAATAGTTTTCAGATCATTCACTCTTTGACTTAAATCATTCACCTGTGATAAATCTGAAACTGTCAGTTGCTGTGGCAAAGGCAAATAGACTGAGATGAGTCACACAGCATTTGCCTGCCATCAAGTATCCTCATGCCAGCCAGGTGAGGTTCCTGGTGCTTCCTGCTGGAATCAGAACACTCTTGCTGGGAGTTTGGAATGCCTTTCCTTAAAACTATTTCCTTAATTTCTGAACGTTCTTGAAATACGAAGAGAAGGAAAAAAATTGTATGGAGAAAGGTTATAATAGAGAAAAAAGAGAAACTATGTGAATGAAAGTACAGATAGGAAAGAGCAGAGGGAACTGGAGTCTGGCAGGCAAAATTTAAGTCTCTTGGGTCTGGATATTAGGTATCAGATTCATCTGTATTGTTAATATTTGAAAGCAAAAATGAACTGGGGATTTCTGGCTCCTGGTAAATATTTTGTTAATCTTCAGGGGAAATAGAATGGTTAGAGGGCAGCATTGAGAATTACAGTTCCTGCAGGGAGCATGTTGTGATTAGAGGTGGTGGCAGGGTTGAAGGGAGGACAGCTCTGGGCTGACCTGACCAGACTGTTGAGCTCACATGCCACTTCAGAGCCAGACATGGGTCACATTGTCTCAACATTTGCTGATAAAATCATTGTTAGTGTTCTGAATTACTGAGAAACAATAAGATTCAGCCCTTTGAAAGATTTGAGAAGGAAGTATAGCAAACTTCGATGAAGTGTGGCCCAGAACGAGGCAATAGTTTGCTCTTCCAGGAGCTGGCTTTTCTTTGAATGGACTCTGCTTTCCCCTGGGCATGTTCTCTGCATAGGTCCCAGGCCCCCAGATTTGGGGGATTTTAGGCAGTGGATGCTCAGGCTGCTCTGTGCTAATGAGCACCCCTGTGCACCCTCTGCTCTGCCAAGTGCTCTTATGTCAGCAAGGGCTTTTGCCAGCACAGGTGTGTTGTGCCATCATCTTTTTGTAACTCTGTGCTAGCAGGATGACTAGCACTCCCCTGTTGAACAAGCACTCACAGCTCCTCGAGCAAACATTTGTACTTCAAGTGTTGGTGTCTGTCCTGGTATTGCAGAGCAGACACGGTCCATTCAGCTCTCTTTGGCAAGGCTGGTTCTCTTGTGTGACTGATAAATTTGGCAGGATGAATTGCAGTGTTTGGGTCCTCCAGATACTATTTGAATTGGCTTGACATCTCCAGACAAGCAATGCTAATGAAGAAACCCACACCCGAGGATTAATTTTTTGCAATTGCAACTTTTAAATCAAGATAAGGGTTACTCTCTAATGGCCTTCCAATGACAGTTGACTTCATCATTGTGTCAAGATATGTAATTGTCTGAATTAGATTGCAGAAACTGTTAAAGCACAGACATTCAGATAAATTAGAATTTCTGGTTTTCTTGCAGTGGAGGCCTTGTAGCATTACCCATTACAATTTGATTGCCCTGTTGATAGCCTTCTAAAAAGGATAAAACTTCTAATCACAAAGAAAGCCTCTACCGAGGGGCTGCAGATAGCAGTATTGCAGCCAAGGAGACTTCCTCTGTCATGAAGCAGGAATACCACCTTAAAGGTTGAGGGCAATACAACAGCATGAATCAGAAGCAAACAGAAAATTAGGTTCATGTTCCCACAGCAACTTGTTCTAGGTTAACTCTGTGAACTCGCATCCTCACTTAGAGCAAGCAATGTGAAACCTGCCCTGGATAACTCAGCAGAGTTTAGTTTCTGTGCTGTTAGCATGATCACTGAATTGTAACCTACTGCTTCACTTGAGTATTGAGTTTCAACACTGTAATTGCTTTCCCATCAACAGCAGTCTACTAAGCTGCACGACCTCGTTGAGGAGCATAACAAAGTCCAGGTTACAGTCTGCACCAAGAGTGAAGGTGAATCATTTGCATCTTGTTTTCCTCACCAGCCTGTATAATTAACTTGTGTGTTGAAATGTATCAGTAATTGCACAGCTCCTGTTGATTTCTAATGCTGAAATGTGATGGGTGAGCTGCAGGGAGAGTGGGGCAGAGGGAGGTGAGGCGAGCAGGGAAGCGAGAAGTGTGGGCACAGCCTGTGTGCGTGGTAATGATGCATCAGTATCATTATCATCTGTATTTAGTGATACAGCTGAACCTTGTAATTTGTGCTAAGAGTTGAGAACAGCCTGGAAAATTTAATTTCACAAACAAGCTACTAGATAACTCTGGCCTTCCAAGACCTGCTTCCCTGCTCTGTTATAGGCTACTTTCACAATCTTGTCAAATACCCTGTGAACAATTTTCGAGGAGTCTAGATATATGGCTCCCCCTGAGGTATGCACTTTCTTTTCAGTGTCTCAGATCTGTGTCCATAAAATAGGGGTTCTGTCTATTTTTGCCTCTTAAAGATGATGAGATGGACAATTGCTAGGGTGATGGGAGATGAAAAAGGCCTCGGATGGGTGTTCTTAGAGTGTTTTATGAACACCAACAAACTGAAATGTAAGACACCCCCTTGGAGAGAGATGTTTAGACAAGGGCGGGGTTTTGTGCTGTTCCTTTTTCAGCCAGTATTACATCTAAGAAGCACTGATCTTCAGTCATGCAGTGTAGAAGTTGTGATGCTCTGGGTGTGTGTGTGTGCCTTGGGAATTCTTTAATTGTCCAAAACCTAACCATAAGTAAAGTTCCTTTTTCTATTGTTCCACAGGGTGCAAAGAGCTGGAGTCTTGTTACTTAGTCCCTGGAGACATGCTTCTTTTAGATGGAAAAAAGCTCGCTCTCCCATGTGATGCTCTCCTGATTGATGGAAGCTGCATTGTGAATGAAGGGATGCTCACAGGTGCAGCCTTGGATTTTGAAATGCTAAGGCCTTGCATGGCTTCTCTGTCAAGGAGAGGTCTTTATCTGTTCTGACAGCAAACTGTTTACCATTTATTTAGTGTGCAGCAGCAGGTGAAAAAACTGTGGCTTGAATAATTCCATTGTCTTGGGCTTTTGAACACTGTGTAATATGCATTTCTTATCCATATTAAAAAGAAGTAGGATTAATACAGTGTCAGGAGTAGAGCATGAAAATACTGAAATATACTGAATATGTGTTTTTTGAGTTTTGGATTCTTATCTTGCAGCAGTTCTGTTTGAGCAGGCAAAGTCAGATGTGATGGGGTCAGAGTGATATGTAAACATTAAGCCCCCACAAGGCATGAACTTGATTCAGGGGCAAAATTTGACCCCAGCTTCTTAATACAAAATGCTCGAGAAGCCATCTGATGTACTCTGAAATGAAAACTACAAGGGTTGTCTCTATAAATCCATGTGTGTAGGTATGTAAGCAAGCTAATTAGTCAAGCAAGCTTGAGCACCTAAAGGCTGTTACCACCTTCTAATATGCAGAATTGGATAGACTTTCAAATCCCCTTTAAGTGAAGCCACATCCTGCTGTTCTTAGGTGAAAGCATTCCAGTTACTAAAACCCCATTGCCCTACGTGGAGAGTCCAATGCCCTGGAAAACCCACAGCATGGAAGACTACCGCAGACACGTCCTCTTCTGTGGGACAGAAGTCATACAGACGAAGCCCACAGGCAGAGGACCAGCAAGAGCCATTGTGCTGCAAACTGGTATTACTTTTACCATTTGCTAATGAACAGGGGGGAAGCAGCAGTCGTGAGGCTGATAGAAGAACTGTTGGTTTTTTTCTTCAAGTCTAGCACAGGTCTCCTGTCCCCAGGAAGTGTTTGTTGCCATCTAATGGCTGATACCTGTGCAATGTTAGCACTGATGTGATACTGTGTCACTATGTCATGTGTGTAATGTATGGCACGCATCTTCACACAGGGTTCAATACAGCTAAAGGTGACCTGGTGAGATCCATTCTTTACCCCAAGCCAGTGAATTTCAAACTCTACAGGGATGCCTTCAAGTTCATCTTAGGCCTCTCTGCCATTGGCATGTTTGGACTCATCTACACCGTGTGTGTGTTCGTGTCCCACAAGGTATTTACGAGGGATATGTCTGTGCTGCTGCAGGTGCCATCTCTGACTCCTTGTTCACTTAAGATCCTTGGAATATTGTTCATCTCTGTAATTCAGTTTTCAGATTCCGGAAACTGGGGTGATGGGAGAGTAAATCTGTCATCCCCAAGGACAGAGCTGGGCAGGAGGGTTGGACACCCAGAGTAGTGGCAGCAGGGCCAGGAGCCTATTCCCACACCATCAACCCTGTTCCTCTTGCTGTTTGCAGAAGCCAGTGGCAGATGTGGTGACTATGGCCCTCCTCCTCTTCACGGTGGCTGTGCCTCCCGCTATCCCTGCTGCCTTGACAACAGGCACTGTTTATGCCCAAAGGAGGCTGAAGAAAAAGAAGATTTTCTGCATCAGCCCACAGAGGATTAATATCTGTGGGCAAATCAACCTTGTTTGTTTTGACAAAGTAAGGCACTTCCTGGGGCACTGAAAGATGCTGGGGGCTGCTAGGAACATGGGATATTTTTTTCTCCACCCCATCTATCCCTGCTCTAACCCTGGAGAAAAATCCTGTCCTGGTGCCCATGCAGCAGAGCCACATGGGGGACGGGAGGCTTTCCTTACCCTGCCTGGGAGCCTGGGAAGGACCTCTGGGAATGCACAGGGGAATGAGTGGGCAATAGCAAGGTAACTAGATATGTGTTTAACTTTAGACAGGCACTCTGACAGAAGATGGACTGGACCTGTGGGGCATCATCCCTTCTGAGGGAAGCAGGTAATGTGGGACCTCATTTAGCAAGGGTTAATCTCGACTGTGAACATACTGCCCAAATGTCTAGTTAGGAGGGAGGCAATTGCATAGGACATGGAGAGACAGCAAACAGACTGCAGCAAGAGATGTCTGGGTGTGTTTGGGGTCGCACAGTGCCTTGGGTGTTCCTCTTCCCCTGCTCAGCTCCTGCCCTCTGGGGAGGGCATTTGGTTACTGCTGTGACAGGTGTGACCCCAATGATCGCTGCTAATTCAAGACAAACAAAAGTCAGCAGAAGCATGAGAGCTTTTAATTACCCTGAGGGGATTTGGAGAATATGAACAGACCTTTTCAATTATGTCATTCACAACACAGTTCAATAAATATTATTAATCTAGTCAATAAACCTTTGATCATTAAATGTTAGGATAATGGTCCTTCTGTTGAAATTAAGTGTTGCCTACTGTTGTATCTCATCTTCTGTTAATGCTGTGAAAAATCTGTGAGACCACAGATCAAACCTGAAAATATCAGGTGCCCTTAGGGACTCCAACCCTTGGCAGGTTCCATCTTGATTCCAATCCTAAAGACCCTTGAAATTCTTAAGAAATAACCACCATGTAAGCATTAAACTCGACAATATCCACAATTACACTATCTAATTAATGTTACTATAATACAGTAACAGACCTAATCTCTGCAGTTCTTGTTATGCTAAACTCAAAATATTAATCTTTTGCAGTGGCCAGGACAAATCACACCCCCTGTATCTACTTCCAAGTTATCATTAGGAGTTGTTAATGTAACAGATACTTCAACACCAGAAGTAACTGTGCCATAATGAATTAAATGATTCTTTGTGAGAGGAGAAAAATCACATTCCAGATATTTCCTCAAAGGACACAGAGAAAATTATTATCTGATGCAAATTAATGAGAAGAAATTAACGAGTGTCAACCAATAAAATACTCTTCCAGTGGGACCAAATTGTAGGCACATGGTACAATCTCTTCTTGGCCCTTCTCCAGTGCATCAGGGAGGCCACATGGAATAGGTGCATGTTGAACAGGCTGGGAGCCTGCTAAAAGGCAGACAGCTTGCAGCAGTGCCAGGGTGATTTCCACTGAAGTAGCCTTGCAGGTAGCATCTGTTCACATAAGCAGCAGAATAAAACTGGACCCATATATCCGAAGAAATTCATGTAACAAAAAAATAAAAAATCCTCTAAGGTATGAAAATATAAAGCTCTCTTTGCAGGCATGCCAGTCTGCCCCCAGCTGAGAGCCAGTGCTGGTGGCTACCCAACACAAGGAGGAGCTATTGCTGCCTGCATTGATCTCACTAGGCTATTTGCATAATTCCTCTTTCTCAAATGTTAACATTTTTAAACATGTAAGACTTGCTGTCACCTAAGATGAATACTGCAAGGCAATGACAGTGAAGGCATTTCACTCATCTTACAAAATATCTTACTGTATGTTTAATAAGATATAAATGTTTTCTGGATTTCTGTGATGTTTAGCAGTTTTACGGTTTCTCAAGTATTAATAAGCCAGTTATGGCCAGGATGAGAACAAGGTATAATTTGCTGGAAACAGAACAGACTTTGGTCCAGAGGGACACCAGGTTCTGGGGTTCATTGTTCTTTTTAACATAGATGTGAACTATCACGCTGCTTGCTTCCTGTTTCATTTCACTGTGCCCATGTTAGTAACAGGGGATGCTAGTGGTAATTAAAGACAAAATCTATTTAAATTTATCCTTCATATGCCAGCCTGAATGGTTTTGGGCTGTGCTGTGGTCTGGCAGGCACAGCTTGTCAGCCAGCCAGTTTCTTAGATTGAAATTTGTGTGTCTATGAGAAGAGAGGACTCTGAGGAATAATTTCTATGAGGAGCTATAAGAGCCCTCAACCAGCCCGGTCTAGCCCATGTTCGGTCCATACTCTGCTGCTAAAAAGGCAATGAACCTTGAGGCTGTCTGAAGGAAGAAACTGGGGCACAAATCTTTGACAGCATGCCCTGGTGTAACTCAACAGAAGTGAATGAATTTACCCATTTTTGAAGCCAAGGTGTGAGGAACAACAGACAAGGTATTGCAGATTTAAAATCTATACCTGTAAGTGAAGGTTGGGCTCCTTGTGGCTCTCCCATGTTCCGAGGGGTGCTGAGAGCAGGATGATAAAGTTTATTCACCCCAGTGGGTACACAGCAGATGCACCCCTTTCCATACTGCAGCTTCACAAATTTTCTTCCAGGGCACACTTCCAAACCTCTTTGAGATCCCTGCTGCAAATTGTTTCCTTTCCAATAGTGTCTTCTCCGTTTTGTCTAATACCAAACAACAGTTGCCAAGCAGGACTCCTGTGCCAGCCCTGTTGAGTGTTTTACTGTCTCCATTGCTTCACATCAAGTTGAACTTCTGCCAGTTAATTATTTGCTACTTTTTGGCCTCCTGAATGCATCTGAACTGTTAATTTGGCCTGTAAGGACAGAATGTTGCTTGAAGTTACTGGGATCAGCTCCACTGAATGCAGCAGAGCAGCATCTGTATGCCCTAGCTGAGGACTTGTGTCTCTGCATCCTCTTATAAGTGGTCCCACTAACCTTCTGCTTTTAATCAGTTTCCAGAAAATCCAGAAGTACCCATCCAGCACTCCTCTGCCCTGGGGCCCCCTGTGTGCAGCCATGGCCAGCTGTCATTCACTGGTTGCCTTGGATAAGAAGATTCAGGGAGATCCGCTGGACCTGAAAATGTTTGAGGGCACGCACTGGGTAATGTGACTTGCATCCTCTGCAAACATCCAAAGCACGGACACCCCCAACCCAGCCTGTGGTGTTAAGCTCACAAGTGAAGCTCAAATACATGCCTGCAGGGGAAACCCTTTTGCAGTCCTGGTCAGAGCATCTTGAATTTGCTCTTTTAGTTGTGCTACCTTGTGACAGACTTGCAGCACCTCAGCTGCTTTTTTAAGTCCATCAGTCACTTTCCTTGGGGGTGCCTGCATTTACTTTCTTAATTTGGTTTGGAAACACTGGAATGTAAGGAAGCAGAAGGAGAGCCTGCTTACTGTTTTCTGGAAGCTGTTGATCAGACCACACCATTGGCCATGTGATGCAGAGAGTGCAAGTCAGCCAAGGTACACAGGCAGGGTTTTATGCCCTTAAGCTGAAAGCTGCTATAGCAAAAGGACAACCCTATGGAGAAACTGAGGTTGGAGCCTCTAGCTGGGTGAACAGCAAGCCTCAGAGAGATCTGAGGAGGATGTCAGTGGCTGAGCCTTGTGGGTTCATCCACAAGGAAGGAGAGTTTCTTGGGTGACAGTAGGATAGGAGGAGGCACAAGAAGGAAAGGGAATGCACTTTTCCCTTCCTCATCCTAGCCTGGAGGGGTTTTGGGTCTCTGCAGTTGACTGCCTCGTCATCTTTTCCCTTCAACGTTTTGCATGAGAGTGGTTAATCAGTAAATAAAACTGGTGGCAGCTCTTCCAGCAGTACTGTGGGAAGGCATCAGGCTGAGGCTTGCTCCTGTGGAAGAGCAGGCAGCAGCAGAGTTACAAGAGGGCAGAAGGAGACTGAGGCTGAATGAGCCTTGGCAGCATGTAAAGTACCAAAGCTGGAGGGCTCACCCTACACTGGTAATTGCCACCCTGTTTCTGCACAGAACATCTATGAGAGTCTTTTCAAAGCAGGAAACTGGAAGATAAAACCAGGCAGATAAGGATAATTGTTTATTTTTGTATTCATAATTGATATGCAATTGAATTTATATGGAACTTGAGAAACCAAAATTTGACACAGGGCCACGTAGGCTTCTGCTGTGGACAAGGCTGCAGGGAGGCTGTCACTGACAATGAATAGGAAAACATGCTAGATGCCCCATCACTGGGAGTATTTAAGGCCAAGTTGGATAACACTTTGTGCAACCCGGTCCACTGGGAGGTGTCCCTACCCATGCAGAAGGCTGGATCTTCATGATCTTTGAGGTCGCTTCTAATCCTAAGCATTCTATGATCATAGCAAAACACTTCTGCAAGTGAGTTTCAACAGTAAGGGGGAAGCATGCAGCTGCCCCTGATTTTTAACAGACAAGTGTGAAGCCAAACAAAAAGAATGAAAAATAACATTTTTCCTTGTACAGGAGATAGATGACTCCAGCACAGCTCAGGATGGTGTTGGTGCTCTCAATAGATGCATCGTTAGACCGGGCCCAAAAGCCAGAAATGTAAGTCCAGTTCTTTCTGAGAATTATTGTTCTGTGTTTTCAGCCTGCAGTACACGCAGACTCCTAGCACACACACTGTTCATTTATCTGGGGTAGCAGTTGCAAAATGCCTTTCAACCACACTCGCATCTTCCTCCAAAACACCTTGGAATCATAGGACCAGAAAAGCAAATTCTGATGAAAGTGGAGATGCTGCTACAAAGTGGCATCTAAAGAACTTAATGGGCCTTAAAATCCTCTCATTTCCATCTCCATTATTTGCACTAATGAAAGGCACAGGTGCCTCTGAGTTTGTAAAGCTGCTGGCAAACTGAAACTGCACAATCATTTTAAAAAGAAACTAATGCAGAGAAACCATGTAAACAGAATAAAGCATGAGTTCAGCTGCAGGAGGAGGCAATGTGACTAAGGACAGGGCATTACCACTAGAAGCATGGCTATAGGGACCATATGCTGCTAATGGTCATTGCAACCCCACTAGAAGACCTACCAGCACCACCCCAAAACACAGTGTTCTTTGCTTCAGTCTTTCTCTTAAAAGTACATTTTGCAAGCTCCAAATTTTGACAATTGAAAATTATTATGTTTCTAGTCCTATACTGAAGCAGCCAGCATCTTCCTGGTGCACAGTGTGATTTCTGCTAGCAATACCAAGAAGACAGTGCTGTAGCAACAAGGAAATCAATCTTGTTTCTAGGTTTCCTCTGTTCCCATGGTAATGTCACCATAATACATCAAATTTTAGTTCCCAGGACTTTTCTAGGAATATTACATTGGTAGGAAGTAATTAAGAGAAAGGAGGAGAGAAAGTGTGGCAAACCAGTTAAATATAAAGAAAAGCATTGAGACTCCTGTGAATTGCACTGGGAAGACAGAGTTGTTGAGACTATGCTTCCTAAGCTTGTAATGAGTGATCTGATGCCATGACCAGAAGGCAGCAGAGTTGAAATAATCTCCTATTAATAATAAATCACCTTAGCAAGAAAGGCTTGAATGAGGTGAAGTTCAGAATGGATTTGCTTTATCTAATCAATGACTCAAATAACATCTCACTTTACTATCCCTTCCAGGTTCCTGTGGAAGGAATATCAATCCTACATCAATTCCCATTTTCTTCTGGGCTGCAGAGGATGTCTGTTGTTTCACAGAATATTGGGGAGGAGCACTACGACCTATACATGAAAGGAGCACCAGAAATAGTGTCCAGCTTTTGTAGACAAGAAACAGGTATAGAATTGGGACAGGGCAACATTACATTGTTTATCCAGACTTAATCCAAACCGGAGTTTGTGTTGGGGTATTCTAAATCCTAAAAGGCTTCCAGCACTCACTTTCCCCACTGGCCACACTGCAACTGCGTGCAGATGACTCCTGTCATAAGCAAGCCTTGGGCTGGTTAAATGTCTTTAGTTAACACTACAAATGACTTTTCACTGATTATTTGTAATTTAAAGATTCACACTGTGAGGTTCAGCCTCTGTACATCCTTCAGCTGACTTGCATCACCTGAAGATACAGTGCACAAAAAATGTTATTTATCAAAATCCCCAGAGCAGATATAGGATCATGGTAATCACATGTGCCACAGCAACTGTGTTGTGCTGCCCAAGTTCTTAAGTTTCCTACTAATTTATTGCCCTGTAAATTCATCATTGAGTTACTGACCCACTTGCAACAGCTTTAAACCTCAGCGATAGGAAACTTGCCATGGACATGCAAATTACTGTTATTAAGGATAATTGGTATTAATATTTAAGCCTTCTGTCCTTTCTTTGCAAATAAATGCAGGGCCTTTCTTTTTTTTTGTATGTGACCAGTTTTATAGGCTAATACTCAAATTTTTCTGCAAACTTGAAACTTGGGTCACACTCACTGGATACTTCAAAAGCATGCCATGCCAACTCAATACCAATGGTTTGTGGCTCCATGGTTTGTTATTTCAGGTGGTACTGCCCTCAAAACAGGTGGAAATTGTTTTGAGGACCATCAGAAAGATTTAGTTTAAAACTACCTAAGATTTAATGACACAAACCTCCAAACGAATTAATATCAACAAGAAAAATGCTTCCAAAATCATGTTCCACTTCCTCGTGTTTCTAAATAGCTCCTCTTACCCTGTCTTGATTGTTTCTGTATTGATTACAGCTTAATGAATAATTGGGCACTGCACTATAAAGCTGTGGTTGCAGTACATAGTGAGTAGAAAATACTGCAAAGGAACTCTTTGCTTTTAGCATCATAGGAATGATTAGAGAATTGAAAATTTAGGATTTGGGAGAATTCTCACAGTAAGTCAGAAACATATAAGCTATTTCCTCAGGCACTAAGCATGTATGCAGTAAAGCTTTGGAGAGAATTACTAAGTCAGATGTTTGTTCTCTGCCCAATAATTAATCTTGTCTATCTGGACCTTAACTTGCATTTAAAATTATTAAACATACAAGTGAATCACTGAAGTGAGCAGTCAGTTACACAGCCTTAGTACAGAACAACTGACTTCCATGACAACAGGCCACAGTGCTATAACTGAGGCTACAAAGTAGTTCAGAGGACAGGCACTGAATCCCAGGAAAGGAATTGGCAATGATGGAAGAGTCTAACCATGAAACTTTTTTTCCCTGGAAACAGTCCCAGCTGATTTCATAAAGGAGCTTAAGACGTACACAAGCCAAGGCTTCAGAGTCATTGCACTGGCCCACAAAGTGTTAAACCTAGGAAAGGATGTAGACGTGAGAAACCTAGAGAGGTGAGGTATCGCTGAGCCCCTGGTATCTCTCTGAGGTTGCTTTCCTATCTGCTTGTTACAACCTGCTCCAGAACTTCCCCTCCATTCCTGCCAGAGGAAGCCTTTACCATGTAACACCTTTCTCTCAGCAGATGCTACTTACACTGCTCATTGCCTGCTTTGCTACTGCTCTTGCAAGGTTCACTGAGCTGAATTTCAGAAATCTGTTGTCAAAGGGTAAAGCAAGCTGGTTGTGCAGCAGTGGTTTGGGACGGCAATAGAAATTCTGTATGCTGTAATCTTTGAGTTTCACTCAGCAAGTTCCAGGAAATTCCTGTCCCTCTCTCTGCACAAACATCTCTGCTGTGTTGCTCCTTCCCAGAGCAGATCAGGAGCTTGGCTTAAGCTGCAGAAATGTTGGTGCTTGTTGAGCACTTCTTGTCTCAGCCTCACAGCAGATGTTTTTCCCTGCGGAGCAAGAGTGTTTCCCACTGATCATGGCTTTTCTGTCAAACAAAAACCACAGGAAGAGTCTTGCTTCCTGTGCTGTCCCTGGTAAACAGCACATGTGTTTCTCTCCTTGCTTCAAGAGAGGAGGCAGAGTCTGGGCTGGCATTTCTGGGCCTCCTGGTGATGGAGAACCGCCTGAAGGAGGAGACGAAGCCAGTGATACAGGAGCTGGCTGCTGCCCACATCAGGAGTGTCATGGTCACAGGTAAATCCCCCCCCTGGCTCCTTCTCGGGCTGTGCTGGATCTCACAGGGTACACAGGAGAGATACTGACTCCTCCAGCATCCTCCATTGCACATCCACAGTATCTGCCTGGGATGTCACCATGCTATGGAAGATGTGAGGAGCCTGCTTCTCCACTATCCTTGCAGGGGACAACCTGCAGACAGCTGTCACAGTGGCCAGGAATGCTGGTATGATTCACGTGGGCAGCAAAGTCATCCTCATCGAAGCAAATGAACCAGAGGGCTCTGCTCCAGCTTCCATTGCTTGGCGACTGGCAGAAGACAGCAAAGCAAACACATCTGCTGCCCCTGTAAGCACAGCCAGGGATGGTTGCTTTTGGGTGTCAGGGGGAATTAAGGAAGCTTTTAATGTCTAGTTAGTGTCCAATGCCCAGGCTCCTTAGGCCTGCACTCCTTGACAGGGACTGGGAAGTAGCTCTGAGGAACAGAGGAAAGTGTTGTGTCTACCCCAGTATATATGGAGGTGTGGTGTGGACCATGTGCCAGTTAGGGAGAAATAATACAATGGCTCTTTGCTCAGGGCAACATGCAAAATAACTAGACAAATAATCAGCAAGGGTTTGAGATGCAGCAGGCACTCCAGTCATGCTGGGAATGTGCAAATTAATGCAAGTATACATATTTGTCTGTGTAACTATTTGCTGGCTCAAACTTCGGTGTCTAAACTAGCAGCCTCTAGCTAGCAAAGATTAGTTACGTGTGGAAACACAGCTAGAAAATCAAGTACTGCCAGGTGTACAGCTTTACAAAAGGATGCTCTGGAAGACTGTGTCCCTGGTTGCCTGGTGGGAGACTGATGAGGTGGAAGTGAAGTGGCATGTTATGACCTCAGTCTGAGAATAAGTGCTGTCTTATTCCTAGGAGGTATGTGCTAATAGTGAGGAAAAGATTACCTTGGAAGGAGAAACCTGCAACTACCATTTTGCAATGAATGGAAAGTCCTATCAGATTATTATAAAGCACTTCTACAACTTGCTGCCAAAAGTAAGTTCAGAGGAAACAAAGCACTTGCTTGCTCTCCCTGTTTCATTAAGTGCAGTGGTATTCCAGCTGGAGAAAGGTGTTTGTCTGTCAGTAGCTGCAGTGTCGTCATTTCAAATTTTGGCAACTCCAGCCAGGGTCCAACTGTGTCTTGCGTTTAACCTAAACAGCTTGCTTTTGGCGTCTTCTAAAGCTTCAGCTGACAGGGGTGGCTGTGGTGCTGTGAGCAGCTGCAAGGTGGAGTTACGCTCCGGTCATCTTCTCAATTTCAGTTTAATTAAACACATCAGCTCTAATCCCATGTACCACCTTTCATAGTTGGCAATGCCTTCTGCTCAGTAGGGGCATCAGAAACACAAAATACCCACATCTAGCAGCACAAATCTTTAACTTCTGTCCTCAGGTCCATAAAATAGCTGATGCGGGGACAGATTTTCGAGTTTTATACTCTCTGGACAGACTTTCAGGAGAAAGTTCAGGCTGAGCATTGTTATTGCTGCTGTCATCAACCATCTGCTCTGCACTTGAGAAACACTTGCAATGCCTTGCTGCTCTACAGGCTGCTGCAGAGCATGTGGTGATTGCTGGCTTCCAGCACCTCCTACAGAGAGGTGAGGCAGAAACCGGAGCAGGATAGATCAGATGTCAGAGGAAACCTGAACCCTAAGGGTAGCAAAACCATGGCAGGGGATGGGAGACAGTGTTAGGGGGTTTTATGAATGTGTAGGGAAGCCTGACCTTGCCTTGGTGCAGTGGTGGAGGCATGGATGTCTGCCCCAGGCAGCGATTGCTCTTTCTTGCAGATACTAGTGAATGCAACTGTCTTTGCTAGGATGTCTCCTGGCCAGAAGTCCAGCCTCATTGAGGAGCTTCAGAAACTCAAGTAAGGTTCACTTCTGCTTTCTTTTTGAAACAAGACAATAGCACATCTTGTTTGAAGTTTAATTGTCCCAGCTAGCGCTGCTCCAGGCCCAATTTTCCACCCTTTCCTTCCTCCACACACAATCCTTGTTTGAGTCCTTTATGGCCACCTTCCTCTCAGTTCCCCTACAGGGATCCCTCTGCATCAGGAGTATCTGCAGGCTTCTGGTACCAGAGGGGAAACATTGTCTGGAATAAATTGGTATTTATTCTCTTCCCTGTTACAGCCTGTTTCAAAACTTATTCCTAATTTTGCAATAGTGCAACTCTGTCCCATTCTCTCCCCATATACAAATTGCCCTCTGGAAACAGCCACCACATTCTTTAGGGCTAACACGACTCTGTCTGATGTACCTGCAGCACTAAGCCAGCAGGTTTTCTACCATGGGATCAGCTACCTGCACGGCTGATGTGTTTCCCTTCTTTTTCCTCCACCAGTTACTACGTGGGCATGTGTGGTGATGGTGCCAATGACTGTGGGGTATGTTGGAACTCATCTCCTGTTCCTGTACAATTTCCTCTCTTTCAGCCTAAGGAATGCTGTGTTGAGAGCCATGCCCACCACGTGTCACCAGTATTTCCCACATTAGCGCCTGGGGACACTTGGTCAGAATGCCACTATAAAATACTACCTACACATGCTTTTTTTACACTAGCATACATGGAAATGTAGAATTACCATTTTTGGTTCCCCCCCCCCTAGAAATAGGGCCAAGAGACCTTTTCTTACACAGTTTAAATTTTAGGGTCTTAGCCATAAGAATAATAATTATACTATTATAGTATTATAATATATTGTACATTATAATCCATTTAGTAAGATATATAAAATAAAATATCATTATTAAAACATTATAATAAATTTATAATAGTTTATTAGCTTGCTTTGTGTATGTTGTAAATCAGCCTATACTTGAGCAGAGGTGACAAGGTCAGGGAGCTCATAAGAGAGCAACAAAAGAAATATGAACAGGAGATTGAAAGGAATAAGAAGAAGATAAAATGGTAATTTAATTTTAGTTTAGGAGACTGTTTAACAGGAGAGGTACACACAAACTCCAGTGTGAGAAACAGCATACAGCATAGTTCAAAGGATTGTAAAGTGGTATAATGGGATTAAATGGACAAAAGCAATATTTAAGCTCCAAGGAAGGGAAGATATCTGGAAAATGAGATCCAGCTGGGTGACAGAATAGAGGTGATCAATTACAAAGGGCACTTGAAGCAAGACCTGTAAAGTAGCAGCAAAATTACTGCACAGGTGGGGAGGGGTGGATGAATGACTCCCCATCTTCTGCCTTCCATGGATTTCAGGCTTTGAAAATGGCCCACGCAGGGATATCGCTGTCAGAGCAGGAGGCATCCGTGGCCTCACCTTTCACCTCCCAGATCCCAAATATCCAGTGTGTGCCGGAGCTGATCAGGTGAGTCTGCAGGGTGCTGCTGCCAGCTCTGTGCTCAGTTTCAGGGACTGCACTGCTCTCAAAGATGCTGATAAAGCAAACCTAACTCCTCAGTAATTATATAAAATACAGTAGAAACGATTTTGAATTGGATTTGATCTTCAAATTCCAATGCTTAGAGACTTTCTGTGGTTTTGGGAGAGCGTTGCCCATAGTGGATATTTGTGGAACAAGTACAGAGTAAAGTCACTAAAAAGGGCAACTATACCAGTGAGCACAGAATTTGCTTGTCATTACTGATAAAAATATATCTCCCTATGCTGCACATGGTCATGGAGCAGCCAGTAATAATGCCATTTAGCCAAATATAAGTGAAGACAATTACCCATTTGTGTAGAAATGCTCTTGATTCCCAGAACTGTTGAGGAAATTAGTAATGAAAAAGCAACAGCATCTTAATCCAGGTATTAAAAACATAGCTACAGAATAAAATGAAAGAAACAAAACACTGCAGATGAAGAGTGGTTAAATGGCTTTGCAGTACCTTAAGGCAAAAATATTTATCTGTGGAATTTGAACTGTTTTCTGTTTTTCCTAGAGATCTTAAAAGCAGAAACCATCTGTACCATTAAAGCCACAGTACTTTATCTGTAAGTGGGTTTTTTTGCTTTGTTTTCTGTTTTGAGCAGGGAAGGTCGAGCTGCTTTGGTTGCTTCCTTTGCTGTGGTTAAATACCTGACCCTTTATGGCCTGATCCAGTTTGTTGGTACTGCTCTGCTGTTTTGGGTAAGTGTTTCATGCCTGTCTTTCATCAGTAAGCTGTATTCACCGTAGGTTTTTATCTTTAGTGGCATTACTCAGCATGGAAGAAAAGGCATACATTGCTTCAAGGAATAACAAAGATGTGAAAAGCTGGGTAATTACCTGCAGATGATGGATTATTTGTAGGGACTCACTGAATCATGGGAAAAGCCCAGTGATAAAACTTCATATCTTCCAAAATAAGAAATTAAATTAGAAGGAGGGTGAGTCCTGCCTCGCTGGGTGGTGAAGGCCAGGGAGCAGGACTTGCTCTAAAATGAGGGCTTTGGGAGAGCAGCTGTCTCACTCAGCAGGAAAAAAACTTGAAAAAGAAGTGTCTCAGGCAGATGAAGGAAGGCAGTTAAAGAAAAATTACCATTGCGTACCACCAGTGTGTGATGAATCATCTAAAATTTTAATCCATAAAAAAAAAAAACAGTGGTGGAAATTAATGCATGGGTTTATTCAGGCTCAACTCTCTTGCCTCACTTCATGCACACCTTCTGTGCAGAGGATGATGGGCAGAAAGCCAAGTGACCTGAAAGGCCTGTCCTGGCCTCAATGGCAAACAGAGAGCACTGGTGGGGCACCACATGGGGACAGCTTCCCTGGCCACTGGTGTGAGCACACCAACTTTGTCCATGTTCTCACTACCCAAAGACCTGGCAGAAAGTGAAAATCTGACTGTCATTGATATTGCTGTAGGCTGGGAGTGCATAACCTGATCTGAGTGGCCCAGGAGGCATTGATATCTGCTGGAAGAAGGGTGGAAAAACATTCTAATGCCACATTTTGATGTTGGGTTGCCCACAAGTGCTAGGAGTTAACAATGAGTTCAGTGGAAAGCAGCTGGCAGCTGGGCTTGCTGGTCCTCCCAGGGCTGCATGAGAGTCATGAGGCTGCTGTAGCTGGCATGACATTGCTCTGAAATAGCATTGGGTGCTACAGTTGGTACTGTCAAAGTTGTCATTGGTTCTCAGGTGATACTGCCTTTTTTTTGTTCCAGCAACTGCAAATCTTTGGGAATTACCAGTATTTGATACAAGATGTCATCATTACCCTTCTGGTTTGCCTAACAAGTAAGCAGCTCAGGGAAGCCAGCTGTGTCTGTCTGAGTGCCTGAGTGTAAATAGTTGATTTCATTTTCCAATAAAAATTGAACAAAGTTCTGCTGTCAGTAACATGAGCACTGATGCTAGAGAAATTCCCAGGGCTCAGAGTGTGGGATTTGTCTTTTTCAAACGTGGCTGCAGTAGTCTGTACGTAACAGATGGGGTTTTGGATGTGAGACTCAACTGGAAGAGGAAAGTTGCTCTGGTGCCTGCTAGTGGGGCTTGGACAGTCTAATGTCAGCTCCTGGCCTTCTGTGTGCTGCTGATATGAGACCTGGTATGGCTCTGAGTCCACTGGAGATCCCCATCTGCAAGCAAGGATGATATTCCCCACTTTCTCTTTGTGTTCTTGGCGGGGGGGCTGGGGGTGTAGGGGGGCAGATTTCAGAAGAGGTTGAACAGTGGAGATCAAAGCCATTCCTTGCTTACTTATTATGGCCAGGCTTTGCAGCATTCGCCTGCAATGAGATGATGGGGGGGTTGTGTGCAGCTCTGCTTGTCCAGCAAGTGCAGAGGGATGCTGACGAGTTGGGCTGCCAAGGACTACAAGTACCTCTGGTTTCTCCCCAGTGAGCTTGACTGAAGCCTATCCAAAGCTGGCACCTTATCGCCCTCCTGGCCAGCTCATCTCACCTCCCTTGCTGCTCTCCATCATCCTCAATGTGTGCTTTACCATCATCATGCAAACCTGTGGCTTCCTCCTGGTGAAGCAGCAGCCCTGGTATGTAGCGCTGGCCAGCCAGAGGTAAGTCCCTCTTTTGGTCTCCAACCTCCAGCTTGCAGATCACAGTGCTGCTGTGTGCAGGGACACTCCAGCCTCACCTGGCCTGCAGCCAGGTGCATGTGGGACCTGACTAGGACAATTTCCACCCCACCCCCCTCCCCCTTCTGCTGTGGATCTGCTCAGTAGAGTGTTGCCAAGACAAAATTAGGTGGCTGCAGATGCCAGTCAGAAATCTAAAGGGGCAGCCCAAGGGTAACTAACACACTTGTGTTTTTCAAACACCTTCTCTGAAGCTTGCTGCCTGTCTGAAATGTGAGAGAGGTGGTGGTGCTGAGGTCTTGGAGCACTGCAGGGCTCCCTCCGTCCCTTGTGCTGTTCTCACCTGGGCTCTTGGAAATAGCCCTCAGGCCAGGTTTTTCTGGAATCCAAGCTGGTTCAACAAAGAGTCACAAGGTCAGAAGTTGGCTCATTTCTGTGTTGGTGACAGATAAAAAGTGTCCCTCCATATTCCAGAGACAAATTTATATTATGTATTATATACATATATTATATATTAATGACCAGTGTATCATCAGGCAGCAATGAACAGGTAGGGGGGGAGGCCCAGCGTGGTGTTTCAGTGGGATGGTCCCAGGTGCCAGGGCTCACCTGGGCCATTTCCCTGACATTGCATGGATGAATCCCAGGGTGAGTGTGCCAGAGTGGTGTGCAGCAGCTGGGGTGCTCAGCTGCATAGCCATGTCGCTCACATGCAGCTGTCATTGCCCATCTAAGAGATGAGATTCTGGCACAACCAGAACATTGTACTGTTTTTAAATTTTGCTTTGTTTAGGGTTTGGTGGTTTTTTGTTGTTTTGTTTTGTTTTGTTTGTTTGTTTAGTTTTTTGTTGTGATGGTGGGGTTTTTGTTGTTGTTGTTTGGTTGGTTTTTTAATGTAGGGTTTTCACTCCTGTGAGTAATGCCTTGTTATTATAGTAGGCTGAGTTGGGAAGAAGAGGGAACTGCTGTTCACAGCTTACTGTTGCTGGAGAGTGTAGGAAAAAGTGCTGGGTGTTACCTTACAGACACTGCTCTCCAGGGAACCAGACCATGTCCCCTGGCAGCCAAGGGGCAAACAGTACCAGCAGCAGTGCCCAGAGCACTGTCCTCAGCTATGAAGACACTACACTGTGGCCGCTGTCTTCTATCAACTGCATTATTGTGGCCTTCATCTTTTCCAAGGGAAAGCCCTTTCGGAAGCCCATCTACACCAACTGTAAGTAGAGATGAAGTAACATGTACTCCTTGGGCTCCTGTTCCTGTCCCAAAATAACCCCAGCAGGGGTCCCTGCATAGAGATGGAATGCTGTGAATTTTTCTGTACCTGCACCAGTTATTGGCATGTAAAATAATTGTTGTGTATGTGAGCTCCTACTTCTCCATTTCAAAAAACCTCCGTGCACACTGCTTATATTATCTTCTTCCTTGAGATAAGAGGCAGCAGAGATGAAAAAAATAAGACTGCATATTCATTTGGAAAATGTGTTTTCTAGAGGATGATGGGCTAGATTTAGTGCAGAGCTGTGTATAATTGTGAACACAGAGAGTATGTGAGGGTCAGATGTATTTGTTTCAACATAGGCACATCAAAAAGATTTCTCCTGAGATTCAATCTTACCTTGCCTGACATCCTTTCCTAGAGATGAGATAGAAAAGCCTGTGATGATAGCATTGTTACAGTTCTCTCACAATAAGCTTTCTTCTTCTGAGTTTTGCAGAGTAGCTCTTCTAGCCATCAGTTGACTGTTAACTCCTTTGCAATTTTTGCTCATGGGCGAGAGGGCAGGACGAGAGGGCAGGACTTTGCTTAATCTCAGTAGAGTTGATTTTGTTAGGAATTTTGATAAAAAGTGTGTCCCAGACCTGTTTTACAGAGCACTGATCACCTACAGAAGACAGGTGAGGCCAGAAGCTTCTTTGCAAGCAGGATAAATGACTGAGAAACACTCCTCTGTGTTTTATCCCTGCTTGGGGACAGTCCTTAGGAGGAAGCAAAAGACAGTTCCCTTGGTTTTGCCACTCACTCAGCCCTGTCCCAGCTCCTCCCTGGTAGTGAGAAGGTTGTCAGGAGGCGATCCTGATGGTTGCCATGGGGAGCTGTTGACCCAATCTGCCAATTTTAAGATGCTCGGCTCCTTGTAATTGCCAGGAGTTTGGTCCCTTTGGACATCTGAACCATTTGCCATCACTCTATGGCCTCCTACTTTGGAAGAGGATGCAAAGCCAGCCAAACTCTTCCAGTGTAAGGCATGGGTACAGCCTTACCCATGGATGCACCTGGTGCTCCCTGGGAGGGAGCTCATGAGAGCAAGCATCCACCTCTGTTGCCTTCACCCCTGGCAAATGGCTGAGCATGTGGAGGAGCAAGCACAGGGGCTGAGCTGCTGGTGTGGCTCAGCAGTGCCCTTTGGAAGCAGGTTTCTGTGGCCATGTAAGAAACAGAATGTGCCAAAGGACTTCTGGAACTAAAAACAGTGTAGGTGGTGAGCCTTGCAAAAGGCTGCTGGGGAACAGCTTCTCCAGTTTCTACTTCACTTCCAGATCTCTTCTTTTAGGAGAGGGGAAGAAAGTCAGCTTACCTGATGGTAGTAAATTTCCAAAATACCTTTATGGTATTAGCATTTGTGGCTCTTGTCAGCATATTTGCAGAGTTTGGTCACCAATGCCCCTCCCTCCCAGGTCCACAAATGCTCTTCTTTCCCTAGATGTATTTTCAGCCCTCCTGGCCCTACAGCTTGCAATCTGCCTCTTCCTCTTCTTCGCTGACATGGATGCTGTCTACAGCGGCATGCAGGTAAACACAAACAGAATGTGAACTTCCTTTTCATGCCACATATTTTGCTGGCCCTTTACCTAAATGTGCAGAGCAGAAGCTACAGCTATAGTCATCTTAGAAATTAATTTGCTGTTCTGCTGCTGACTGGGCAACCCTTTCAAACTTCTCTGACATCCTTCTGAAAAGGCCTTGATTAATGAGGTATTGTTCCTCTTCTTTAAAGAATTGGTGGCAGCAGGGAGAAGTGCTTGTAACTTGCTGAGCTTTTCTTCGTGGCAGAAAAGCACAATAGGGTGGATTGTGGTTTTGCTTATTGGCTGGAGAAGCTCCAGCTGCTGCCTGCCCTTCCTTCTTCCCTCCGCCCCCATGCACCCTGAGCTCATGTGGTGCTGTGGCTGCCTCAGTCCCCCATGGCACATAGCCAGGGCACTGCATGGGCAGCTGCCTCCAGCTGTGCTGCCCAACATCAAAACAGCCAAGCCCTGCAGGTCATCCCCAGTCATCCTGCATGGGATGGATTTGGGTGGAGGCCTCTGATTAGGGTCAGCCTACACAGAGAGAGGGGTTGCTGCACATTGTGTATTACCTAAAGCTCCAGAGAAATATTTGGGCACCAGATCCTGCCCCAGGCACCTGATCTGCAGGTTTCAGCAGTATCTGAAATATCTGAGAGGAGTTTGCCAGCTCTGTGCCATAGGGAATCTGGCATCAAACCTTCCAAGATCTCTGTGACAAGGAATTACTGTCACTTCCTACTGCCTCCACACTTGCCACTGGGAAAATGTTAGTCAGCCTCTCAAATCATTAGAACAGATGTATATCCTGGCAAGGCATTTAAACCTAACTGATGTTTGTATCTTTTCCAACAGTTTCTTTGCACTCCTGTGATCTGGAGAGTTTATGTCTTACTGATGCTATTGGTCACCTTTTGCATATCTTTTTTTATAGAGGTGAGTGCATTTATTTACCTCCTGTTCCCTGGGGTCAACAGAAACAGTGTCTGGTCAGGTCTTTATGACCCATTTGCAGCCACAGTGTCCTCCTGTCGCAGCACAAACCTCCAGAACTGTTTTACTATTCCCCCTACGCCCCACTTAAGATTCAGTTCATGTCAGTCAAATACATTTTCTGCAGCACCAGAGGTGATTCAGACCACATCTCTTAAGCCTTCAGAGAGGGAGCCAGCTGAAGAGCAGCTTCCCATGAGGAGCAGGGGAGCAGACTGTCGCATGGGTCAGGCACCTGTGATTTTGAAAGGACCATTTCCATCTTGTCCTATAATCAATCCAGCCAGAGACTGTGCTGTCTGGTGCCTTGGATATTGCAGTAATGACTAAGCCCTGAAGTGTTTTGTGGGTCCAGGCTGGTGGCATCCACCACCAGGTATTGTGCTCAGTCATCCTACAGCCCCAGGAGGGTAAACATGGCCTTTGATTACCCTCTTCAGCTAACCTGAGAACAGAGTTAGTATGACCAAGCAGAGCCTTCCAGTTGTGGATGAAGGTGATATCTGGAAGATGTATGACTGAAGGGGAGTGCACACAGCCATGGGGCTCGGGGGGGCTGCATGTGTCACGGGGTGGCTTTTGTTCCCAAGAGGTCCTTCCTTCCCATGAAAGGCAGCAGCACTGACACAGCGCCTTGTCGCTCCACAGGATGTAATCCTGCAGAACAAGCAACTCTGGCTGCTGATTAAAGCCTGCTCTGGTTACCAGTCAAAGAGCCAGTACCGAAAGTGGCAGAGGGTGGTCCAGAAGGATCCTGACTGGCCTCCCATAAACACAAAAGAGTTTGTAGAAAAAAGCACAGAGGAGATTTACATCAACCCCACCTACGAACACAGTGACGATGAGGACTAGGAGAGACCCTGCTGGCAGCTTCCCTGGAACAGACCACATTTCCACTTGTGTGTGCCAAACTCAGATGCTGAAATTCCTGCACAAACCATACACACCCAGGGCCAGGCTGGTCTCACACTGCTTGTGCTCCAGAGCACAGCCAAGGATTATTCTCTCACCTGCTGGTATACAGCAACAACCTTGACTTTACTCCATGGCAACAGCAGGTCTTAGGCCTTGCCAGCATCTCCTACATAGGCTCAAAAATCCTGAATATAGTGAGGCAACAACTTTCATTGTTCCATGTCACACTTTCACACCATGTTTCAGCCACTTCTCTTGCAAATCCTGCCAGTGCACCCACCAGCTTGATGGAAAAGCAGTTCAAAATAAGTGACCTAATCTTGACTGCACAGAGAGGCACGTGTACAATTGCGAAGTCCTAAGTTAAATGGAATGCTGCAGCTTCCAAGAACTCCAGTTTCCCAGATGAAGTAATTTCAGATTCCTTGCACCCCACAGTGAATTGCAGTTCTCCCTTGCCTGTTTTTGCAGACATAACAATCTGAGTACAGGAGAGGTTAAAGCTAACAGATTGCTGTACAACCAGACTGTGAGGATCTGCCCCACTTAAGCTTCCAAAGTCAGAGGACAGCACAGATGCCATGCACATGACCCCCCACCCAGTTTGTGCTCGGCTGCTAAGTCCCAGCCCATGTTTGGTGTCACGTGGAAGAAAGCAGAGCTAAGCCTTGGCTTCTTGCATTAATTGGGTCATGCAAAGAAGCAAGGATTTAATGTGCTCTGGGCAACAGCTGCTGCACAGGTACAAGAAGCTGTGCCCTACCTTACCTGCTCTTTCCTCCTGTAGCTGTTCAATCACCTAATTAGTTCAGCTATAACAGAACTTTTGACTACATTTGCAGGAAGCAAAAAAGGACTTTCAGATTCAGTTTTATTACAGTATATTTTCCATTCTTAAAAATGTTATTTAAATATAGTAAGGACACTACAAAATACAACCAGAGGCCTTGGATTTGTTATTTCAAACACTGAAGCAACTGATGTTTTAAAAAAAGCGTCTGACCCTGTTGTGTACACATTAAGATCAGATGAAAATAGCAAGTCTCTTACAGACAGCTCTTTTGCTCCCATCTCTTCTTATGTTCCAGGCAGCTGACTGCAATGAAAGCCACACAGGATTTAATTTCTGTAACACAGTTTCAAACTTGTGAGCCAGATCCTCCTGGAAAGGGTAACAAACCACACCTTTCCAAAACCTTTTTTCTCTAAGACAAGCCACATGTCAGCTCCGTGACAAGGAAATAGTGGGGTGCTGTAAATTTGGAGATGGTGCATAGGTGCTGCACAGCAGATTCTCCAGGTACACTGCCCACAGCTCCAGAGGCACCCTGGCTTTGCCTTACCACTGGCTGGAGAAAGATCTTACTTGGGTTGGGGCTACAAACTGCTTAAATTTAACTTCTGGTCATGAAGAGCCAATGGCCACAGCTGCTGGGGGCAGAAGTTCCTGCTGCTCTTGCAATCCATGGTGGTCTTTATTGAAACTTCAGTGCTTTGGCAGCCCAAATAGTAGAATCCCTAAACATTTGGGGCTGGAAGAAACCGTAAAGATCATCTAGTAAGTGTGATCAGGTCCAATACCAACAATCACTGCCCTTACAAGGATGAAGAGGGAAAATTCAGTGGCACAGCAGTCCTAACCTGGAACAAACTGCCAGAGGAGAAGGTAGCCTGTTTTTTTTCTCAGACCCCCCCAAACCGGTCTTCTTGACAAAGCTTGCAAGACCTGCTCTTCTTCCCTACCTCCTGCCCTCACAGAAGCAGCTCAGTTTAGGCACTGCAGGCACAGCTTCTGAGACACACTCCAAGCCTTGTCTGCCCTTCCAGAGGCCTGGGAACCTGAGGGTTTTCCACTTGCGCTGGCACTCAGCTAGAGGACACATGGTAAGTCCTCAGCAATACTTTAAAATTACTTTTGATTAAAAAGACGTAAAAATGTTAAGGTTAACATAAGTTGTTCACAGAAAGAGCTCATAGGATATAATTGTTAAGAATAGGATGCATGTAGAAAGTCTGTGCCAGCCCTCAGCAGTGCACCAGAGTGTGAGGATGGAGAATTTGCTTGTAAGTGAACTCAGACTACCAGGAAAAAAAAAATCATCACATGCAATTAAATATAATCAGGTGTGGTAAACAGGTTATCACTGCTCTCGGGAAGGGTGACACAGTTGTTAGTAAGTCCTAGGGGCAGCTGTGGCCACAAACTGTTCTGGGTCCTTCCAGGCCAGGGGCTGGAAGCTCATTCCAACAGCTCATCAGTTTTTTCTTTCTCTGGATCTGCTCCAGAGCAAGCCCATCAAGGAAAAGGCACCAAGGACAACTGTTGCAATGCCAAGAGCAGTGATGGTGTTGTCAACCTGCAAAGGGAAAGTAAAACATAGGCTGGAAACTAGGTTGGAAACTTGATAAGTTGGTTGTTTTTTGTTTTTTTTTTCAAACTCCCAGGCACCCCAGTGAAGAGGGGGCAGAAATAAACAAGGCAATTAAATGAATGAGAGACACCTGCCCGATAAGCAGAAGGGCAACACCTGGACTTTTATCCTTAGATTAGGGCATTCAGTAAGAGGGCACTACCAGGGTATAGAGAGACCATACAGACCCTCCTGGGCCAGGGTCTCCAATGAAGTCAGAGGCAGTGAAGGTCTGGACCCCACACCTGGGGCTTTGCTGTCCCCAGGCATCATGTACGATGTGCTCTGGTGCAGGGGCTCACAGAGAGCAGCAGGAAGGTGCAGTGTGAGGCACACAGAGTTACCCCATGTGACTTACCTGCTCAGAAACCCCCTCGCCGTAGCGGAGCATTGTCACAAAGTGCTCACAGTTGTTGCCAAGCACGTTGTAGGACACCTCCTGGTCTATGAAGCGCTTTGCACGCCGGATAATGTCCTTCACTGGGAGGGGAGTGTACTTTGCATCGTACTTGTTGTTGATGTGGTAGGTGTTGTTTCCCACCACTTCCTTCAGAAGCTGCATCCTCACCCGGGCCTTTCCACTTATCGCTGCCTTGGCACTGCTCAGCGCAACCGAGGGCCCTTCATCTGGGGAAGGCAGGGAGAGGGTGAGCCAGGCAGACCGTACCTGGCCCCTCCAAGACCTGAGGGACTTCTGAATGACTCCGGGAAAGGCCACCTACACAGAGGGTCCACTGGCCCATAGAGGGAGACATGGCTCACGGTGACCCCAAGGTCCCATCTGTACCCTGTCGGGCTGCACCAGCCTTACCTACAGGCGTCACGTTGATGACATACCCGTCCCCCAGGTAGAGGGCCCAGTGCTGGTAATGTGGACGGAAGATCTCGATCAGGTCCCCAGGCTCGGGGCCGTGGTAAGCTTCCATCTCAAGAGAGTGAAGTAAGGCCATGCTCCTCTTTCTGAGCACAGCGGGGAGAAGGGAGGTCTGGGACTGCACACCGGGTATCTGCTGGGAGATGGCAGGCAGGGAGATCGTTAGGGACTGGCACTGGCACACTCGTGAGCATCATCAGGTGGCACCTGACCGCTGCTGTAGCGGTCCCCCTCGCCGCAGGGCCCTGCCCGGGATGGTCGGTCCCGCTTGCCAGCGAGGAGGCAAATCCCGAGCTCGCCGAGGGGAGCAGGCCACGGGTGAAGCCGTGATGGGCGGGCACCCATCGCTCCCCCCGCCCCGGGACTGCCGCTGCTCCCCACACTTCTAATCCCCACCCCTCGCCGGGGCCTCCTCCTCTGGGGGTCTCCTTGTGCCTGCACCGGGTCCCAGATCCCCGGGGGAGGCGGGCATCGGAGTACGGCGCCTGTCTCTAAGCTCCGACACGTCCGGCAGCTCGGCACGGCCGCCGCCGGCAACCCCTGCGCCGCGGAGCGGGATACATCCCGCTGGCAAACACCTCCTCCCACCCCCGGGGCTGTTTCCCTCCCCGCATAGCGTCCCGCTCACCCCCTGCGCCCTTCCCGCTGCTTCCCAGACCGGACCAACTTCCCAGGGGATGTGCCNCAAACCACACCTTTCCAAAACCTTTTTTCTCTAAGACAAGCCACATGTCAGCTCCGTGACAAGGAAATAGTGGGGTGCATAGGTGCTGCACAGCAGATTCTCCAGGTACACTGCCCACAGCTCCAGAGGCACCCTGGCTTTGCCTTACCACTGGTTGGAGAAAGATCTTACTTGGGTTGGGGCTACAAACTGCTTAAATTTAACTTCTGGTCATGAAGAGCCAATGGCCACAGCTGCTGGGGGCAGAAGTTCCTGCTGCTCTTGCAATCCATGGTGGTCTTTATTGAAACTTCAGTGCTTTGGCAGCCCAAATAGTAGAATCCCTAAACATTTGGGGCTGGAAGAAACCGTAAAGATCATCTAGTAAGTGTGATCAGGTCCAATACCAACAATCACTGCCCTTACAAGGATGAAGAGGGAAAATTCAGTGGCACAGCAGTCCTAACCTGGAACAAACTGCCAGAGGAGAAGGTAGCCTGTTTTTTTTCTCAGACCCCCCCAAACTGGTCTTCTTGCTCCCAAAGAGAGTCAGAGGACCCAAAGAAAGAGATGCTTTACAGGCAGGAGAAAACTGAGCAACACACCACCTCAAAAGCAGAGCACTCAGTTAAACAGAGGAACAAAGCTTGCAAGACCTGCTCTTCTTCCCTACCTCCTGCCCTCACAGAAGCAGCTCAGTTTAGGCACTGCAGGCACAGCTTCTGAGACACACTCCAAGCCTTGTCTGCCCTTCCAGAGGCCTGGGAACCTGAGGGTTTTCCACTTGCGCTGGCACTCAGCTAGAGGACACATGGTAAGTCCTCAGCAATACTTTAAAATTACTTTTGATTAAAAAGACGTAAAAATGTTAAGGTTAACATAAGTTGTTCACAGAAAGAGCTCATAGGATATAATTGTTAAGAATAGGATGCATGTAGAAAGTCTGTGCCAGCCCTCAGCAGTGCACCAGAGTGTGAGGATGGAGAATTTGCTTGTAAGTGAACTCAGACTACCAGGAAAAAAAAAATCATCACATGCAATTAAATATAATCAGGTGTGGTAAACAGGTTATCACTGCTCTCGGGAAGGGTGACACAGTTGTTAGTAAGTCCTAGGGGCAGCTGTGGCCACAAACTGTTCTGGGTCCTTCCAGGCCCTGTCTCTTATANCCCCCCCTGGAGCGGAGCCTCCGCCGGCCGCAGGGACCTGCCCGGCATCCCGCAGCTCCCTGCGGCCGGCGGAGTCTCCGCTCCAGGGGGTGTTATCGGCACCACCCATCGGGTGGAAATACCCGTCCGTCCCCCGGAGAAGAGGGGATGCCGCCTCCTCTCCCCGGGTCTCTGTCCCGGCTGCTGGGTGCGCCGCGGTGTGCGGGGCCGGGGAGGCTGTCCTGCCAGCATCCCTCACCGGGAAACCTTTCCAGAGGGAAAAGGGGTGCTGCCGATTCCCTTCTTGGCTGGTCAAGAGGAGCGAGAGAGGTGGTGCTCAAAGTAAATCCTAAAGGCCTTTTTAGGGCGAAGACGTATCTAGGATGGCTTTTCATGCTGTGGACCAGGAATTTTTCCTTCAGGACATCAGGGGAGTCTAATGACTGTGCCCAGGAGGAGGCCCCCGAGCTGAGGGGTGAGCATAAAGGAGCAAGTGCCGCTGTCCCCGTGGCTGTAGCCGGCACAGTATGCTAAAAAAGATTTGTGCTGAGGGTGAGCTTAACTGGACACTGTGTTTAAAGCCCAGTGTTTCAAAAATCAGGTGAGCAAGCCGGTTGATATGAGATCAAAGCAGCAGCAGATTTATCAACTTTCTGGCTTTTATTGTCATGAAATAGTTAATTCAGTGGAGCACCGAATTGCAGTTCTGCCTTCTGTATCAAATATTTGTTTTTCAGATCTGAACTATTTACAAAGCTTTGCAGTGGAAAGACAAGTTGGTTTTTGTGGTATTGAAAAAAATAGAGTATATCAATGGAAACCCAGAAACCCGTTTTACCTGGGGTCAGTTGGGCCCTGTTGTTTGGGAGAGCCAGGGCTGGGATCCCACAGGGCAGGGGATGGTCTCTGCTCCCACGACTGGAAGGGGAGGCCAGCGTGGTCAGCACGGCTCTACAGGCATGGAATTGCAGTGCTGGCAAGCTTTGAGAGAGAACAATAGGGAGCTGCTGCTGAACAGACAGGAAAGATGCATTTATAATAATAGTGAAATTCCAGCATGAGGTTGACCGTTCATCTGTGTACAAGTAGGTCCCTTGTGCTGTTTCATTTTCATTGTGTAACAAGGCTGGAAGTATCTCAAAAAGAGCTGTGCTGGGCATATATGGATAGCTGGCATGTTCTTGAATGGACCAGGGTAAAATGCCTTTTATCTGTGTAGCTGTTCATGGAGGCTCCAAATACTTTTCTGGCTAACAACACATGAATTTATGGATGCAAGTGAAAGAAGAAAGGGTAAGTAAACAAAACACTATGGCAGAAACAACAGGAAGCCCACACTGTACCTCGCTGTAACCAGAAGTGAGACTGCAAAGAACTGGAAAAGCATCAGTGAAACCTTAATGGTGCGTTCTGTACATCTCAAAGCACTCACAACACTGGAAATTCATTCAGGGCTTATACAAGGCCCAGGCAGCATCTTGGTCCACTGAGCCCTGTGAGTGGCTGTGGGAGACCAAATGAAGGGACAGGTCCACTCAGGTAGTGGTGTCCCAAGACAGAGAGCTGTGTGCTGGGGGAAGTTTTGTGTGGCAATATGAGATGAAACTTGGTAAGAGCAAGGGAGTGGAGACTGCCCAGACTCTACCAATAAATACCTTGAATACTTCCAGAAGCTTTTTGGACACTGCCCTGAAATGGAGCCCCTCAGAAAGGAGTGGTCTGCACTAGCGTAGAAAGGGGGAACTGATGACAAAGGGAAGATTGTTGAGGAATACAAGAATCTGGTAAAGGCCTCTATAAAAGCCTTGAACAGTTAGAGGACTGAGGTAAGAAGACTCCAGCTTGCATACCTTAATAGCCATTAATCTCCTGAGGAGGAACCTTGAGATACAGCAAAAGAAAAATGGTGCCCCAAGGCACAAAGTCAGCAAAACCTGTGGTAACTGGGGGGAAGATTAAGACAGCACAGGGAAATTGTGGCCACTGACCCAATTCAGGACTGAAAAAACTTGACCCCCCCACCCACAAGGAACATGAGTGCTACTTTACATAGCAAGTGGGGACAGTCAAACCAATAGTAAATGCCAAGGACAAATTATCTTGCACTATGCATGAATTTGCATATAAACTGGGAAAAATGTCCCTAAGGGCTAAAACTTTGTGGATTTACCACCTTGTACCCCTTTCTGCGATGAGCACTCTCCACACCAAGCACCCCTGGTGGCTGGCCCAGTGCTGGATCCACACTGATCAGAGTGTGGTAGCTTCACAGTTTGTGAAGACCCCAAGGAGAGTTTATGACAAGATCTCATTATTCAGAAAGTTTTTGTGAAGTTGTGCTGTTGCTTAGCCCCCACAAGCAGGGGACCAGTTCTTGTCCCAGAGGGCTAATGCCTTCCTCATGGAAGAATCTGGGTAAAATGTTCTCACAAAGACCTGTCTGGAATGCTGGAATTTATTCTGACTTCATCAGTCTATGGTTTGTATGTCTGTCAGAGGTGTGTATGTGATAGTGCAGCACACTTGTACTAGAATTTTTTTTCTGGACTTTGTGTTTTTGAAACAACCTCTGAAGACAACAGTCTCTTACGGGAGGATGTATTTCAGTTTGGATCTACAACATGAGAGAGTGTATTTTAAATGAACAATTTCAAAGGTTTGCAGTAAATGCAATATTTTATTATTCTCAAAGTATAAGTAACACTGAAAATACAAGAGCAGAAATTAATACAAATGAATTGGGAAAATATTCTAACTATAGTTATGCATTTTCAGATTGATTTTGATCAAATGCAGCATTCACCATGCAACCATACTCTTGCTTAAGTCTTCGTTCCTTTTGTTCATCTCTGGACCATGAAAAAGATGATTCTCTTGATATCACAGCTGTATCCTCCTTTCTTTTTCTTCTGCACAATGGAAAAACACAGAACAACCCAGCCATTTTTAGTTTCTAATCTTAGCTGTAATGAGAGGTCAAATAATGGTGCAAGCAGGAGTGATGTCAGGTTTTGGAGAAACCAGATTTTTTGTGATAATGATGCATATGCTCTGTCTAAAGGAAATTACATATGTTTGTTTCTGTAGAAAAAGCCAAGTTTTCCCTCATGTTCCTCAAATGATGTCCTGAATATTGTGGTTCCTCTCTGGTCCTGCAGTTATGTGACTAATGGGAGTTTAGAGGTTTACAGGTCCTAAAAGGGGTGTATGCATCTTGACTCTGCAGCATACATCAAAGCTTGCAAAAGCCTTACCTGTACAGGTACACTGTAGAGGAGATGAGAATGACAATAACAATAACTGCTATGCTTGCCACAACTCCAATAACGATGGGAATTGTATGGTCCTCAGA
Source organism: Florisuga fusca (assembly GCA_038090715.1). Taxonomy (NCBI): domain Eukaryota; kingdom Metazoa; phylum Chordata; class Aves; order Apodiformes; family Trochilidae; genus Florisuga; species Florisuga fusca. The sequence continues at coordinate 720,668 of JAAWXA010000032.1, forward strand.
ATCTTCTGTGGAAGGGTCTTCAGCTGAAGAAGAAATAAGATCCCTGTCAGTGAAAGCCAACCATACTGCTTACTGCAAGCAGAAATTTTTTTCTCAGCCCTTCTCTGTCTGCTTGGTTTGCACAGATAGATTCTCTGATGAATGTGGCTTTCTGAAGCAGTGTCAGACTCAGTTCCTGTATGCTCTGCAGAACCTTGCTATCATGCCTTCTAGCACCTCCCCACTGGGGGATGTGGCCCCTTCTCTCTGCTTGGCTGGCCACAGGCTTTCACCAACTGGTTTATTATTATACAAGTTGGAAATGATGAGTAAGCTCAGTCTTCTCCATAATGACACCCATTTTTAAAACAATGTGTGTAATGCAGACAGTGAAATCCTCAATAGTTTTATTACCTATCCTTTCATCCTCGCACTTTGATCCTGTGTACAGTTCTGGACATTCACAGAAGAAGTGGACAGATGTGCTGTTGCTAATTTCAGAGCAAACACCATCATTCTTACAAGGATCTGGCATACATGGTCCACCTAGCACAAAGAAAAGAGAAACAATTCAGACTTTCAGATGATCCAACCCTGAGAGAACTATTCTTGCTTAGATTACACTGACTCATAATTCTGGACATCCTCTGTATTTTGAGGGACATTACTTGTACTCTACAACAGAAATAAGGGAAAGGAACAATTCCAGCAGTGAAACATCATAGCAAGATCACTGCAATTATCTCCAACCCAGTGGTGTTCTCTAAACAGCAAGTCGAGACTTCTTAGCATTAAAGACAGCATGGTAGTGGTTGACTCACTCCTGTAGCAGCCCCAAGTGTAGTTGGAAATGCCACAGATTTCATCGGATGTACATGCTATGTTAGAGCAGGAGACAGTGGAGCTTTCTGTGCACTGGCATCTTTGAGAGCAGTCATCAGTGGTGAAGGTTTCTCCAATCTGAAAGACAGCAGATAAACATTAAAAACCATAAAAATCAGATAAACCATGAATGAAGTACTGGGGCTCCACGCTACTTCTTTTGATGCCTTTCTGATGAATAACAACAGGGCAGTTGTTTGGGATTTTTTAAGCAGTTTTTACAAAAAAGAAAGCAAGCAGCTTACTAGTGTGGCTCCTTAAAACGCAAGGATGGCCCAAGAAGGAAGGCAAGAGAAGAGTTTGGTGTTTGAGATGCTAGCCCCAGATGGGGGACTTGTGCAACCAACAGTGTCTACCTGTTGCTGGAAGTAAGAGAGAGTGGCAGATGTGTCACATCATGCTTCCAAGGCAATATGGAAATGCTGTGTGACATTTTTCTGCCAACTGCCACCTGTTCATGTGTCTCCCTCCTCCCTTAAAACAATCTTTACTGGCTTAGGCCTTTTCTGTACTCATATTAAAACAGATTATGAAACTCTTTTATCCTGCGGCAATAATGGAGGATTCTGAGAAGTCAACCTTGCTTAGGGCTCTCTTCATGTTGTAGCCAACTCTACAGACTCCCAGCCTTGGCCATAACACTCTTCAGAGAAAGGGACCACAGTGACTGGCGGAATTTTTCTGTAAGTGGTTTGTTGGAAACTTTAGAGTCTATTATTTAGAGTAATAGAAGTGAAAAATTAACGTGGATGTCAGAGTGTAATAATGTACTTTCTCCAAGGGCTTGCCTTCAGTTTCAGAGGCAGACCAAGTGATCTGCTCTCTCTTCTCCAGAAACCAGCATTTGATTTTAATTTAAAACAACCGTTTTTTTTTTCCTAATGCAAATTACAGGCTGAGGAGAATGAGGAGATTGTCAAAATAATTGGCAGAAGAAAATATTGTTTGGTGCCTCAGGAGCTGGCTGACCCACAGAGAGACTCTACCTCGTAATATTTGTCAAGGTATGTGCAGCCACATTGTTTGTAGGGTACACAGTCAGAGCCACTGAGAACATAGCCAGGGAGACATTCACAGCCTTCAACACAAGGTGATTCACACTCAGAAGGGCTGGTCAAGTCACTGCAGGATGGTGGGCACGCAGACATACATGAGCTGTACTTGCTTTTGTCAGGACATGATATACCTGTAAAAATAAGGAGAGTTTGGCTCTATCAGACTGTTAGAACTTACACAATGCTCTTGTCCATAGGATTTTACCATTTTGCAGGAGGTGATATGGTGCACATAAAACACAGATATGTGCCTACATATATAATACTGAAGGTGTAAGTAAAGCACTCTGCAGTCAGGAAAGGCATCAACAAAGTTATTTGTGTGCTGTGCTTTGCTTCTGGTGTTCACTGATCTCAAATAACTTCTCACACTTTCAGGGTAGCCACACCTGCAAGCAGCAGAGCTGTTTCACAACTCTGGGAACTCTGTTTCACCAGTAATACAATGTCCTTTAATTGCGGGTGATGCATAGGAAATAGTGTTTGATAAATCTCCTATCTTAAAAGAAAAAAACAAAATACAACAACAAACCCTAAGATAAAAGGGTTTGTAATTACTATAAGTTTTATTTCAGCATTTTTTAGTCAGAAAGATTTGGAGTTTTCATCCAAACATTTTTTATCTAGAAATTTCACAGGCAAAAAATATAAATAAATATATAAATATAATATAAATAAAATATTAAAGGAGTATGAATTGAAATACTTTTCATTCAGATTTGTCACTTGTGATGGTCTCAAAAATTTTAACTTTTTTGCCAGCTTGGGGATGGGAACATTTTTTTTCTCTCACAAAACTTCTGATGACATGGCAGCTGACAGCTCTGCTTTCCTAAGTAGCTTTCTAAGCTGGGGTCTAAATGCAAAAGTCAGCATAGGATTCAGAAGGGAGGCCAGAAGAGCAAGTGTGCATGTTAGACTGTGAACAATGACTGAAGTGTGAATCAACATTCTTTTACTCTCTGAGAAGCTTTGGTAGCCTGAATAGTGTCTAGTAAAAGCCTCGAAACTCAAAATCTGAGACTACCTGAGGCAAAACCCATACTTTCTTTTTTTTCCTGTGCTTACCACAAGCTGTCTGTTGCCTCCAGCCTTCCATACTGACTCCTTGCTGCTGACAAGCCAGCACATATTCCTCCAGGCTGTGACATAAGGTAGCATCCTCATCTCCTGCCACACACATATCGAACAGGCAGCTCCTGTGTGCAAGATGAGAAAGCATTCATTTCCTATACCTTTGTTATTGTTTATTTTCAGCTGCTTTTTTGCCTGACTCTTGGGTTACTTTGATTATCCTGTACCTAGCTGACAGGAAAACAGAAGAATAAAAAAAAACGTGGCCACATGATTGGTCATTTGTTGTGCTGCTGGTGCTAACATGCAAGGTATTAATATATGAACAGTCGATAAACAGGTACCTGAGTCCTTGTCACAATAAGATGTTCTTTGCTGTCTGCTTGTTTTGGGCTGTCGTGCCTAAACATTGCTTACAGAGCACTTTTTAGTGCTGCTAAGTGAGAGTTGAACTATACACTTCTTTCACTCCATGGGTGCCTTTGCCATGTCCAAATGCCTTGAATATTGACAAAGATTTCTCTTTCACCCAGTGTTTGTTTGGCAGTGTCACCTTCTCAGCTTTGCTCATCATCTGAGCACCTGAACACATGGAAGGTAGAACAGGAGGAGAAGAGTAGGCTTATGTTAAGAATTAGGATACGGCCTACTGGCCCAGTTTGTTTGGGTTAAGATACCTTCACATTCTTTTCACAGAAGAGGCTCTGAGGTGGGCATTCACTCATCTTTAAACGTTAGGTGCAACTATCTGACTAAAGAAAACTGGAAGTTACTTAGTAAATTTGTGGCTGATGGTAGGTGAATGTTGAATATGGGGGTGAATCAACAAGTTTCATGCAGCTCAAAATTAGGTGTGTAGGAATTGTGTATGTAGGAGGCCAGAACAGCCTTGAAACACAGCAGGGAGAACTTCCCTGGAGATACTGGGCTAGTTACTCTTCACTAATGTGTTTTTTTCACTTTTCCATGAGAAATTCAAGAAGTGTCCATGACAGCTTCATCCTTTGTGGCTGTAGCACAAAGGTTGGATTTTATGTAGCTAGAATTGCTAAATGGAAACTAATAGAGTCAGATATCAAGTTCTCACTGAATGTGGAAGAGAGATCATCACACTTACTTAAAAATAAATAAGAGGATTTAAATGTATAAATAATAGAATAACAGAGTCCAGTTCTCCAAAGACACTTACTATCCTCAATTCCTATCAATACCTTGGAGACCAAAGATGCAAAGTCCTTTTCAGAAACTCGCACCAAAATTATTTTTCAAATGGGGAGAACAACTGTCTGCAGCAGTCACTTACGTGAAATAGAAATCTGGTGTGACAGTAGAATGACACTTTACAAAAGGACCATTTGAGTCAGTCAGGATTTGACATTTAGAAGTTGTGTTTTTGCTACCCAGCTGATCTTCACCGCAGCCTTGGAAGAGCCCTGGATCTGGTTCCTCCTCAGACTCATCTTCTGAATTGGCATCTCGCCTGGAAATTAAGTTATTATGAAACCATCAGTTCTCTGTATGTCTAGTAGTGATGGTACTACACTCTGCACAACACCACAAGAATACATCTGCCTTGTGGTGTAAGTCTGAACTTATTTCTTACTCATAATTTATTCTGAATGCAAGAGAAATAAAGCAAATGAAAGAGGTACAAGAACACTTCCCATCATCTCAGAGATTTGTGAGTATTTAAATCAAAATAGATAGCTGTAATTATAACTTTGGAAATTCTGCATGGCACAAGTTTTATCTAGTGCTTCCATCACCCAGTCTCTTCAGCAAAACTCAAACACAAGTCAGAATGATGCAGCTGGAATAGGCCACTATTGCTTGGACAGATTCACTGAATGACCAACTGCATGCCTGAAGTGCCAGTGTTCTCCTGCAGGCATAGCTTCCAGAGGCCCTTTACAGAATCATAGAATCATTAAGGTTGGAAAAGACCTTCAAGGTCACTGAGTCCTCAACACTAACCTACACACTGCTCCTACAAGTCTGGTAGACAAGTTTTTGCAGCTAATACAATTCTATTTACTTGCTGAAAAAGTTCTGTGTTAGTGGCTAAGCAACCTCCAAAGGTCTTTCAAAGCAAATTTAGAAAGGAAAAAGAAGGAAAAGAAAAAGGGTTAGGAAACTTCTTATCTGTATCAATAATGGATTAGTTAGCACAGAATTTGCCTGACCACAAATATGCTCACTTACAGTCAAAAGAATGTTCTTATTTTTTGTGTACTGGCAGGGAACACTATAGCCATGCAAGTCAGGAAATCACATTCTTCCAGAAATTTTTCTGAGAGGAAATGTAAATTTATCTTGGTGGATTTCAAGGCTACCATTTTCTTCCAGAGGGAGGTTGCTGCTGAACCAGGATTTACCCTTCCTCAAGCCCATCCACCACGTGATGTATTTATCTTTGCCAGGAAGCATGAGCTTGGCAAAGTTCTTATTCATCCCTGTGCTCTAGAAGTTGTAATGGCTGTGGCTCCAAAGTGAGTTGCTTGGACTGGAGTAAAGCAGAGATAGTTCAGGCCTCTCTTGACTGTACAGAAAGGCACCAATAGTTCATCTTTGTGATGAGCAGGAAAAATTCCTACATACAGACCAAGGGAAGGATAAAGACTAGAAATAAGACAGTGTAGTTACTACTGGATATTGACTATGGCTTAATTCACTCGCTTCCAGTGGTTGTGTGTGCCTTGGATATTAAGTAGAAAATGAGGTACCTGAGGCGAGAGGTTCTTTTCAGAGGAACTTTCCAGCTCTCACCAAATGTATTCACGTGCTTCACCCAAACACCATCTGGTTTTGTGAAGTCATTTCTGTATCTCCCATCAAAGTTACCACACAAGCCTTCCACTCTGCTTCTGTAGGTGTTGGCCAGCTTTATATCTAGGGAAGTTCAGAAGAAAGAAAATAAACTATTACACAGAAATCTTTGCTTTTAGGTGCATGGAAGAGGTAGAAAGCAGTGTCAAGTACCCATTTCATGATTCAGATTGGAGCTGGTCATGTGACATAGGCCTCATACATAGGATATGGACACAGCCCTGAACATACATGTTCAGACATATTTACAGGACTGTTTCTATGCTGGGCAACATGGATCATGAAATAAGTAGTATCTTGCAGACAATAAGGTATGACAGAACATGACATTTCCACCTGAGTGCTTTTAGTCCATACTGCTTTGCAACAAAGTTAATGCACCGTCCACTTTTTGTCCTTTATTTACAGTCCACTTGCTCATTGAGAAATAGAATTCCTATAAAATAAACCTTTTCTTTCTGCAGATGGAATTCTAGGTTTTGAATTGATGGTTTTGAACTTATGGTTTTGTGTAGAGATGTCCTGGTGCTTTCAGAAATAACATGGCTATGTTCTGTTGTAAATCAGGATTAACTATGCTTTGAACAGAGAAGGTTATGTGCATTTAACTCCCATGAGTGAGTTTTGTATGTGTGATAAAAGAGTCCTGCTGAGAAGCACTGAAGACTGGGATTATCAGGAATAAGCTTGAGAGAAAGCATGTAGGAGGATGCACTCACAGCTTTAGAGTTTGCAGACCTCAGTCCTGTGACTGGGTTAAGCTGGCAGAGACAGATTCAGACTTAACCTCATTATCCTGATCAGCAACTTTAAGTGATTTGCTTTTATTTTTATCAATTTGGCCTTATATAACAAGAAAAAAAGCAGAACAGTCTGACTCTGCATCTCATTCCTCCTAAATTCAGATAAAGCCATGACAGCTTAATGTTTGGGTTTTTTCCTGCTTCCTGGGAAACACTTTCTGTTTCAATTTTCTGGAAGTTCATATGACAAAGAACCATAGGCTCGAAGAGTTCAAGTTTCTAATTTTCCCTTGAGTTTAGACCTCCTTTGGGATGACAACGTTTTTAGATGGTGCATAAAAATTCCTGTACAGTATTATAGTATCACTTACCTGCATTTTGATTGCCATCAAAGCTCAAGTATAAGCCAAAATCTGTCTCCAAGTAAATTCTTGTTGTTCTCTGATATATACGAATACCTTCATGGGGATGAACAGGGGGTCTCACTCTCGCACCATCCAACTAAAAGGAAAATAATAAATCAAAATTCATAATACATAGGCCAAATGAAAATCTGGCTTCAGTACAGGTCAGGCTACAAATGAACACTTATCTTCTCTGCTTTTATGATAAATATATCAGATAATTTAACCAGGTAAAAAACTCAGTATTCAATTTTTTTTTTTAGTTAAAAAAATCATGCATCACAGACAGTGATCTGTACACTGTATTTTCATATTATCCTAGGAGATTTCTATTATTGAGCTACATATACTCATGCACCAATAAAGAGGAAGGAAATGAAGTCTTCCTAGCAGAATTCATACTTTATCAATCGTGAGAATTTTTATGGCATTATTGTAACTTTTGGGATATTCTGGAGTTTATTCCTAAATCTCTATTTCTTCATTTGTTTTAAATAGAATTGTATCCTTGGTAGCTATAGAGAAAAAAGACTCAACAGAGCTGAAAAATAAATTTGTAGTTGCCCCATAGCACTGTTGTAATATGTTGTAAAGCTGTAGTCAGCTTTAACTATATTATTATTAATAGCAGTAGTCATAGTAGTATTTAACTTTGTTAATTTAATTTAATAATTTAATTATTTAATATTTAACTATATTGTAGTATTCAGAATGGACATTTATTACTTAAAGGTGTTTTGGTCCAAGGGAAAACCTTCCTCAGTGCTCTGCAGTCAGTGAGAGACTCACCATCAGCTGCTTGTTCTCCTTGAACCTCACTGTGTGGTTGTAAACGTTGATGAGAATCTCTTTCAGGTAAGTAATGCGGCGACTTCGACGGAAGGGAAAGTTCACTCCTTCAATGCTGAACTGTGTCAGCATATCAGGTAGATCAGGGATGGTCTGAGCCAGAATGTAAGTGTATTTCCCTTGAAAGTGGTGCACCAGACCATCAAAGGTGATGTAGTGTGGATCGCCCATGACCCGGCATTTCCCAAAACCTAAAGGGGAAGAGATTCGTTACTCCCCAGTGTAAATGTGCATGTGCCAGATCCCAAGCAGGGATCATTTTAACATAAGCTAGATAACACTGATGGCTGCTAGCATGCAGGTCTCCTAAAGTAAAGATGGGTGCTAAGGCATCACCTCAGTGAATGGGCACTCGAATGGAGAGAGCCAGAGAAACTCATTCCTCTACTGAGAACAAGTGTGAGCCAACCAGCCAGAAGCAGAACATCAGTGTTTATTGGCTTTGTAGGGACTAAGCTGTGTACATTGGTCCTCTGCAGAGGAATGACTCCACCACACAGTATTGCTTGAATAGGCTCTTAAAGGTGTTGGTTTCATAATTCTCAGTGCATTCCTACAAAACTACTGGAACATGAAAAGTAGTGTCATGTCGACTGCTGTCACACTGATTTCTTATGAGGTTACTGAACTGATCATTGGGTTCACAAGGCCTAACTGTCAGATGCAGCAACTCTTGTCTAAGTATTCTTCTTGATTCTTGAGTGCAGAGCAAACCACTATCCTAGGAACACAGCTCTTCTTAAGACTGATGGATTGCCTCTGCCATAGTATTTTGCCAAAATGGAGCAGAAGGAAACTGGATTTGCATTATGCTCTTGTAATAATCATCAGTACAGTTGGACTTATGCCATACTTCCTCAGAATTGAAGTGTAGAGTCACTAGGCAACAAGCTATCTCCTAAACAATCTGATTCACCCAGAGAATATGGGATTAACTTTGCTTTGCCAAAATAGCTATTGGATGAAAAACACCAAGGTTCTCTGACTAGCCTGTCATGTATCTGTTCAGATTTGCTCTGTCCTCTTTTGCTTTTATTTTTTCTGTTCTCAAATCAACATGCCATGGAAAAAACAGCATCATTGCCAAAGGATTCACAGAAATATCTGAGTTTTGTTTTTCATAGGTATGGTACAAATCCTTTTTTAATTTAAACTAGTCAGACCAAACTGTCAAATTTATAGATGCAAGTAAATCTTTAAACTTTTGTTTCACTTCCCTCTATAAATTCTTGGTCTTGTATTGGAACTTCCTGTTCTGAGAACTGGTGCCTTTTCGTGTTCAATAATGTGTCAGCAATAACCTATCAGAGCTGACTTCTTCCCATCTGAAAAAGACTGTAAGTGCCATGGAAGATAGAATGGACATCCACATCCTTTTTCCTTCTCCAGCCCTCATGGAACACTAAGTGGAGACTTCCCATGCATACCTGTTGGGTTGCACTTGTATTTTCCATTTTTATTTCCACAGATTTCTGTAGAATCACAGCTGTAGCTCTTACATTCAATGACACCATTCTTCTGACACTGGCATCTTTTGGTGCAGTGTGGAGTTATCCAGGTCTCCCCAGCCTGGACACAAGTCATGTTAACAATATTATTATTAATGTGCACATCTTTGCAATGCAATGTAAGTTCAACAGCAAGGGATGGAATGGCTGGCTTGGAGAACTTGTCTAGTTGGCAATTCCACAGCTGCTTGGTCTAGGTGTAGTCTCAACAAGAGCCTGGGAGAGGGGATCCCAGCATGTTTATCTCATTGTCTTCAGCATGAGAATTTGAACACAAAGCAGGACTAGGACAGACTGCTTGATTAACTCTGATTGATTTACTAGTTCAAAAGATGCTTCAGTTTCCACCTTGGATGCCAAGTACCGAGCTCACACCCCCCCTAATACCTGAGCTTGAAGCTTTTACTAATCAGTCAAAAGGTATTGAAGAGGTAGACCCTGAATATTTTTTTCCCTCTCTCATTTAGATGGACAAGGGACCAACTTTCTACAGATTTTCAGCCAGAAATTTGCTCCACACACAAACTACTTACACTGTAGTAATTGTTGTCATCATCCCTGCAGCCACAATTGCTCAGAGGTACACACTTGCCGTTACTGAGCACGTAACTATCGTTACACTCACAGCCCTCTGTGCACTCATTTGTATTCTCACAAAGGGAAGAGGCAAAAATGTCATTGCATGTTGATGGGCATCTGGAGACACAGTGTGTGTAATGGCTGTAGGGGGGACAGGGCAGCGCTGTGTGGGTGAAGAGAATAGAAGCAGGGTTATTAAATACAATTAGTGCACTGCAAACACATGTGCCTGCCTGAAAGCTACAACCTGGCCTATAAAATGGTAGTACAGAATTGCCTTTTAATAGCTGATTTTGGTCATCAACCAGTGTTAATTTTTAAAAATATTTTATTTTAAAAAACAACAAAACCAACTCAGAGCTCTCTGAAGCTGCTGGTTCAATTCTATTACAGGTATACTTGAGCTGTTGCCACCTGGCACTATATTGTTCAGATTCAGTATTCCAGTACAGCTGCAAATGCCTCTTTGCTAAAAATTTGAATTTTTAGGGCAAATTCTGTAGATTGTTCAACCCTCCAGTGGTGCAAATCAGGTATATATCTAGTTTAACCACACAGAACAACAGATATATATTGTCAGTCTGAAGATTCATCAAGCTCTATACCCTCTTTTTGCCAGTGACTAGAGATGCATAAGGGCAGTTTATGGAAAAGGGTACCAAGACAAAGGGTTTGTTGGTCCAGTATTTTCCTTCATATATGCAAGGGGGCAATTAGGAATTTCTGATGGACCTATTCAATGTTCCTCTTTCTTGTTTTTGAACCAGTTAGTTGTTTTGTCCTCCGCAACATTATGCAACAGTTAATTTTACAATGTTATACTAAGTTGTGAAAAAACAAAACAAAACCCAAACCAACAACAATAACAAAACAAACGACACCAAACCACAAAACCAATAAGAATAAACCCACTATGTAATCTTGACTCAGTTTTACGTAATTTATAGCTTTGTTGAAAGGGTGGACTGAAGCACATAGACTGGAAATTTATCTGAGAACATGGTCCTTAATAAGCCACTGGCCAAAATGGAAGTTTTCATTCAAAAGACAGTGACTGGTGTAGAACCCTGTGTCTTAACACCACATCCCACTTTGTTTTAGTCTTCTTGTTATATTAATTCTCCTTTGTAGGCTTGTTACAATACCTCACATCACTCATTTGGCTGCTTAAGGCATTTTAACTCCACTTTACTATTCATTACTTGGCTAGTCCAGAGTTACCACTGGGTTTATCTCAATCAGAACAGTTCAGTGCAACAATTGATTTATAAAGCCACAATAATAGAATTGCATTTTATGAGAGTTTGGCTTAGTTTTCTTTTACATAACTTGTTAACCTAATACTACCAACTTGTTTCCATGCTACCAGGCATCTGAGTTTCAGTTTTTTCATTTGCTTGTGCACTTACGGCAGAATGTGCTGTTCCTCCATTTAATGGTGACTCCATAACTCCTGCAGGTGTCCACATAGACTTGAATTATGTCACAGAGAGCAGATTTCATGCCATCATACTGGCACATGTCATAGATGCAGCTCTGTATGAAGTCTTCAGGCTTGACTAGATTGTGACATGCTTTGAATTTGTCTGATTTTAGGACGTTGCACTGGCTTTCAATGCCTGGTTTATTCTCATCAGTGCAAGGAGGAACATCATCTTCTCTTAAGTCTGGTAAACAACTGCATGAAAACATAGATACAACTGCAGTTAGGTTTCAAAGTGTATATAAGAAGGAGACTGAAAACAAACAGTTTGTTTCTACTGAAAGATATTAAACAAATAATTCAAGAGACTACAGGCTTTTCTCTGTGGGTGAAAGAGCAGGCAGTCACCATGCTGTGTCTGGCCCTCGTTACACTCACTGAACTTGACTCTGTCCAGAGGATTGACTTATCAGCTTGACCTTGGACCTGTCCTATCACTGCCATCTTGTATAGTAATCTGGACTCCTTGGCTGACCCTGGCTTCCACCCTTGGACCTGCCCTGCTCAGGTAGTGTGTGATGGGCCCTTGCTAGTGAGGCCACTGTTCTGTTGGCTGTATTATCACACTTGGCTCCCTGTCCCTTGGAGACTGGCTGGCCCTCACCATTCCCCAACACCAGGGTCTTGCTTTAGGTGTTTTCAGAGTAAAATAAACAAAAACTGCCACACTGTGGACTGCTTCAAAGCCAAGTTGTCCAAGTGTGTATGTAGATCTACAGAATGGTGGTGGTTTTCCTCTGGCCCGTGTGCTGGTTTCCGGTGGTGATGGCTTTTTTTTTTTTTTTTTTTTTAGCTTCAATTGAAGAAAAGTCTCATATACACTGCTTATATGGGGCTGGACTACTTGTGGGTGTTGGCCTAGATTGCCTTTAAAAGGTCCCTTCCAACCCAATGCATTCTATGATTCTGTGGTTATCTGGTTATATGTAACAGAGTAGCAAATAGTGACAACAATTGAAAGGAGACTGTTTCCCAGAGGGTATTAAGTTATATTTACCCTGCGTCACTGTCTTCCTCCACTTTCCAGCTATTTCCAAACTCTGTGACACTGGTGATTGTATCATTGGGCAAGGACAGATCATCTTCACGAATATCATTGAAGTTACCACACATGCCATGTACCTGCAAATGAAGAACAACAATATTCTAAGCACATTCTGTTCTTCATCAGCTCCTCTAATAACCTCTTATTCATCATCTATGAAATTATGTGACCAAATCACCACCACCAGCCAATCTTGTACCAGACATTGCAGACATACTTACTAATGTCTGGCTGCACCCATGGAGAAATGAAATATAAACTGCAGTTAATCTGTGGTTCCCTAATGCTTCAAGGAATTTAATTCTATCAGCTGCATGTATGCTTCTAGTTAGGTCATTTTGTCTAACTACCCCCTTGGAACACAAGGAAGTTGTTGTGAAGAGAAAGTACATAAAAGGAGAAAATGGCATGTTACAATACATCTACAAAGGAAGATGCATAGCAAAGCACAGGAATTAAAGAATTTAATAAAATGAAAGAAATTAAAAGTAAATTCACAAAGCAGCCGTTTTGAAACAGTGTCAGATGTTTACATATTAAATCTTACCTTTGAGAAATAGGATTGTGGGAGGGTGATTTCCAGGTGGTGATCACCATCGTATTTTACTATCACACCAAAGTCAGTTTCCAGTACTATAAATCTGCCAACATTTCCAATGGACACTCCTCGCAATCGTTTCTCCACTGGAGTGTAAACTCTCTCATTGTTCAGCTGAAGAGACATGTAATTTGTCAGTATGGACATCCTTCCTTTCTCTTTTCTGCTCACAATCTATATTCCTTCAAGTGCTGAAGTTCTCTCTGTGATAGTTTTAGTTCCTTTACGTTTCCACCATTGCATATTCCAACTATGGATTACAGGAGTCACCCTGTTAGCTGAGGAGGGCTGAACAGGACTCAGAGCTTGTGCCTTTAATGGGAATCTGGTAGTGAGCAAGCTCCTACCCACCTCTGGGGTGGATTCCCTGCTGCCTACACTGTTATGGATCTCTATACTGTTCCTGATGGATTAAGTGTGACTTGCCTTTCCTCTGCTCTTTTTAGCTAACTATCAGTGACTGGGTTGACAACTGAAGTGGGGACTGTCATTCATTATTTAGATCAGTCAACAGTTCTCCAGTCAGGAGGCTCTGGGCTCCATCTCTAAGATACTGCCAATAGAACAGTAAACCCAAACCAGAAACTTTGAGAACTAGAGAGAATTTCTATTTTCCCATGATATCTAGTTACTGGAGGTGCCCACAAATACCAAGCATACCTGTACATATTCCTTAAGAAACATAATGATCCTTTTTCCTACAGCTCCTCTAGTGAGCTGATTTTAAGATATTTCTTGGCAGAAAAATGTGCACAACCACCTACCAGGATTCCTTGGCTTTTCTGAAGGGTGATTCGTACACCGTACACATCTACATAGACTTCTTTCAGGTATGTGGCCCCTCTTAGTCCTCTGTCTTCATTCTTGCCAAGGATGGTTATAGGAATGACATTGTTGGTGTTCACAACCTCAACCAAGGTGTAGGTGCAGGTACCCACAAAAGTGTACATCATTCCATCAAAAGTGAAATAATGGGGATCTCCTACCACTTGACATGTTGCTTGGCCTGAAGGGAAAAAAAATATCTAAAAACTTTGAACTGGGTTTCACTGGGGATCCTTTCTTTATTGTTTTTGGGCAGAACTTCACAGAGGTACCTCAGGTTCATGCCAATTGCATTTATTTGGGTTTAAGAAATTTCCAGAAAATGTCTCCTAAATTTAATTTACAAACTATGCTCCAACTGGCAACCTGGCAGCAAATGAACCTCTTCATACATTTCTGTATGATGTTGTAGCTATGATTTATGGTAGTTGAGAGAAATACAGAGCTTTTCTACTTAGCTATGTAAAAATAAATTATTATATGTCTAAATATAGGTGTAAATATAAAAATAAATTTCTATCTATATACATGGATACCTAATGCACTTGCCATCACCCAGACTCTCAGAAATGCAGTTATTAGTTGTTCCCAAGTTCAGAGATTTCAGCACTGATGATATGGGACTTGAATTTGTATTATAAAGATAAAAGGAATCCAAGTGACCATGCAAGCTTTTAAGAAGCATAAACTTTTTGCAGATATTCCCTATAACAGAAGGGTATCTGTGCTTGCAAGACAGATCATGTCTTTTCATCTCATAGCACTGACAGCAGTCATGTATGAAAAGATACTTGTAATGAAGCTAGGACAAGAAGAAGGATCTAGTTACTGAATTGTTCGCCTTTTCCAGGCAGAATTTACCATTGGAATGACAGCCCAGGACACCATCCCTAATACTGCATTCCTCTCGGACTCCACATTCCCAGGATGTGCATTCAATGGTGTTATTAGCCTTGCAGGTGCAGCGTTGAGTGCAGGGGTAACTGGGGAACCAGCTTTCATTCAGCTGAGTGGAAAAAAATTTGTATAAACTATAAGATAAATTGGAAAATAATACTGTAAGGGTCAATCAAATTATTAGTATTTGAATGTGCATGGTATATGATAATTTGGGGGATTTTAGCTCACAGATCAAGATGACTGGCAAAGAGAGTCTATATTGTCATTATTAATTGTGTTAATAATAACCGTTAGTGTTATTAACATTTTTTTTCTCTTATGGGGATAAAGTATGAGATCCCCTGTTTTTCTATTTATTTAAATGTCTACAGTAACTTGCCTGATGATAGTGGTTTTTTTCATCAACACAACCACAATTGCTTTCTGGCACGCATTTGTCTCCACTCAAAACATAGCCTTCCTTACAGAAGCAGCCTTCCACTGTTAAGGAACTGCAGGAATCAGCTGCAGAGATGTTCATACATGTAGAAGGACATCTACTACCACAGCTCTTGTAGATGCTGCCTCCCGGACAGGACATTGCTAGAGAGGAAAAGAAAAAATCTAAAAGAATTGCCTACTCAAAGGGCAGAATCATAGGTTTTCCTGATGCTTTCAGTGTTTGCTCCTGAAAATATAAAAAGCCTGCAGCTAAAAAGCCTGACACTGCTGCATACAAAGGACTTTCTTGCAGTGTGGCTTTTGGTAGAAGTGTGTAAGCCAGGTGGGCCATCCTGCACTTCATCTCACAAAGGAAGTCAAATATTGCAGGCTGGCTTTGAGGTTAGGTCTGATGTGATCAAGCGGGACTAATTGTGCTTTGTTCAGTAAGGCTCTTCCTGCAGGTTTAGACACAGTCACTCTATTAAGGGAATAGAAGAATCTCTTGACATACCAGCTGATATTACCACATTACGGTAGTTACTATTTTAAACATCTGTCATATATTTAAAAATAGAACTAAAAACCAGACTCACTGACCAGGACTCCTTGAGTAAAATGTATTATACTGTCACACCCCTCCTGCTCATGATAGAATTGTGCTTCTGTCACTCAAAGTGTTCTCCCCAGGGAGTGTTAAATTCTATAGAAATCCTGAAACTTTTGTCCATTTCTGTAATCTAAAAAAAATCCTTAATGCTGTTTCTGTCTAGATTCCGTGATAAATTACTACATATGGCTCTCATTTACTACTTTTGTCAAGACATGACAAAAGATACACTATACTCAAAACTTCACATAAAATGAAGCAACACATGAAAAAGGTAGAGGAGTATGTGCATACTTCTGAAGCTTAAATCTAGAATAGATCTTTGTAAGTCACATCACTCACGACAAAGCGTAGCATTCCTCCACTCTATGCATATCCCAGCACTGGTGCATGACTCAGCATAGGCCTGCAGCCCATAGCATAAGGATGTTGCCTGTCCACTGGTGAAACACATGTCATAAACACAGTTTTCAAAGAAATTCTCCGGAGGCACTTTGGTATGACAAGCCTTGAAAATTCCTGTGTAAATCAAGAAAGATGTATATAGAAAGATGGGAAGAAAAATGGGAAAGATCACCACCATCATTTATTTTCTGGCATGGCATATGTATTGTGAGTGCTCCAGGCTAACTTTGTTTAGTAAGTTCAACCAACACTTGAAACAGAACATATGCAATGAGACTTGTCCCTCTGGGTCAGGCTTTCTTCTTTTTGCATGACTGATACAAAATAGCTTACATAAATTAAGAATTACTGCCTAGGCCAGGGATCTTCAGTGCAAGGAACATCTACAGAATTTCAGATAAAAGTATCAGCAATACATGCAATACCAGTGTCCTCTGAACTATTTCTTTTAGCAAGCAGAGTGCAAGTTATTGTAAAACAAAGAGCAGCTCTGTCTCCCTGCACACATTCTGAGATAATCTTCATGGACATATTGGCATTGAACAGTGGACATATCTTGACCAAGCACCTATGAGTTTTATGGTGTCCATTCACACAGAAAGTTTCATACACTTCCAGTGTGAGCTTAGAACTATAGACTGTAGCAAGGAGACAACACAAGCTATAAAGTGCTCCAGCACATGATTAACAGAGAACAACCAACACACTACCTGCTGAATCTGTGATCATGCCACATGCTGTGTTCTTCTTTGCTTCACTTTCCAGCACAGGATCACATTTCTCTTCTGTCCCACTGGAGCACCTGGGGAAAGCAAGCAAAATCAAGTGTGTATTTTGCATCCCTAATTATCAGATTTTCAGTGGAAGACTGACACATGACAACCCTCCACAAAATAGTCATAAGATTTAATACAGCTTTTTTAAAAAAGCTGATGTCAGCCCTATCACTGAATGGACTCCATTTTTTGTCCTCTGGGCTATTCAAAGACTTATTCTTATCTGAAAAAAAGACCTATAGGATCCAATCAGTTCTGGTTTAGAATCAGGGAACTGGACTGAAGTCCCACCCCCCTTCACAATCAGCAGACAGTTCCTGCTTTAGAAAACAGGGACACAAGCCCACTTCTCATTCCCTGTTTAATGTAAAGGGGCAGTTCCCCACGTCTAATCCAGTTCTAATGGGCACTTGGATGATGCAAAATGGTACTGGATGATGAACTAAGACAGTGGATGGATGTTTAATCTTGTAGAGTTCTATTAGCAGATGCCACGTGATTAAATCAATATACATACATGGTGTTATTCTCAGGCACAAGCCAGCTTTGTCCAAGATCAGTGGAACCACTTGCAGTGTCACCATTGGGCTTTATGTTGTCATCATTTGGATCACCATTATAATTACCTGTGAGGGTAAAAAGAGATTTATGAGACACATGAAGTTCACATCTGTTGGACAAACCTCAGTTTCAGGCTGTGAAATAAACTATGATGAACTAGGGAAAGTATATATGCAGAATCAACATGTATTGAGCAAAATAAGAGCTCAGTTGTGCTTTAGACTACAACTACAAATAGGAGTGCCTGTTCTGAGATCTGTGGACTTGAAGCAGGAAGTCTGTAAGTTCTTATGTAACTAGATTACTAAAAAACCAACTGATTTTCTTGATCCTACCTGTAGAATGATAGATTAAAAGTCAAATGGTGCTATTTTTTAGAATTTCCTGAATTATTTTTTAGATTTCCTGAACTGAAAGTGTGAAAAACCCATGGAGAGATCATTTAACTAGGAAATGTCAGATGATCCAAATGAAAGAATAACCAGTAACCCACAAGGCAAGCTAGTCTTGTAATTTTTACAGATCCATTTCCATCCTGAAGTACATTTCATATAATCACCTGGATTTCAGAATGTTATTCCAACTAAACCTTGCTGACAAAAACTTACTGATCACTACTAATTCCAGCAAGCTTCTACTCTCATGAGCTATATAAGCCACCTGTGAATCTTATTTACTTTTCTAACCTATTGCAACAGAATTTCTTGCAGAACACAGTAGAATGTGCCCTTTGTGTCTGATCTTTCTCACAGAATTCTACAAGTCTTCTATGTTTTGTATCTCATATAGCACTTACTATTTTGTGGTATCTGAATTTTGGAAATCAAGTGTGAATTTTATTTCTTGTTTATCAAGTCTTTCAGTTCAGGATTATCCATACTGGGTCTTTGTCATTGCTTTGTTTTAATGTAGACAGTGCCTATCTTAGCTGGAATAAAAAATAGGTTGAAAATAGTCTAATAGTCATTTGGGTTCTATAAATGCCACCTAAAAAGCACAGGAAAAGAGCAGTAGGAAAGTTTGAGGCTGTTGTCAGTAAGCTATTCTGAAGATTGCTTACTGGTGTGGAAAAAGCCTCAAGTTTTTAAGATTCACAAAGTGCTATAGCATTCCTCACACCCCAAAAAATGAAATGTATCAGAATGTAAATAATAGAAAAATGTATTTGTAGAATTCTATGCTAGATATCTGTAAATCACTACTCTTCCTAAATATAAAGTGTAGAACTGAAGTGAATTTTTCCACTTGTCTAAAAATACTATTTGTAGCTATACCTCACAACATTCCAAATGGATAACGTTACCAGAAATTTTGTAAGTAAGTAACTGTTCTTAGAAACTGAAAAATTCTAACAAGTTTTCTTCACTGCTGTAAATTCTATTCCATTTGACAAGGACTGGTTGTGTGTAGATGAAGAATGACATGCTGAGAAAAAAAAAGTTGAAGTGATCAGTAGCCTCCAAAACTCACTAAAAAGTGACTAAGCCTATGACTTACCACAGAGGCCACAGAGCAGACCACTGTAATTAGAAGGCACAGAGACTTCTGCATAGTGGTTTCCATCATATCTCACCCACAGTCCAAAGTCAGTTTCCAAGAGAACATATCCACCACTGATTTGAACACTGATCTTCTTTTCAATAAATACAGGCAGGTTCATTCTGTTGCCATTCACCTGCACAGCAAGTTGGAAAAGTTAGTGTGGATGCTGGGAATCCCACCACTATCAACAGCTAAAATAGATTAGTGAAAGGTGTGATCTTGTGTACAAGGGAACTGGAAGTAATTAAAGGACACTTCATCTGGGCAAATTTGTTGGACATCTCATTAAAAGAGGTACATTTAAGTAGTAAAAGGAGCAAGTTTTCTCTGAACTCTAGAATCAGAGAGTATTTCATTGTCTGTGTGCCAGCTTAAAACTATTATATGACTTTTAAACAAATATTTTCTTACATTCACTTTCTTGTTTTTCAGCAAAGAAATCTGGTTGCCATAGACCTCCACTTGCACTGACTTCACATAAGAGACTTTGGTGTTGGCTCCTCTTTGCTCATTTGTTGTGGACACATCAAAGTATGGAAGCCTTTCAGAGACATTGCACACTTTGGAGAGAGTGTAACTGCAATTTCCCATGAAATTATGAACTCTGTGGTCAAAGGTATTATAATGTGGATCCCCAGAGGCACTGCAGGAAGCACGGTCTGGGAGGAAAGAAAGAAAGAAAGAACTGAACACTGCATACACAAGGTATCCTTTACATACTTCTAAAAAATATTGAAGTTAATTAACCAGTGCTAGTATGTACAGAGGTACACAGTGTGTGTGCATCTGTATGTGAGCTGGGTGAAGTTTTGAGTGTTAATAAGAAATTCCCATTTTCAACAACAAAAACAACAAAATCTTCCCATCAAATCTTAGCAGAGCTGAGCTTACAGGTCTTTTATGGTATTTACAATATCAAAAAATGATGCTTTTCTCTGCTTTTCTATGGCGTGTTACAAAAATAGCTACACATAGGGTTGTGTCTACATTTCAACCTGAACTGCTTACAAATAAATAATTAAAACTCCAGGAACTACATACATAACATTTACTAAAAATAAATAAATAAATAAAAATATATCCAAACTGACTAGGTGAGCTAACACTCTTTTGCACTTAACATGTACTTCTACACATGTAGAAGGCTTAGTGCTTAAAATTGGAGCAAAGAAACAGATAAAACTTATCTAAACTGACATTTTAGTGCATTTCCTGAGTGCTAAAATAACAGTAAACACAATGTCTTAATCTTTTCCAGGACCATATATTTGGATTATCTCCCCCAAAAAAGCAAATTTAGAACCTAAATTAAATTTAAAAAATAAAGCAAACCTACAAACAGTAACACCTATATAAGAGATGAAAATGTGCCATAGAAAAGGGTAATTTAAGTATTTATGGACTGAGAACAAAAGGTGTGTGAGATAACTATCAGGCAGCTAATCTTCTGTTACCAAACAGCTTAAACACTGTGGCAAAAGAGACCCAGGGCAGGGCTTCAATAGAGTCTCCTCAGAGTCCCAGCACTGAAGGACTGTCCCACCAATATGATTAGGTGATCAAGAAAAAGTTCTGATTCTCCAGTAAAAAAATTCAGTCACTTAGTTGAGGGACCTGGATTGAGAAAATTGACCAGTTATGGCAGGGAGTAAGAGATGGGGATGGGAAACAACAGTACCTGAGCTCAGTGTGGGTCTTGGTGGTGATGGCGTGTGGGAAGGCTGTGTTGTAGTGTCTGGCAAGGGGACCGTGGGTTTTGGTGTTGATGGACCTAGTGGAAGAGAGAGTTAGAGGAAATCTGTGTCAAAATGGGAGTTTTGTTGCAGGCAGCTGGTCCATGCTTCCCAGACACCCAACACCATGAGCAGAGAGACCCAGGACAGGGATCATACAGTGAGTCCTCAGCAAAGATTCTGCTCTCAACGTTCTTCCACCAGTATAGATGTAGGATAGAATGAGATGTGCAGCCCTTTCAATACAGACATTCCATCTCAGGGGCTTTGGAAGAAGTGAAATGGCCACAAGCAGTAGAAGATGGGGATGGAACATGAGTAGACAGCCTGTCCACCCTTCCCAAACACCCTAACACTGTGACAAGGTAGAGTCAGGGTAGGAAGAGCAGAGCACAGTCTCAAAAGAGCCCTGTCACTCAAGGGCTCTGCCACCAGCATAGCTGGGTGACAAAAGCATCAATTTGGCTCTTCAGCACCAATTCTCTGTGTCTTGGCTGTGGTCAGTGCCACCACTCTTGTCTCCCAGACAAAAGCCTGCTTGGGCAGAGGCTCCTTTTTTTTTGCTACAGGGCACTATGAAGGCATTCTTTGCTTCTGCCTGTAGCACAGCCAGGAACCTGAGTTCATGACATCTCTCAAGCTGTCTTTCCCTTAGCCAAGCCTGTGCCTGCACAGGATCCCATTTCAATGGACACATCATCCAATGCTACTTCACTTCGGTCATCTTCACCCCATTGTCCCTCCAGGACAATCTAAGGGAAGAGAAGGTTCCCAGCATTAGCTCTAACCACACCTGTGAAATGCCATTCAGCAGCACAGTTCTTCTCAAATGGTAGCGAGAGCCTGTGCCCTTACCTGCATGTTTCCTGTGCTCTGCACTGTGATTTCTCCCAAGTGCCAGTTATCCCCATGGTTCCCATCTTGGTGCCAGATTGGCACTAGGTCATCGTCCTTCATCACGTACACCTGCAGGGCCATTGTGTCAGCTGTTCCATACATGTGATACCAGAAGCGGAAGCAGTGTGGTCCTTCTGACCTGCACACTGGGCTGAGCAGTTGAGCTGAAGCACCAGGGAAGGTATTGTTTCCTTGCAGGTAGATATAGTAGCCACCTGAAACAAAGCATGAGCCATGTGGTTTCACACATATCAAATCCAGACACAGCAGACAGGAACAACCCAAGCACAGTCCTGGGAGCATCCTTTGCTGCATTTCAGGGCAGGCAAGAGGAAGGGAGAGTAAATAGAGGTTCCTTGCTAGCCACAACCCTCCCCAGCCCTGAGTCCACATAGGAACCATGCTCATGGCAGATGTGTGGCTTGGACTGGTATCACCTCCAAATCATCATCACAATCCTGGCATGGCTCTGCAGCTTTAGGCCTTCTCATCACTGGCTTCTGGAGGAGTCAGCATCCCCAGAGAGAAAGACCTATTCCTGTTCCTCTGAGAAGCCTGGTCATAATTTGCATTAGCTTCCCTCTGGCACAGCAGGTGCTTGGGCTACACTGTGGGTACCAAAGATTGATTCCCAGGCCTGGAAAGCTTCAAAAAGAAGGCTCTGGCTCTAGAAGAAACTGCCACAAATGGCTCTGGATCAAGGCCAGGAAATATGTGGCCTGCATTTGCTGTTAGAAGAGGTTTGTTCTTCCCAGGAGCAACTGTACACCTGAAGTTGTCCCTGAGTTGTCCCTACCTCCTGTTGTGTGGTCAGAGGAAGGGCCAGTATTTGGTGTTGGTGTTGGTCCCTTGTGCCTTATCCAGGAAATGCTGTTGTATTCTGCCTGGGTCCACTCACAGAAGTCATCCTCAAATGCACAGGTGAAATTGCAGTCTGTTTGGAGAGCTGGATATGGTACAGAAAGAAAAACAGAGTTTCTAGGTTGAGGGTGAGGCCATCATTTCCCCATGTCCCACAGGACACACCTACATCCTGGCCATGCTCATGACCAGGAACAGGTGGCCAACAAAGGGGAAGTACCCGTGATCTGAGTACCTAGCAGAAACACTAAGAAATCCAGATAAGAGACATAAGTATATGTGCTTCTAACAGGTGATAGTGGTATGTGTTGTATGTGGAGGCAGCACTGAGGTGTCTGACATAGTGGGTGAGGATGAACGAGCTGCTGGATAAAAAGTGAAACAGAGGTAGAGAAGACGTGTTTAATAATGATGATCATCATCATCCCCAAAATGGAATGTTCCATTCTTCACAAACACAAACATACCATGGAAAACGGCAAGGAATTCCAAAGTATGCCAAGCACAAAGGGGATCCTCACCCAAAGGCTGAAAAAAAAAACCCAAGCTACATGAAACATGGAGTAACATCCACCATAGCTGCAGGCAGATGATCTTCTGAGACCAAACGTCTCAAACACTGTGGCAAAACATACCGAGACTTCAATAGTGACACCTCAGAGTCCCAGCATTGAATGACATTCCAGAATCTGGGCCATGAAGATCACGCAGCACTTACCACAGACAGTGCCAGCACTCCAGTCACCCAGAGCAATGCCTGCCTCAGCACAAGCTGTGGCATAGGCCTCCAGGTCATTGCAGAGCTGCTCCCTGCTGCCACCCGTGGCACACTGGTCATAGACACAGCTCTCAAAGTACGTCTCGGGCGGCAGAACTGCGTGGCATGGCTGGAAGGGGCCACCGAGTTGTGTGAGGATTGCACACTGCTTGTTAGCTGCCTCCGCCTCGGAGGGGGAGCAGGACGCAGGCGGGCTGGTGACTGGGTCACACCTACAAAGCAGACAGACAGCCCTGAGCTCACATCAGCCACACCGCTTCATGACCTCCTCCCCAGCTAAGACCGCAGCCTTTGGACTCCAGATCCCTCATGAAGACAAGGCACCCATGACTGTCGCTTGCAAGGCGGGGCAACACAGCCCACGGCCCCCATTATTCCCTTCCCTGGCATCAGGGGGACAGAAACAAATGGCACAGCAACTGCAATGACCTGGAGGCCTATGCCACAGCTTGTGCTGAGGCAGGCATTGCTCTGGGTGACTGGAGTGCTGGCACTGTCTGTGGTAAGTGTTCAGTTTTAGCTGCATTTTCATGAGTGAACTGTAACAATCTTCGAGCTCCTGGTCTGAGGCANATGCACCCTGCCTGCGTGGCGGGGCCTGCTCCCTGCCACAAGAAGGGCAGCCTTGGGGGGAAAGGGGAACGGCCAGACGCCCGGCACGCAGGTGCAGAGAGCACATCCCCCTGGTGGGTGGAGCAGAGAGGTGAGACACGATACGTTCCCTGCGTGGAGCCTCTCTGTGCTCCTGCACGCACTCGTTCCTGCAGCTGCCTGCCTCCTCTCCCTCGTGCCATGCCTGCCATTACCAACCCTCCCTCCTCCAGCCCCTCATGGCTCTCCTCTGCCACATTCCATTTTGTCCATCGTCTACACGACAGAACAAGGACTCACGGCCAGTCGTCATCCGGCACCATCCAGCTGGCTCCAAAGTCATTGAAGTCAGGCACAACAACCCCATCGGGCCGCATGAAGTCGTCCTGCTGGCTTCCAGTGTACGTCCCGCACAGCCCACACAGCTTGCCCTTGAGATTCTCAGAGACCTTCACCAGGAGCTCGTGGTCCCCATTGAACTGCAGCTGCAGGCCCAGCTTGGTAGAAACGCGCACGTAGGAGCCGCTCAGGGAAATGGTCACACCGGGGGCGGGAGAAACAGGCAGAGATGCCAGAGAACTGTTGATCTGAAGAAGGAGGAGAGAGGGAGACAGAAACGTGAGGTGATGCCCTCCGCTGAGAGGTTACCACTCCTCAGTGCAGTGGCGCCTGGGCCCTGTGAGTGAGAAGCACCGATGGCGTGAGAGGCCCTGCCCAGGCCTGTGAGAAGAGCAGCTGCTGGACACAGCTGCACAGGCAGCCTTGCCTGTCCCGCTCAGAGCCTCGCCGTGCTCTTCTCTGAGCACAGCAGCAGGCCCCGGGAGCATCAGGCTCTTCCTGGAGACAGAGTGGTACTTAATGGTGCCTAGGGCATCTGTGGTTGCCAGGTGTGAAAAGGAGGGGCTTACGTAGACCGCCTTGTTTTTGCGCAGCGCAATGTGGAAGCCTCCCATGGACAGTGCCACCGAGTTCAGAGCTGTCCACTCCTGGCTGCTGCGATGTTCATTGCGAGTGGTGATGCTGAACCCAACGGAGGTGTTGTCACAGCCCGTCACCAGTGTGTAGTTGCAGGAGCCCTGGAAGTGGTGCAGCTTCCCATCAAAGGTGCTGTAATGCGGGTCGCCGTAGATGTGGCAGAGAGCAGTGTTGGCTGGGTAGCAGCCCCTCTGGCCGTTCTGGATCTTGCAGACCTCATCCACACCACAGGACAACGCAGAGCAAACCGTCTGGCCGTCGCCTTCGCACCGGCACTGGCGAGTGCAGTTCTCAGTCACAAAGTGCTCTCCTTTCTGCAGGCAGAGAAGCACCAAGGGTCAGCACATCAGACAAGAAAGCAGAGGTAAGGGAGCACCCTGGGAGGGCCTAAGCCAGGGCAGGGCTTTCACTCACGCTGTAGTAGTTGCCCTCAAAGAGGCAGCCACACTGGGCCTCGGGCACACAGGTGTCTCCGCTGAGGAGGAAGCCAGAGGTGCATGCGCAGCCCTCCATGCAGGGCTTGGAGCAGTTCAGCGGAGCGTTTCGGTCAACGCATGTGGCAGGACATCCAGTCGTGCAAGGGTCGTAGTAGCTGTTGGCGGGGCACAGCAGGGCTGGAAAGGGAAGGGGAGAATTAGGAGCAGCAAGCTTCCAAGAAAGGGGAAGAGCACAGACCTGCTTGGAGCAGAGGTTTTGGCCAGGGGGAGTGCCATGTTTCCCTTCTGGCCACTGCAAGGCAGGTACTCACGGCAGAAGGTGGCATTCCTCCAGGGAAGAAGAGCGATGCCAGCTGCCTGGCATGCGTCAGCGTAGGCCTCCAGAGTAGCACACAGGACCTCCTGGCCACCATTCAGGGCACAAAGGTCATAGAAACAGCTCTCAAAATAGCTCTGGGGGTTGATCACAGCGTGGCAGCTCTCAAAAGAGCCAGGCCTGGCAGTCAGCATGCCACAGAACTGGTCTGATCGGTAGAGCTTCTCCTCTTCTGCGCTGCAGGGTGGGGAGGGGACGGGGACACCGCAAGAGGAGTCATCGTCTGGGACCTGCCAGCTTTCCCCCAGCTGACTGGAGTTTGCGGCTTGCTGCCCGTTGGGCATCATGTAATCGTCCTCTCTCCGGCCGTTGAAGTTCCCGCACATGCCACAGGTCAGGTTGAAGTACGTGGTGGGCACCTTCACCTCCACCGAGTGGTCAGCGTCATAGGACACTCTGAGGTTGAAGTCTGTCTCCAGGATGATGTAGCGACCGCTCCTGCTCACCGTGATGGCACCTCCCGCCGTGCTCACCGGCAAGGTCTGGCGCACATTGTTCACCTAGGGCAGAGACACTGCAATGGACCCTGGACTCTTCCCTGGCCTCCCCGGGTTCTCCTGCCCTAGGGAAATCAGCTGCCAGGCTAGGGGTGGCAAATTGGTTCCTGGGGCGCCTCACACCCAGACGCCCCAGTGGCTTGCAAACCACATCTGTGTTCTGCACTCTGCAGGGGCCCCTCTTCAATACGGACCACATTCCCCCTTTGCCTCCCGCCTCTTCTGACCCCTCTGCAAGGGAAAATCAAGACAGCCCAGTGGCTTGAGGGG
Organism: Florisuga fusca; assembly: GCA_038090715.1. Lineage (NCBI taxonomy): Eukaryota > Metazoa > Chordata > Aves > Apodiformes > Trochilidae > Florisuga > Florisuga fusca. Next base: position 747,147 of record JAAWXA010000032.1, read on the forward strand.
AACACACCCGGGCCTGGTACAAGGGAGATGTCTGGTACATGCCAGGCCCTGCCAAGTAAAGCCAGCCCAGCCTTGCAGCCGTGCCACGCTCGTGCCAGCCCCACTGCCTACCAGCACTTGGCTCTTCTCCTTCTTGACAATGACAACGCGCTCTCCGTAGACCTCAACCAGGACTTGGCGCACATAGGACACTCTGGTGTTCCCGCGATGCTCGTTCTTGGCCTCCACGTTGAAGTAGGGCAGGGAGGTGGTGTTGAAGCACACTTTGGCCAGGGTGTAGGTGCAGGTGCCCATGAAGTCGTGCGTCACTTTGTCAAAGGTGTTGTAGTGAGGGTCACCGTGGATGTTGCAGATGCCATAGGAGTGTTCGAGGCACTCAGGTTTCCCATTCTGCACCCCGCAGTACTGTCCTGCGGGACAGGAGGCATCAGAGCACTGGACTTTGCTTCCCCGCGCAGGACACTTGCACTTGGAGGAGCAGGAGTTGTCCGTCCAGAAGCCGGAGCCCACGGGGTAGTGCTGCCCGTTGTGCCAGCACCCGCACTGGTGGCTGGGCACGCATCGGTCGTTGTAGAGCAGGTAGCCACTGTCACACACACAGCCCTCCACACATGGCAGGGCACAGGCAGCAGGAGCCATTGGGTCAACACAAGTGGCAGGGCAGGCTGCAGCACAGGGCTCATAGTGACTGTTGGCTGGGCAGGCAATGGCTGTAGAGACAGAAAACATGGTCATAGTGAAGAGAACGTAAGACTTCCTTGGGCTTGATTTTCCCCTTGGAAAAATTGTCTTTTCTCTCTGTGTTCCACTTGACTCCACGGGTGTTCTACACCACACCTGATGAAATGAAGCAGGAAAGGGTGCGTCTGATACTGACTAGTACTTGCACATCCCTACGACACCTCATAAAAATATTTCTTAATCCCCACTCTTCCACTTCCATTCTGTGTTTTCCTTAGTATAACCGCGTGTGTTACTGCGTCTGGACTTACGGCAGAAGGTTGCGTTCCTCCACACAGGGAGCTTGACACCAAGTGACTGGCAGGCGTCTGCATAGGACTGCAAGCTCTTGCACAGGGCCTCACGGTCTAGCCCCAGCTCACACAGATCATAAAGGCAGGTCTCAAAGTTACTGGTGGGGCTCAGCACAGCGTGGCACGTCTGAAATGGGCCGCTGGTGTCATTGACGAGCCCACAGAAGTGGCTGCTGGCAATGACTTGTTTGTCTGTCTCATTGCAGGCTGATGTGGGGAGGGTTCCGGGTGAGCAGCTGTGGAAAGAGCGGGAGAAGGCCCCCTGAGTCGTCCGCGGGCTTCTCTTGGTGCCTCTCCCTCCACTTGCCCAACACGTCCCCAGACCTGCTGGCAGGTCACACGCACCTACTGTCATTGTACACCTGCCAGCTGTTGCCCAGGCTGGTGGAGTCTGGCTCCAGCATCCCTTCTGGGTTCAGGAAGTCATCTGCTGCCATCCCGTTGTAGTTGCCACACATGCCACAAATCTTCTGCCCAAAGGAGCTTGGAAGCGTCACCTCCACCCGATGGTTCCCATCAAACTTCACCCGCAAGCCAAAGTCTGTTGTGACCACTGCGTAGAATCCGCTGGACAAGACCCGCACGCCCGCAGATGGGCTGCAGGGCAGGATCTCTGGCACTCCGTTGACCTGTGAGGACAGAAACCAAGACAGGGTTGGAGCAATGCGCTTAGCACTGCTCTCTCCTCGAAAGAGCCCCTCCACCACTTACCGTCACCACTCCACCTTTCCCCAGCCTTATCCACTGGCCCGCCACATCGACATCCACGTATCGGACGTAGGACACGCGAGTGTTTCCTCCCCTGTGCTCGTTGGCCACTTCCACGTTGAAGTAGGGCAGTGAGCTGTTGCTCTCACACAGCTTGGAGAGGGTGTAGGTGCAGGTGCCCATGAAGTGGTGTAGCTGCTTGTCGAAGGTGTGGTAGTGAGGGTCTCCTTCCACCACACAGGTCCCTGACGGTGGAGCGATCAGAGGAAACTTTCAGTTAAACACCTTCCGCTACCTCTGCTCCCCAGCCCACCCTGCACAAAGAACATCAGCCCCCTGATTTGTCTCCTCTACTCACCTGAGCCTGGTGTGGGTGCTGGTGTGGTTTCCTGTTCTGTAGGTGTGGTGATAGTGGTGCCTGGTGTTGTTGGAGTAACACCACCTATGAAAGAGACAATGTTACAAGCAAATCAATCCTCCTTGACCATCTCTTGTTCAGGACAGCAACTGCTTTGCCTGCCACAAGGAGCACGGTGCTCCTCAAGCTGCCCTTCTCTAAGCCGTGTGCCTTGTCCAGTCAATGTTGCTCTAATGTGCCTGGACCCACTCACAGAAATCATCTCCAAATCTGCTGGCAAACTGCAGTCTGTGGCCAGAGCTGGATATGGTGCAGAAAGGGAAGCAGAGTTTCTAGACTGAGCGTAGGGCCACCTTTCCCCTGTTTCCCCCAGGCTGACACACACCTATGTATGTCCCAGGTGTGCTCATGCCCAAGGGAGGATGGCCAGCCAAGTGGAAGTAGGCAGTTTGATGGTGTATCTGAGAGAAAGCTAAGGACAGGCAAGTTGAGGGGTAAGGTTTTCCAGGGAATCATCCCTGGAATTCTGGGTATCCCATCTTGGACATTAATCAAGGCTTCTGCTTTTCTCCCTCTCTCACACCTGGTCCCTCCCTCTTCTTCTCTCCCCTTTTGTGGGTTGTAGCTTGCTAAGACTCCCAGAAGCTCAGGGGCTTTGTCCTGGGATGGTTGCTACCAAAGATTTTCAACAACCTTAGGACCTTTCAGACTGCTTCCTGGAGCTTCACTACATGTATACTGAAGGACAGTACATGGTGAACCCGTAGCGCCTCTTGACTATCCCTCAGCATCTCTCAGGCAATGTCCACCGCCTCACTGCATAAAATCTACTGATAGAGCACCCTAGCCAGGCCACCCCTGTGCTGAGGACATCCCTATGCTGTTTTGCGCACAATGGGCAGGACACCTACGAAAACAGAGACAAGGCCCTTGCAAACTACTGGTCTCAAAGGGGCTGTGCAAAACCAGCAGCTTTGCTATGAGAATTTAATGGCTTGCTGGATCTTAAAGCATAGGCAGAGGACCCAAGACCAAAGCCATGTACAAGAAGAACATCCATGATCTGCCAGTAAACCCCAAGTGACTACCAATGGCTGCCTCGGACCAGGAGCTCGAAGATTGTTACAGTTCACTCATGAAAATGCAGCTAAAACTGAACACTTACCACAGACAGTGCCAGCACTCCAGTCACCCAGAGCAATGCCTGCCTCAGCACAAGCTGTGGCATAGGCCTCCAGGTCATTGCAGAGCTGCTCCCTGCTGCCACCCGTGGCACACTGGTCATAGACACAGCTCTCAAAGTACGTCTCGGGCGGCAGAACTGCGTGGCATGGCTGGAAGGGGCCACCGAGTTGTGTGAGGATTGCACACTGCTTGTTAGCTGCCTCCGCCTCGGAGGGGGAGCAGGACGCAGGCGGGCTGGTGACTGGGTCACACCTACAAAGCAGACAGCCAGCCCTGAGCTCACATCAGCCACACCGCTTCATGACCTCCTCCCCAGCTAAGACCGCAGCCTTTGGACTCCAGATCCCTCATGAAGACAAGGCACCCATGACTGTCGCTTGCAAGGCGGGGCAACACAGCCCACGGCCCCCATTATTCCCTTCCCTGGCATCAGGGGGACAGAAACAAATGGCACAGCAACTGCAATGGCAACAGCTTGGGAAAAGCATCATGCCGAGGCCCTGCCCTTTGTCCCTGGGCTCAGGAACATTCAGGTGCAGCGTGCGGAGTGGGGTGGCACGGCCCTGCACAGAGGTCACTGAGGACCCGAAGCAGAGCACCGGTGGGGTGAGAGCCCCGTGCACCCTGCCTGCGTGGCGGGGCCTGCTCCCTGCCACAAGAAGGGCAGCCTTGGGGGGAAAGGGGAACGGCCAGACGCCCGGCACGCAGGCAGGGTGCATGGGGNACAGGCAGCAGGAGCCATTGGGTCAACACAAGTGGCAGGGCAGGCTGCAGCACAGGGCTCATAGTGACTGTTGGCTGGGCAGGCAATGGCTGTGTAAAAAGACAAATCCATTTAATAATCTTTTAACTATTGAAGCACTGGGGTTTTTTTTAAATCAAATTCTGTCTTGTTTTGACTCTTGGATATCGGAGGCAGTTTCATACATGCCTTTGTTTTCTTACCACCCCTGAAATGTTACTTTTTTAAATGGTCTTTGAAGTTTTCCTCATTGATAGAATCTATAGTTCTCTTATTCCCAGAGACAATTGCCTTCAGTTCTCTTATTCCCAAAGACAATTGCTTTCAGTTCTTGCATTGGGCTGAGGATATTGGTGTACTGTTGTTTGCACTAGACATTTGTCAAATATAGCTTTTTGCCTTTATATTATTTCTTTCTAAGTAAAAAGGAAAAGCATCCAATTCTATTTAAATTAGACTAGAAAATATTTCTCCTTTCATCTGAAACAGCTCAACTGTTCTCACTAAAATCTTTGCACGGAAATCAAATTGGGGACAGTATGTAATCCTGAGGTTTCAAGATTCACAGTGTAATGTGAATTTAAAACAGTCTTGTAATTCTTTCTCTTCAGGAATTCCTACTTATATTCTGTCTCCTGACAAGTGCTAATTTCCAGTAATCTTTGATACATACGACAGAATGTTGCATTTCTCCATGGGGTCAGCTGGACTCCTGCAGCTTGGCACACATCTGCATAGGCCTGCAGATTTTCACAGAGGGTTGCATTGTTCAAATGAAGTTCACAGAGATCATACTGGCAGGCATCAGAATAACTTTGTGGCTCAACTACTGAGTGACAGTTCTGGAATGGACCATTGGGATCTGTGATCAGACCACAGTATGCATTGCTTTGGATCATGTGTTTCTCATCAGCAGTGCAATTTGGAGTATGGCCATCATCTGGCATGCACCTAGAATGGAAAAGAAAGGATGTGGAAAAATTCACCAACCATCTTTGGATGTGCTAGTACTTCAGATAGTTTACAAATCACACCTCATAGAACTACAGGTCTGTTCCCAGACTAAGTATGACGTGTTTTAAAGCTCTACATTGAAAACACTTAGCACAGAAATTCAGATTTTACTATGATCTAAGGTTACTTTATAGCCTTTGAGTGGCCTGTAAGAAACCCAGATAACTATTTTAGTATTAGGTCAAGCTTTCAACATGGAGAATATCTAGAAAGGACAAAAAAAAAGTACAATCATTCAAACTTCTACAATCATTAAATAGTATATATTGAAATTATAAAATAAATAGTAAAGTAACTCAGAAGAGTTCAAGCAAGATCTTTTATTATTACTATTGATACAGTGTAACAATAACTAAAATCTTAGTGGGGGTTAGCAGTGTCTAACTGAAATTTCTCTTTTTAAGCACAGTTAAATTTGCTATGAAACTTTATCCAGGTAGATAAAGTCAGTACACTGACAAGAATATATTTTATCCCACGTGCCTGCTACTTTTTGCCCACACAACAGTTGCTTGAAACACTGGTCACTGCATAACAAACAACTAGGTTGTAATATCCCAGCTGGAGTCCTACCTGGAGTCATTGTAAACCTGCCAGCTGTTGCCAAGGTTGACTGAGTTTGTTTCCATCTCTCCATCTGGGTTAAGAAAATCATCTGCTTTGTCACCATTATAATTTCCACATATTCCACAGACTTTTGACATATAGGTACTGGGAAGAGTGATTTCTGCTCTGTGATTTCCATCAAACTTGACATTCAGGCCAAAGTCAGAGGTAAGCCCGACATACTGCCCACTGAAGGAAATATTGACACCACGTACCAAGGTCAGAGGGACCACCTGGCTGACTCCATCAACCTGCAGGCACATGGAAGGACAATAATCTTAAACAATTTAAACCAAGCATTTTTTATGCTGTCCCTCCTGTATCACATCCATATATTTTCAATTTATCCAAAATTGACAAAAATTAGCATCTACTTTGAACACTTTTTCTTATTACATATACAAGAATATTTGGTTTACTTAGACACATACATATAATAAAAAATATTTAATACAAAAAGGTACACAAGAGAAGCTATTGCACAAATGTGGTGTCCTGCTTTGACAGGACCAGGATAGAAAAACCTGTCTGGGACACCACCAGCATCTGCCATCCTGTTGCTGTAGTAGTGATAATGGGGAGCAGCTGAGCCTGTGGGGAGGAGGGGATGGGTCAGGTGACCTAGATGGACCAGATGCAGTATTCCTTTCCATGGTGCTTGGTATAAAATGGCCCTCAAGTAAGCCTTCTGGTGGCTTCTCTTGGTGGTGTGCTAGCTAGGTTTAGGTCTGTCTGTGGTTGGTCCTTATTGCTTCACCGGGCAACAACATCCTTCATCAGGACAGGTCCTCTTCCCAAGTAAGACCAGTTTGATTCCTCTAAGGCTTGTGAATGGTCACTGAAATTCTGGCCTTGGGCACCCCCGTCTGCTGCCTAGTCCAGTGTGAGACCTTCCTGGTTGGGATGGAATTACCAACTGAGGCAGGTGAGCTCTCTTTGTACATATTTTTATATACATTTTTAATTTGCTATGAAACTTTAATCTAACCTCTAACCCTTAATTTAACTTCATTAGACCTATGTAATTTTTTTCTTCCAACCTTAAAATCTCTCCCTGATTCCCTTCTTCATCTTCCTCTGGAAGGGTAGTGGGGACAGCATCTGTCACCTAGTTACTGTCTAAAACTGTGACATGGCTTTATACTGGTAGTTGCTGGTGGTGTCTCAGGCAGCTTTTTTTCTATCCTGGTCCTCTCAAACCAGGACATGTGGATATAGGAATTCATTATGTTCCTAAGATTAGATGGGAAAGGTCTTGGTGTACATCTAAACCTTCATCTCCTGTCACATAAATCACTGTAATATTTTCTTATAAGAAAGGTGTCAGTGAAGTAAGGTGACTTATTAATTTATTGGAGGTTTGAAACAAGCATGCTTGCTGTCTTGGCCTGTTATGGAAAGAAGTCATAAGGAAGCCTTAAAATGCAGTAGCTGGACAAGTGGTTAAACAACCAGTATAAGATTCTTCAGATTGTCAATCTAGGACTCTCTAATCTGGCTCTGATTTATGGCAGATGCCATAAGTGTTAAGTGAAGCCAGCAGTGATATGGAATAACTAGAAACCAGGATTGAGTATGCAGCTTTACAGGCTACCATACAGGATCAGCATATAACCACTAGCATGGGCCCTGTTAATGTAGGACCTTTTTATTCCCTGATGCAAATCAAACTTGAGCATGGGGGCAAACTAGAAAGGCAGGCTAGCCCACCAACCCCATCTGGAGTGTCAGCTCTACTCCTACCTTTTAGTAACATGGCACAAATTTTAGTTTGTTTTCTGTCCTGAAATTCCAGTGTTTACAAACTCCACATTACTCTTAAATATCTAAATACTACTGTATGTATGCTGGAAATTTGTAGTTGTATAACAGTTTCTTCACACTATGAGCTACTGATGATAGACAATGGGCTCCAAGCTTACCTTAACAACTCTGTTTTTACCCAGATTGATCCTGTAACCATACACATCGATGTCTATGTATTGGACGTAGGACACATGAGTGTTGCCTCCCCTGTGGTCATTGGCTGCTTCCACATTGAAGTAGGGCAGTGAGCTGTTGCTCTCACACAGCTTGGAGAGGGTGTAGGTGCAGGTGCCCATGAAGTCATGACGCTGCTTGTCGAAGGTGTAATAATGAGGATCTCCATATATACTACAAATTGCTTCTGGAGACAGGAAAGATGAATATGTTCTTTTAACATATGAATACATCCAGAAAAGCCATTGCATTGTAAAGTGTGGAAACACAATCATTCAGACTTTATAGATTACATATGGAAAACTGGAACAGAAAAAGCAGATTTATATGGCATAAGGCAATGCCATTGGGAGATACTCAAAGAAATTAACTGAAGCAAGTAAGTAGCAATGGTAGTAAAAATTTTGGTGCCTTTCTAAATTGACCCTGTCTCTNGGCACCTTCTGGCAGGCTGCTCACTCCCAGATCTACCAACACTTGCAGACACCATCACTATGACCTTCATGCCTTAACATACACACCAGAGGGAGTCACACATCCAATTGTAAATACAGTTCCAGATCATGCCAACACAAGCTCAGTCACTATAACAAAGCTATCAGGTGAGCTTTCCCAAATGCTCAAAAGACCAACACATCCTCAGTTTTAAATATAGGTAGTTCCACTTCCTTCAGTGAAAACCCTCTATCCTTATGCTGGTGAAGAGTAAGAAGTAACCCACATGTGTTGGTGTGTATGTTAAGGCATGAAGGTCATAGTGATGGTGTCTGCAAGTGTTGGTAGATCTGGGAGTGAGCAGCCTGCCAGAAGGTGCCATATAGCAGAAACAAATCCCAGGACACTGGTGCTTTCTAATCAGAGTTTTGTTATTTCTTCAAAGTGGTATTTATTTCTTAGGAATGTGACAGCTGTAAAAGCTTTCTGCTGACAGATACAACAAACACTCCTTTTGTGGAATCTTTCCTCATTCCTTTCTCCACCTATTTATACATCAGGAAGATAACTTCTAAAAGAAGTGTTCGTAAGACACGTAGTTTTGAAGCCAATAGACTTAATGTAACTTGAATTCTCATGTATACTGATAAATCTCTACAAAATTATCCTGCTCACTCGATGAGCTGTAACTTCAAAGCTGAAAATATTATGTGATAACCCTCCTGTAAAATGAGATCAGCTCTGTTGCATGCACTAGTTTCTGGTACACCTACTTCTTATATGCACAGTTCTTCCCATCCAGCTTCCTACTCCAGTGTAAATGCAGTTTTACAGATCTAGCTCAGAATTGCTCTTTTTGATCTTTCAACAGTGAAAAATTACCAGAAAAACCTGATGTCTGTATTCCTACAACAGATATTGATAATGGTGGTTATAATAACCTGATGATGGCTGTATTCCCACAACAGATATTTCCCAAAAGCTTTAACTTTGTAGTACAGCTGACAAAAAACCAAAACAATCCAAAAAACCCAGAATAAAACCCTTTTCCTAGTATTATTGTCCCTAGAGATCTAAGGCAAGGAAGTTCTTTGAAGGACTATGAATATCACCATACTCTAAAGACTGCTTGGTAAAGTTGCCTTGGAAGGTAATTTTTCAAGTGACAAATGAAGATATATTTAGTTTTTCATTAGTTTGATTAAAATGTCTTTTCAAAGAAACATTCTTGTAGAAACAAAAGGTTGGAAGGACTTTTACATTTAGCAGACCTAATAATTCACTTAACTTTCATGGTACCCATACATTTGAACAGAGGGAGGAGCCCTTTTCTCTTGTCTCTTGGAGCCACATTAGTGCACTATCCAGTGCATGAATCATATGCTCGTATACATGGGAAAGCAAAGAACTGGCTGTCCCTGGAAAGTTCTTTCCCTCCTCCTTTCAAAAAAAAAACCAAAAACCTGACCTCCTCCCCCCCCCAGAAAAAACAAACCCAAACCAAACAAAAACCCCACTTCCAGAATTTTTCACAGAATTTTAAGGAAAAATGTTCTGAGGGTGTGAACTTGAATGTAAATCATAGTGGCTACTGTAAATTTGAAGCGTTTTATTGTCATTATGTGAGTAGTGTTTCTAGTGACTGAGATTTATTAAGATGTAACAACACTTTCTATGTAATTTTCAAATTGTTTCATGTTCAGTTCCTATTTTGTAAATATTGCATGCTTGTCGAAGATGATGAAACTGTAATTCACCTCCAGATCCTAGTCATCCACAGCTTGTGCCAGTGTTTGTTTCAGAGCCCAGGGATTGAGCCCAAATTACTGAGTTGGAGCTGGTAGAGCACCTCAGCTTTATTAACCCGTTTTTTTTTTGTTTGGTTTGGTTTTGGTTTTTTTGTGTGTGACATATGGCAATGTTGTGTATTTACTAAGATTATATGAACTGAGATTTACTGTAAAATGCTGATAAGAGCATTTAATCTGGTATCCCAGACCAATGTGCCTTGGCTTGGTCCAGAGCTGCACTTCAGATTTAAAACAAAGTTAAAGTTTGGACCTTGTGTAAATGATCACATTTGAAGAGAATAGGATAACTTGTTCTGAATGTTTGAGGTGGTGAGGAAAGGTTTGGGATGATAGTTTCAGTAAAATAGATAGCATTCAAATGAAGTGAGCTGTAAAGTTTTTGCCATTTCTCTTTTGTGATGTGAAGTTAGGAGGAGTTACTATATTGTATATGGAACTGAGTAATGGTCAACAGCTAAGACATAGATGAGGAAGGAATATTCACAAAGGTGCAAACACAGACTTACCACAGGATCCATCTCTTACTCTCACATTGTCCAGTGCTGTATCCCCATACTCTGTCAGTCCTCGTACAGCCTCAAAAATTACCTAGGGAGGACACAATATGAATTACTGCATCAGCAGTGTTTAGGTAAATATGACACCATTTCCCTTTGTGTGTTTTCAGAATATTATTTCTGGTCTATCTCTGAAGGCATCAAGTTAGCTGATGTTACAGCAGTTCTCTTAGCTTCCCTCAGAAGCCAAAAATAGATATTCTGTAATAAGGTAAGGACCCCCAGAAAAATTTCTCTCTTTTGCTGACTTATAAACAATTTATGAGAATTAGTCGGATTCTACAGAGGGATCCACTGCAGGCAGCAAGCCAAAGTTCAAACCATAACTCTCAACAGACAAATATGAATTTAATTAAGGCACCTAAAGTCCTTGACTTCATGATAAAATGAAGAAGGGAAGGAAGAAGAAAAAAGAGAAGACTGAATATATTTTACTTCTTAACTAAGAGCACCAGTGTAGCTCAGGGGGTTCTTTATTTCTTAATTTATTGGCACAGAGCATGAGGTCATTGTATTTAGAAAATATTAAAAAAAGCAAATCTTTATTTATATCTTCTAGCTTACATGAACAACGTTTTGCAGCCTGCAACAGGACAACAAATGCTGAGATTGTAAAAGGAAAATTGTTCTGAAAATATATTACCTTTATCTTTCTCTGTGTTGGAAAAGTATGAGTGATGGCACCATATTTCCACAAGGAACTCTGGTTTCCCTTCCGACTCCACACTGTAGACTCCCCTGTGCCATCTTGGATAAGCACTCTCAGCTCATTCATGAGTTCTGACCCAAACATATAGTACCAGAAGTCTATACATATTTTTTCAGAAACCACAGTATCTGGGCTCTCAAGTCTGTTAGTGTCAAATGGGATCAGATTACTAGCTTCTTGGTAGATGAAATAGCCTTCTGCAGAATGAAAAACAAAAAAAGGTTGAGTCTTTGTAACTTGTTTGATGTAAATTAAAAATTAGGTACAACCCAACTCTGGAAGAAATTAAGGGCTAATTACATTAGAAGTGTAAAGAAAAAGTAGAAGGTCTTTGGAATTTACATTTCAATGGTTATCACTATCTAGTTATCCATCTGATTGTGAAAAGGAATCAAAAATAAAAATTACCATTTCTATATGGTAGAATATGGCTCCATGCATCTAACATTGTCCTATGTTTTACCAGGCAAAAAATTATAAATAACTCACAGTTAAAGTGAAATTGTCTGTGACAATTCGAAAAGCAAAAATATTTGTGTGAATCCAGATTAAAAATATTTAATTTCTTCTTTCAGTGGGCAATTTCAACTTCTATTCCCAACATAGAGAAAATGCAGAAAATTATTTAGTAGAAATCCCAGCTAATACTGTTCTAATACATTTATTGCTGTCTGAGTCTGATGGCAGCTGACCTTTCAGTCTTGGGATAATTACAGAAAGCAGTATGACTGCAGACTGATCCTTCATAAATGGATCACTCATTTGGGTCACTAAGCACTCATTTGATTAGATGACTGTGTTATACCTCAATATTTCAATCACATGTAGTGGAGGAAAAGCTCTGTGAATTTATACATTAATTTTACACCTAGACTTACACTTAGTCTTGTTAATCTTTGCTAGAGTGAACATTATCTAGTTCCAGTACAAGGACCATTACATTTATTGCCATTACTGCCAACAAGAATCTCTTGAATAATCTACTGCACATTACTGCATTCTCTAGGAGGCCTTAAGCATGACATAATTTGCTTTCTTCTACTACCCTACACTGATAATGTTTTTCAGCCCAGTGTAATTTACTTGAAACTGGCATAGTGAAAAGTGAAAAACAGGTGTCAGCATGAAACAAAACTGATGCATTTCTAATGGCTTAATGAATCTCTTTTCTTTCAAAGGGAGAAGACTACAAGTATTCAAGCTGTCGTTGAAAGAAAATTCATGTCAGCACTTACTTCCATCAGGATAGTCACCATCAGGACCTGTTCCATCTGTTGGAGTGTTGTGCTTGGTTCGTATCCACACTCCCTGGTTCACAGTGCAAGGTTGAGTCCAGTCACAAAATGGTCTTGAGTTGTTGTTAAAATCACATCTGGTAAGGTAAGCTGAAATACAGCACACTGTAGTAAGAAAGGAGCTAGAATGTTCAGGATCTGCCTTGGATGTTAACAGCACTAACAACATGCAGTTACCTGTTTCAGGATCCCATGTTCTCAAGCCACCAGTTGGTCTTGTCTTGAGCCTGTCAAGAAAAACAACACTGTGAAGCCCTTGTGGATTAAGCAGGTCAAAAAATGTTTAAGGAAAAAATGTTGGATGTTTCACTGAATAACTGGATAGATCCAGGGTTTCATCCACATCTGACTCTTTTTATTCCCATATGTACTTAGTCCTTCACAATAAAGCTTTGAGAGTGAGCCAAAGGTGGGATGTGTTCACTCCATCTAGAGTGGAAGGATGCTCTGCTTTGTATATCACTGAACTGAAAGGAGAACAGCTCTCTTAGGTACAGAGAACTACTGAAGTGATGGATAAATATAAAAAAATACCAGGATAATAGGAAAGCTTGTTATTAAGTTTCTCATGACATTGTCACCCCAGCTGCTGCAAAGCGAAGTGTTTAATGACAATAAGCTGGTGTACTGTGTAGCTCTGTTATTTATATATTGTAGCTCTGTTATTCTATTTCTTTCAGACCTGGCAAATCTCTCATAACACAAAGTTCTCATGTCATTCAGGTCTTCTCATCCAGGTCTTCTGTTTTACCCTGAAAGTGCTGCAGAACAAAAGCAGTTACAAATGCATGGTCCTTGTGGTGCTGCTGAGTTCTGCAGAGGAGACCTGACACTACACCAAAATCCCACCATGGATCACAGCACAGGTGGCTGTGCTCTTCGAGTGTTTAGCCCAGGAAAGGGATTTCCAGGACTGCAAGGTGATAATAGTAGTTCTGGACATGATCTGGCAGTGGACCACAGCTTCAGGCAGCAGGTATTCAGTTCCAGCCTCTGTGGTACCTTCTCCTTATTGTACTTACTGTCCTTAGCACAGACTCTGACCCTAAGTGAATACATGACCATGAATGTCCCCACTGCCCCTCAAAATCTAAGCAATGTCATTTAAAGAAACTAGGGAGATTAAGCAAATATTGCATAATTAATTCATCAACGAAATGCAGCAAGCTACTGAGAACTAAAGTGAGATAAAGCTAAGGAGGAAAAAGAATATATATAAAGATAGGGTAAGAAATTTTTCTTTGCAGTTCCTGGGTTTCTTTTTCCATGAGAAATGGAAAGCTGTTACAAGTTGCCACTTTGCCTCTATTCAGTGCTATCTTTAAACATTTACACATCAGGCGAGTCCTGAAGTAAAGGTCAGTGCAGGTATATTCAAAGTCAAAAGCATTTTATACCTACTGCTGTTATTTTGTCAAAATCTCTTCTCTTTGGATGTGCCTTTAGAAATCCACAAGTTACAGGTTTCTCTCAGAGACAGAATACAATGCAGAGTTAAGCAACAATAAAATTAAATAATTGCTTCTTTTGGTTTGATCGTACAACATTACACATTTTAAAAGTTAAGAAAGGCTATTTAAAGGAAACACTAAGCCTCCTGAATTAAGCTACATTCATTACTGTGCTACTTACCCTGTGGTATTCAGCACTGAAATAGAGAATAAAATTAAAGTGTATTGTAAGTGCCAGAGGGTCCCCATGCTGGGAGTTAAGTTTGCTCTGTGGTGTTTTGCATAGTAGTCCACTAGGAGTACTCGGCAAGGAGGAAATGAGGATGGGCTACAGTGAAACAAGAATATATTGACCAGAGGGTGGAGGCGATTATAAAAATCTGCTCAGGCATGTGTCAGTTATGTTCCCTGGGTTACCTACCCTGAGAAAAGTACATATGAACTGAAAACTCATATCTATCCTATTGCTTTGACATCCTTAGTTTTTTTTGCTGGAGAAATTGATTTGATTTTGGCCATTTTTGTTGCTGCTGTTGTGTATTTTAAAAGTCCATAGCTTTAAAGAGATTTTTTTCTCATGTTGATAGAAAGACAACTTTCTTCATTTTAAAACTGCTGCCTAGCTTTCACTGCCACTATAAGTGAGGTTTCTCATACTGGCTGAGTTTTTACCCTTTCTGAAACTTGCATTCGGTAGAGCAGATAACAAGCCTTCAATTTCATCACAACAGTTCCGTTGTCATGGGCACAATTCAGGAACAATTCAATATAATTGCTATCATATTGCCCCTACTTAAAAATAAAAGGATCATTTTCTGGGCTTCAATGAAATCTGTCGGTTGCTGGCACAGAAAAAAGCAGGTGCATCATTCCCCCTGCCACTTGGACCTTAATTTTCCATTCTTTTGGACCATTCCTTGCATTGGGGTCTGCAAATAAATGGCTCAGAGCTAGCTGAATTCCCTACTTCACCTGAATTTAATAAGTAATGAGAATTAAAGTAATCTGAAAGTAGAGGAGAAAGTGTAGTGAAACCCCAGACCATGCCATGTCACTATATATAAATAAAATTAGTATCTGGGAGTGGGGCTTTTTGGAAAAATGGTCTCCTAGTTACAATCAGTTTCTTTTTGTGATTGTTCTAATGATTAAGATCATTAAGGCTCCATAATTTAAGTATGGAATTTCTTCAACTCTCTTTTTCCCTGCTCAGCACAAAATATTTTCACTTACCATAACAAATAACTGAGGAGGTGCTTACAGAAACAAAGAAAAATTAGGAAGCCTAAGGGAAGCTAAGTAGAAGCAAATATACTTTGTTAGGTTTTAACTGATAAGTTGACAATGGGTCTGGTGCTGCATTCTGACACAAACTCATGCCCCACACAAGCCTCTCCAAAGTCAAAGGGTATCAGCTTACTTGACAATGAAAATAATTTCCAGAGAAAATTTGTGTATTTTTGCCAATCAGTATTGAGGGAAGAGTGTTTCTGTGATTTATCATAGTATTATAGAATTGGCTGGGTTGGAAGGTACCTCAGAGATCATCAAGTCCAACCCTTGATCCACTACCGCTGCGGTTCCCAGCCCATGGCACTGAGTGCCACATCCAGTCTCTCTTTAAATATCTCCAGGGACGGAGAATCCACTACTTCCCAGGGCAGCCCATTCCAATGCCTGATCACCCTCTCGGTGAAGAAATTCTTTCTAATATCCAACCTAAACCTCCCCCAGCACAACTTAAGACTGTGTCCTCTTGTCTTGCTGAGAGATTTAGAGACAAGAGATTCATTCACTGCACAAAACTATGGGTCACACTTTTCCTGTTCAGTTCAGGAGAGCCAAGTGTGAGAGGCAGAATACAAGAAATGTTCAGATGAAAGTTGCATTGAGAACACTGGGTTTTCAGCAGGTCTGCTGAGATGGTGGTTCAGGAAGTGGTAATCTGGGCCACAGCACTGTAATGCACAGCAAGGGGCCCTCCCACAGCAAGGGGATTCGTCATTAATCTGATGCTGCTCCATGTATTTCTGACACGAATATGTGTTTCCATCTTGGAAAGAAAGCAACCCTCTGGTAAATCCATCCACCCAGGTGATGCACTGTTTTTGAGCCCTCCTCACCCATAGCAAATATGAGACACTACTACTGTCAGTCCTAATTATTCTAGCATTTGTACTGCTCTGAAGTATATAAATATGGTTACTCCATTTTCTTGAATCCTAGTGTTCTTGGATGAATAATACTTGTACTTCATTGTGTTGCTAATGCTTATTCTGTGGTGGTGTAATCAGAAGAGAGCTAGGGATCTTGGCAAGTTTAAAGAACAGGGAAAATTACACAAAACCTTTCTCCTTAGCTATAGGTTTGGGGCTAGCTGAGCCTCATGGTGACAACAGGAGATTGCTACGTTGCAGGGTACAACTAGCACAAAGCAGAGAAGTCACTGGCTGAATATAAAATGCTGATGTCTTGTTGGGATGCACGTGCAGCATGTGTCTACCCTTGGGCTTATTCAGTGGGAGGCTATACCTAGAAGAAATTTTAATTGGATTAAGTAAGTGGCTGTTCTTAAATTCTGTGCAGATTCTCATAATTTGGAATACATCAGGGTCAGTAAATTTGCACATAAAAACTGAACATCTTTATCTGATTTTCAGGCAGTATGAATGTATCTCATTGGGCTTTGCACAGATTTATCTACGTTGGGGTTTTGCATCAATTTGAGTTAAACTGATACAGTTTGTGCAAATAAAAGTATCCCTCTGTTGTTTCTATTCAGGTAATAATTAAGTTCTTCCTCTGTCCTCAGATGACTGTGTCATCTTTTGCAGCACATAGTACCATTGTCACTGTTTCTGGAACACCCAGTGCCCTGCAGGCTTTACTCCACCTTTACTCACGTTGTGCATGAGAAGGCACTGACAGATCACTGCTTCCTTCAGAAATCTGTCTACACTGGACTCTTATTGGAGTTATAAGTCAATGCTCCAGTAAGCCTTCACTAGGGAATTATGAAACAAACAGTCAGCACCCATAAATCCATAATCAGACCAATTTAGATTATACAGAAGTGCAATGTATCTCACCTTTGCTTTGTTGAGTAATGTGTTTTGTTTGATATGCTTAGGAGGAAGTACACACACAAAAAATCTCTGCCTGCTACTTTGACTCTGATGAAGTCTGCATTCTCCTTCCCATCCTCTACATTCTAATGTTATCAAGATTTTCACTTACTTGAACCTCATTTTAGACAACTGATTCTGTCCAGTTTATTTTTTTTTTCTACAGATCCGATATGAATTGGTGCAGTTCTTTGCCTTCCAATCTGATTCCTTGTGTTCTGAGTAATCCTGCAAAACTCTTACTTCTTCCTGGTCTTTTCAGGAAGGGTGACTTCTCCAATCTGTTACCTCCTGGATAAGACTGCTTCCTCTCAAGGTATTCCTAAGGTATGGTCAGTTCTTATGTCAAGAAAGTCCTCTGGATATCAAATGGCTTCTACAATTAAGCTTTTATTAAATATACATAAATGTCCAACTATAAATTACTTTAAAATGAAGAAAATTGTCAACATCTATTCATATGACTTTTTCTGATCTAAATCCTACACTTCCCATGACTATTTTACTATTCCTATGACTATGGGAAGTGTAGCTACATACTGGTTTCCATTACCTAAGATCACGGATATCTCCTTGCCCAGTCTATAGGAAAACTCACCGAGAGGTGACTATGTTGAACTAAAAAAAGTTTCCATGTCACAGCTCCTGCTGTGAGAGACAGGAAAGTTAGCTTGTTGCTCAATTTGTCCCCAGATCACAAACTAAACCCAGTACAGACCCTAGCAGGGTGAAATGCATTGCTATTTGCACTTTGTTCTACCAGCTCTACATCTTAAATGAACTACACTTGAATGGATATCACTTGTGTCATTGACAGGTTCAGAGCAAGTGATGAGCATTCTGCTGTTTGCTTTGAATTGAACTGTGTTTTTAAAAGACTGCTGGAGTTTTGAGCTATGCAGGAAAACAAGACTTATGTCTCTGGGGGTAAACAGAGTTCTTTATCAGCAAAGCATTAAGGATGCTAGATGACATCTGGGTGTGTTTGCACACTTACATATACATAAAAGAATTGTGTGAAGAAAGTTCAGGAAACAGAGCTGACTATAAGAGGTGACTTTTTTAAAATTGTTTTTTATTTTAGCATATGAACGTTATTTCCTTGTCCAGAAAACAATGACAGCTGGTTAGCATTTTCTGTCAGATTGAGTCCACTCTAGAAATTATAATTGTACTCTGATCAAGGTAAAATGCTTTGGTTTGGGTTCTGCTGATCAAAATTCAAGTTTTATACATTTCAGACCTCCAAGCTTCCCTCTTTGCCACTGAATCCTAAAATGAATAATCAAAGACAAACACATAAATAAAAGATGAAGAATGCCAACTACCATGCTGCTATAAAGTGAAATTATCAATTGTGATAATTTATAACTGTGACAAAGTGATTATCAAACAGAACACATGCATATAGATTGTTTTATGATATAAATTAAATTATCTTTCAACCTTTAAATGGCATATAATGTGTTGAGAAAGAGTGCCCACAGCAGTGCATATGGACTTAAGAAGAAAGCCTCTGGACATGTTATTTTAGAATTTAGTAGGTAGAAGTGGGTATAGAATGTAGCCTCTCACTGCTGAAAGAAAGAGCCTGAATGGAGGATGTGAGCTGGGAAATGAACACCAAACTTAAAAACTTAGCAAGCAAATAGTTCTTAGAAACAGGGATTCCAAAGCCATTGCCAGCCAAGTCAGACATCCACTCTTGCTGAGCATTGCTGATCTGTGTTACATTGTTAAGAGTAAGAAGTGTCTATTGACATGATTAAGAAAGATACATTGCTGTCATACTAAAATCATGTATTATTTCAGAAAAGTAGAAGCTTCTACAAAAATAAGCAACCTTTGCAAACTTAAAAATGCAGAGCTGGAAAACTCCTTCACTAGACCCCCGCAGTGAAGCATTGCTGAGAACTGGTTTACCTGCAACATGCAGTCTTCCTTCTTTCCTCTTTTCTTGTGCATAGGGAAACTGACCAGTAATACCATAGTTTTAAAGCAATATCAGAATATTTTACCCTTTTTCCAGAATAGTAAGTATGCCCACATGTGTAATTGTATGAATAAAGCTATGGCAATGTTTTGACTCATCTGGAATTGTATTGGACAACATCCCCCAGATGGACAGGCGCATGGCAACGCATACAAATCGCAGAATTATAAAATAATTAAAAGAGGAAGGGAACTGTTAAAGTCACCTGTTTTACAACCTGCTTAAGGCCTAAGTAACTTCAAAATTACATTAAATTGATCTGAGCCTTGTCCAATCGCAATTGAAATAGTATGACCTGTCTGATTCCCTTTCAGATTCCTGTGTTTGGCCACCTCCACAGTGAAGTCTTTTTAATACAATCATTAAAATAGATTCTCTTCACCCCTGTATTCAGGAACACATGCAGAACTGTCTGTAAATGTCCTCCAACCAGGAATAATAAAAATACAGAGCAGACAGACCTTTCTTTGATAGTCAAACCAGACAAGAACATGTGCTTTGCCTGGCTAGTACAGAGTGCATCTGTGTCATGAGCATGACTTAAAACTGTAACTAATAGAAATTCACATTAGGCTTCCTAAATAATCTTGTAATGGCTTAATAATCACAAAGCTCACATCTCTGTTCTTCTCTTCACTGCCCTGCTCCGGGTCACCAGAAGGTTACATTTTCAAGTTTTCAAAGAAGCAGAATGCTTCTCTCCCTTGTTTGTTTTTAAGCAAAACACCATCCCTGAGTCAAAAATACCCACTTAATTCCACAGTTCAGGTTTGTTAAAACAATTTCTCAAGCCTAGAGTGAAAAGGACAGAATTAGCAGTGATTTGTAAACATCTGAGTAAAGCCAGGAAACAAGCAGAAGAAATTCCCTTTACACTGTTACTGTGGTAAGTAAAGGGCTTCCAAGAGGCAAACCTGTAAATCTTCCCTGTAGTTTTAAATAAGCCTTTTAGAGGTGGAGTGTATGACACCCCCAAGCCCTAGCAAATGCTCTTTATTCTAGGCCTGCTATACAAAGAGTATAGAAGAGGATAATCTGTGAAAAAAGCTTTATGAGAAAAACCCTAAAGAAAATTAAGCATACTAATCAGTTAAGATTTTACTATGGAAAATAGCTTTCATTTAATCCCACAGTTCTTCTATTGCTTCGTGTTAACATGTAAATCCAGAAGAGGAATAAAATGAAGAAAATAATATGATAATATACTTAGAAAAATCTTTTAAGCAACCAGAGACTATAGAGCATTGCTTTAGGCTCTCTTGGCACGCACACAGCTAGAA
The DNA here is from genome assembly GCA_038090715.1 of Florisuga fusca. Lineage (NCBI taxonomy): Eukaryota > Metazoa > Chordata > Aves > Apodiformes > Trochilidae > Florisuga > Florisuga fusca. Next base: position 767,430 of record JAAWXA010000032.1, read on the forward strand.
ACAGGTTTCCAGACTGCTATGCTCAAAGGACCAGGTGCAATAAATTACTCCAGCTGCATTCACTCAGTGAAGCCACATGGGTTAGCTCCTTATTTATGATTTTTTTTTTTCCCCCCAGGCTCTGGTTTTAGAGCTGCTGGTTTGTTCCCATTTCCTAGGCTGGGACAGTATGAGGTGACAGGGCTTGCCAGAGGTCACAGAGTGAAAAGGAATCCTCGTCTTTCCTTTATCTCAAATGTTTGGTTTGTGGAGTGAGCTCTTGTAGCTTGGTCTCCCACACGAGTAAACCTGTCTTTCTGAACCAGGGGGTATTTAATTTTTCATAGAAAATGAGTAGGTCCAAAGAAGAGCAATGTGAGTGAAATCACTAGTTAGCTCAGGGACTAGAGCACCTGATTTGTAAAATATCAAAGTGAAAGAGTGCTGGTGATGGAGGCCAAGGTTACAGGAGCAGATGAGCAACCCTCAGGACATGAGGGGTGACATTGCATGGTGTCAGCCATGGGGGGAAAGAAAAACCCTTGCACTGGAGGGTGCAGTGAAGGGTGAGGTTCCTCCCTGGAAGGCAAACAGCTGAGGCACTGCCAACCTTCCCTTGGCTTTTGTAAATGCAAATGTGCTTTTGGTGAGACATCAGAACTGATTGGTCTGTGTGGTAAGCCCCTGGGAGAGCAGCCTTGGCAAGGATGTGTGCCTGTCAGCAGCCTGACCTGTGCCATGACATGCAGCTGTCAGAAAGGTTTTGGTACTTAAAACTTGAATAAAAAAGCATGACTACCTGTGCTGAGCATAACCACAGGGCACTGAGTGCACCAAGATTTTACCATCCCTGACCTGCGTCCTCCACCCACAAGCCCAGCCCAGCGGCCCCATTCTAGCCTGTCCCAGTGCCACGCTGTCCTTGCCACAGCCCTGCCCTGTCTGGCTGTGGGTCCTCTGGGTGACAGAGATCCTGGTTTGTTCCCAAAGCCCCAGTTCATCCCAGGCTGTGCCTGCACCTGGCTCCCCTTGGTGGGCCCCATCCTCACCATCACGTGTAGGCTCAGACCTCAGGTTGGGGGCTCAGAACTGCCCTAGGCTGGTCAGACCCAGTTCCAGCTGACTGAGGACCTCATGCATAAGGGGCCCACACTGCAGCTGGTCAAGGGGGCTGGTGGTGTGTTGCCCCCGGTGAAAGGGAAGAGACTGGTACCCAGATGGAAGCCATGGCAGGTACGACCCTGATGTCTCATACTGCCTGTCTCCTCAGAGGGGGAGGTTCTTCAGGTTGGGATGGGTTTGCCTGTTACACAGTCCCCTATAGGGCTTATGCAGTCAAACCGAAGTAATTTTCCCCTCATATTGGAGTCACCCTTTAGTTTCGTTTCTGGTGTCTGGTCTGATTTGTATCTGTGAGGAAGTCGGTTGTTGAGGAAGCACCAAGGCCAAACCATGGCAGTGATTACTTCCGTGAGTCCAAATTCCATTTTCACCACACCTGGTGCTGGGAAGAGTCAGCTTTGGCATGCAGCGTGACCACGCGTCCCAGTGCATAGCTGGCTGGAGTCTGGGATCTGCTTCTCTCTGTGGACCCACTGAATTAGCTCTTTATTGCAAACTGCTTCATCTTGTAGCTCGTGCAAAGTTGTGAACTGCTTTGGTGTCTGAAAATAAAAGGAGTAAAAATGAGAAAAGAAATAGTGTCTTGGCTATCCCTTTGAATTTAAAAGGTGGTATTAGGCTTGAATAAACCTGAAAAGCACAGGTTAAGCCAAACTGACAGCTATCATGACCTTTGCCTTTTGACTAATTTCCTGGCATAGAATAAGATCAGGTCTGATCATTTGCTATTCAGACCTGGATCAATTAGATATTTAAGAAGCCCTTCTGGCAGGCCTGTGTTTCACCCTGTTGATCCCAGTGAGCCTAGCCAGGGTCTCAGGCCCTTTTGAGCTTATTTGGATATTTTGCAGATTCTGGCCCTGTGATACCTTGAAACTTCATATATGGCAAACATTTTTGTTTCTACACTGGTCTATACATTTAGGCACACTCCTCTGATTCCTCAGACTTTAGGGCTGAATATCACAAACAACTTTTTCTCTCTAACAGACTGAATGAAAATCTATGGAATCGAAGACCCTGGCATCAAAACCACAGACAGTAATGGAAGAGACAATATTTTTTTCTCATCCACTTGGCTGATGATATTCCTGCTGATTTTTGTCATCTCTGCTACTTCTGGAGACCACCAGACACTGAAGAGGCTGCCTGAAATGAAACAAAGGTAAGAGCATGGGGAGGGAGCATCCATTTAGGCCAGTCTGTACTAATGCCTGTATAATCTGAGCTCTGCGGATGAAGGCCACTATTGAACTGTCCTCTGGTCCTTTAATTAAAAAGACTTTCTGATGCCTTAGACTGTAGGAGAATTGTGTAAGGATGTCATCAAGGAGACACCCTGCTTTTCATCTAACATTTGTTTGTGTGACCATTGACACACTTTGAATGCCTAAATAAACATTTTAAATATAGGTACTTTTACATGGTCCCTCCCTGGCAGCCAGTAGAGTTTGAAGTAAACACAACCCTCTAGCAAACCCACGTTCTATGCACTGTGCAAAATGTCTTTATGAGAGCAAGGTTTAATTCTTGAGAAGTTCCTTTTTCAGCTCTATTATCTTTAAACACCAGAGATTAGCCATAAACAAGGGATTATCCCCACCTGGGTGTGTTTTCCTGCACAGTCTGGGTGTGTAGCTTAGGCTCAGTTCTTGGGTGTATGCTGCTTAACACTCTGAGTGGTGATGTGGAAAAGATAATAAAATCATGACTGATGGGTTATGTGGGTGGCACAGATTTATGGATATGTTAGACGCAGAAGCCTACTGACCAGTGGCAGAGAGATCTGTACCACGTGTAATATGTGTTCACATTTACTTAAGACAAATATATAGTTGTGCTTTTTACCAAAATACAGCCTATACTTAAAGCAAAGTGACAGGACAAAAGAATTTTTCAAAAATATTGGGTGTTCACAGTAGCCAGTGAGCAGAATTTAGTACCATAAACAGAAGGGCTGATCTGAGTTGAGGAGGGGGAAAGCTGATTCAGCTATGGAAGCTACAGTCAATCCACCATTTTTACTTATTTGTAGTATGTTATTTTAGTCTGGAGTCAAAGGTACAAGAAACCTTCTGAAAATATTGAAATTATCTGAACTGGATGCTGTCAGTCTGTCTGTGCCCAGTGGGGCTGGAGCAGCAGCTTGGCAGTGAAGGGAAAGCAGTATGCCAAATCTGATTCCTTGTAATTTACCTTTTTAATCCCTAGCAACACTTTGGTGCTGGGTAAGTGATGATTTGCTCACATACAGTTGTTCTGGAGTTTGCTGCATGCATTTAATGCAGACAGAATAGGAAATTCAGTTACAAGATCCTGGACAAACCATATTCTGGCTAGAAGTCTGATTCTTCATGAAGCTGGAAAGACATGGTATCAAAAAGCATGGCTTTGATAAATACACATCCCTCCAAGCAAATAATAAACCCCCTTTTTTTACAGGGAGTGAGTATTAACCTCTAACAAGGAAAAGGTCAGTAAAATTCTAAAATACAAATCAAATAGAAATTTTTGTCTTGTTTTGGGGAAGTTTCTTCTAAATGACTAGTGTTCTAATTGAGTACACCTGGAAAAGGAAACCTGAGGTTCATAATCCTATGAAAAATGTCCCAAATCATTCAGTTTGGCTATACCATTACTAACTGAAGACAACTGCAGAGTTCTATTTTTAATTGCTCCATTTCTTGAAAGTATGTGGTTATTCTGACTGCCTCTATTTCAGTACCTTCAACTGTGGAGCTTCTAATGGTCACTGAATACCACGCTTCTGCAGAGTAGTTTTAAGGCTGGCAGAAGTGAAGTGTCCTGATCACTTGGCACCTTAAAATGGAAGGCATTCGATTTCTACCATATATCTGTTGGTCTTTTAGTTAGCCTTTGACTAGGAACGACAAAAGGATGCTTGTTAAGTGCTTGTCCATGCAAAAATATATTTTCACTCTTTCCATTTAGCTAAAAATAATCTCTGGTATTTGAAGGCACTGCAATATCCAAACTTTCATAGCAAAGGTCTCAGCTCTGGAAGCTGTTCATAATCCCATCTTTTTATTATGACTCCTGTGAGTCAGGGCAATTTGCAGTATGGGATGAATCTGTAGGAGACTGAAATTCTCTGCATTGCAATGCATTGTGTAGACATGTTCTGAGTCACGTTCTTTCATTGCCTCAGATTCCAGGTACAAGAAGTACAAAGATGAAAAGAACCCCCTGCAGTATCACTCCAACGGTGCCCTTTGACACTGCATGACTGATAGCATGGGGTAAATGAAAGCTTAGGTGTTGTCTGGTTCTCAGGTTAATGTAGCAGAGTAGGGGCTGCACTGCCGTCCTGTAGTCATTCAAATTTGAAAGCATGGATGGTACAGTTCAGGCTGTTTAAATATTTTTCAACTTTTAGAGCTGTGTCATGGTAGTTGCCTTAAGTGTGGCAGCATCCCAAATCATCAGGCCTTCCTGAAACTTGTGGGTACAAACTAGTCTCCGTATGGAAGGGACATACTTTTAGATACATTTTGATGAAAGATAGTGTATAAAAGAGTCTTTAGGAATATAAGAGGAATCTATAGAAGACCATCTAGGAAATACCTTCAATTTCCTGAGAGGCTTTAAGTTTCAAGGAAAATTAACTTTTTCCCCAAGGTGGTTTCTTCATCTCTTTGTATCAGAATTCTGAGTGACTTGTGTTGTGATGGATGACACTGAACAGTGAAATCTATCTAATATTACTGCAGTGATTGCTAGAGAAACATCACAGTTTTGTTGCCCAGATATTGCCAGTGGAAAACTTTAATCACCCTCAGACTAAAACAAGTTGCCAGTGAAATTATGGAATTATGGTGATTAGGTATCCCCCTTTGTCAACTTTCCAACTTTGAAATACCCTTTTCCTGGAGGCCAACCTGAAATCTCACCTTCGTTAGACACATGACAGAATACCCGGAGTTAAATTCTAGTTCTTACAGCCTATTCACGTAGTCAGATATTGACTTGGCCACTGTAACTTTGATGTAAAGAAATTCAAATGATTCAGTCTGGCGTGGAGAGCCAGACTGGCTGTGTAATTGCCAGTCTTAGTCTGGAAGCAGTACAGACATACTGATAGGGCAAAGATCTGGTAGGTTAGGATGAAGGGTGTGCTAGCTCAAGGCAATGTTGTAGGGTGCTGCCCTTACCTCTCCAAATCATGATTTTTAGCAACAGCAAGCATCATCAGCTGGTTCATTGCTCTGAGCAGCAGTGTATGTACAGTTTGGAGTTACACCTACTCCATTGTCTGTAAACTAGAGACAAAATAATTTCTTTCTCTCATCTTCATCTGTTAGGACTGTAAGGTCTTCTGGGCACTGCCCATTTGTCAATGCACTTTTGTCCTACCCCTTTTCTGACGTGAAGCCTGATCTCAGCAGAGACAATCAGTCTGTGGGTGGCAATAAAGCCTTGTCTGATGAATGCAATTTTGCTGCAGCCTGTCACAACTCAATAAAATGCTTGAGTTTCCAGTGTGATAGAGGTTTACTCGTTGGCTTTGACCTAAGAAACATTTAGGACCTGACCCGTTCTGCCTTACAGAGCCCCTCTCTGCCAGTGTGTCATCACAACAGAAATCAAGCAATCTCCACTAGACCCACCCATTAAGGAACCAAAAGAATTACTGAGCCTCTAACCATCAAACCTTCACTCAGTCCAACATGATAATATAGATTAGTAGGACATATAGGATTATATAGAATGGTAGGACAATGAATATGAAGTATATTCTGGGTGAGGCTTTTGTCTGAGGGTGGAGGAGAGCACAGGTCATTGGGTATGAAGAGATTATTTTTGCAGCCAAGTGTATGCTAATATACTAAGTTTGGTTTATCTTGTTCCATGAACATGAAAATATTCAACCCACAAGACAACCCAATAAACAAAGTTTCTCTGCATATCAAGAAATTATGCCAAAAGAAAAGGCAATCGCAATACTCATTGCCTAAAGATGAGGAAGGTACTCAGTGCTTGCAGCTGATTCATCTTCCAGCCAGCTTTTAGAGATTCCTCTCTGCCCTGGAGAAGACCCAAACTAGTGAGCAGGAAGGCACTGCAGAAAGAACAGCTCTTTCTTAAAGGAAGCAATGCCAGATGAGGCAGGCAGGAACTGGTCACTACTGTGGGGCAGAGAGCTGCAGCTCTGGCACAGGGGTATTGACATTCTGACAGCAGCATGTGTGCTGAGGCAGCACTTGGCCACCTGTCTCTGCTGAAAGGATTCCTCACAGATTTCCTGTGTGGCAACTTCTGAGAGAATTCTGCTATCTATTCCGAAAATACAAACTTTGCCATATGGCTGCTATAAATTAAATCAAAACCCAGGAATTCCAGTAGCAATCAAATCATTTATCTTGCTCAGTTGCACTGGGTGGTGACAGTGTGTAATCCAAACTAGCTGGGTGGCAATCAGTATGGACTATGGGACTGCCATGAGGAATAGCCATCTCTATTGGAGTTATATCTTCTGAAAGGCCACTCCCAGAACAGCAACAATAAAACCAGTGTCATTTTGGATTTTAACATACCTCCATTTTTCCTGGTCCATAGGGAGCAGAGGGCAACATTTTTTTTCTCCTCCAGACAGAAGTCTTTGCCATTATCTCGGGACATTGCTACTTGTATCAGCCAGTAGCTGTTTTACAGGGCAGTGGTACTGGTGGTATTTGTTAGGCAGCTTTTGCATTGGTGTCTGCCCCGAGAGCTGCATGTCTCCATTCAGGCTAAGACCTGACTTCTAGGGATTGCTTCTGCCTTTAACCATTTCCAGATTTGTGATCCTAATAGCCTGATTCTTAGTTCCTCCTCAACTTTCCAGATTCATTATTTTACTTCTCTGATCAGGTTTTAGTACTATAGTCCCACAGTGAAATAACACCTATTTTGTTTGAAGTGTTACTATTTCCTGACACAGTTCAGCTTTGATGTTGTAAAAGGAACTCTCCTTTGGTGTGGCTTGAGATCATTGGGGATCTCTTTGGAAGTGCTGGGGTCTGACCAACAGTTGGATGCAGGGTGAACAGTGGAGGAGGCTTCCTGCTTCTTGCCTTCTTTCTGCTTCTTGCCTTCCTACACGGACCACTATCTCTATTATTTTATAGTTGAGAACTTTCAAGCTTTGGAAAGCTGCAAATCACATTTGTGTTTATCTAAAAGCACAGATTTATTAATATGCTACTATATACCTCCATCTTTGTACCTGCAATGTAGGAGAATCACATTTCTACTAATAAGCCAGTTTATTCAACCACAGCTAAACTTAATTTTAAAAAATAAAAAATTAAAATGAACAAAAAATTCATCACCCTTTAGTAAGCAAAGCACACCTGAGCTCAGCTTTTTCTAAGTCACAGGCTCCAGTACCCTGCCCTGGGATGCACACTGATGATTCTGATGCATTCATGAGAAACAAACAGCACAGAATATCCAAACACAAATCAGAAATAGCAGAGCAGATTCAGTGGTGTCTCAATCAAGACTTGTGGTTCATGCAACATAGAATATTTGTAGAATGCTGTCAAGAATTCAGGAGTAGGTTTTAGACACCCACTGCTACAATTTGGGAGGTCTGATCATAGTATCCCAAATCTTGTTATTTCTCAGCAACGAAAAAAGGAACACAAATATGGAGGGAGACCCCAGGTGACCAAAGCTGGTTGTTCTGCAATAAAAGCAACTAGGCAGCCACTGGATGCACAGTCTCTGAGTCTGTCTCTGTTAGGAAACAGAGAAGACAAGGAATCACACTTTAATCAAGGAGAAATCTCACTTGACCAAGTCTGTCTCCTCTGACTTGGGCACCAGATGGGCTGTTAAGAGAACTTCTTGGTTCTTTGTTGCTAATTTTTGCCATTGGAACTAGCAGGGAGGGGGAAGGAGAAGCAGCAGGGGATGGCAGGGGTAAAGTAGAAGCTCCTTTTTTTCATCAGAAGTCTACAAGTAAAATCCACCATTTTGTAGGTTGTCAATGGCAAGCTTCCCTTTCTTAAGGGTAATGGAAAAGCTGGTCAGAATTTTTTATAGAAAAGGAAGAACCTTAATAATGGGAAACACTGAAATTAATTTCTAGGGAAAAGTAAAGGAAGCTTATTCCTCATATCTAAAAAATTGTGATTTATTCTAACTTTGTACTGGAAACAGGGAAATCCATACCAGGCCTACAGCAGACTCATGCCTGTCTGTTCCCAGAAATTTCAACACAGTATACAAGACATAACACAAGACATAACATTATGCAGTATAAATTTGTTTCTTCCCAGCAATATCCTACAGGAAGTTGAGGTTCAAGTGGCTAATAATTCTAAGTCATGTGTCTGGGAAACAGGTGGGCTCATCTGAGAAGCTCAGATGTCAGAGAAGTTTTCTTCCTCATGCTGGATTATCTAGAGAAGTAAATGGCTTAACAGCTCTTGCTCAAGAACTGCTTGGCACGCTGGAATAGACCCCACTTGTCCTCCTTGTGTTGCTAAAGGAAAAACTGTTACTCCCAGGCCCAGGAACACAGTTGTGCCTTGCAGAGGAGAGCACGAGTGCCTCCCAGAGCCACTGGGGCAAATGGCACCCGAAGAGGAGACAGCACAGGCTACTTCACAGCAGTCCTGGTGCTGGTTGTGACTACATTAAACACTGCAGGACGCTGAATGTTGATCTCCATGGATGGTGATGTGTCTGTTCAATCAGAAGCCACACACAGCTTCTACCACTGGTGAGGTAGCCCCAGTGACAGTAGAAATTAAAGTTTCAAAATACTTTTGTCAGTATCAGTATTAATAAATAATAGGGGAGAGTACAGTTCTGCAGGAGAGGCCTTTGACATGCTGCCTCTCTCCTTGCTTCCAGCCCTTGGCAGCAGGCTGGCTGGGTTACTTGAAGTGGGATTTGATTATGGCCTGCCAACCACAGACTCTGCTGCTCTGCTTGACTGCACAATGTGAGTGTGTCAGAACAAGCTCACTGCAAAGGCAACTCCACTGAAGTCGAGAGAGTTGTGCTAAAAACAAGTCCAGCCTTTCATTAGGCTTTTTTTAGGGTGAATTAAGTGCTGATGCAAGCAGGCGTGGCTCCTGCTGTGGTTGGCAGGAGGCTGTTAGGAGATTCAGGACTGTCTATTCTGTGCTGCCCTGCTCTGGGACCAGCCAAGTCATTTGGTGCTTCTTCCCAGATGACATTTCTCTGCAGGGGGAGTAAGAAGAGCAGGTGTCACAAGTGCTTATAGCTGTGGGTAAAACAGAAATTTAAGAGGTTTATATGCCACCGACAAACTTCTATTTTTCTGGTACTGCATCCAGTGTGGAAAACCAGTTTTGAGAGATCCACATGAAGTTACCACAAAGAAGTTCCTACTGTCACCACCATAGCAGTAAATTTATCAGTTCTCTTGTGCCACTGATCATATTACAGAAGCATCCTGTTAATTACTCTAGTATCCCAAACTGCCTTCTGTGACAGTCTGGACAGCACCTCTTTCCTTCCCTTCCCACTGTCTCCAACTGAGACAGCTTCTCCAGTTGCAAACTGAGCTATCAGCATGGAGATCAGAACATTGAATGAAACTGAATGTGTGGGGCAAGAGTCTAGTGAAATCTCATGTAAAATAAATTTTAAAAAACCCAACCAAAACACAGACAATTCTCTGAACATTGCATCACTGCATTTATGGTAACCATTGAGAGAGGAGAAACTTCTGATATGCAAAGATAATCTGATGCTAACTTTTCAGGCTGCTCCACTGACCAGATCTAGAAATCAGAGAGCCTGGCCTCAAAAGAAATGCTCAAAGTAATCCATGAGGTCCTCAGCAATATCCCAGGCTTTTGGGGATTGTCTTCCAGGATTATTTTCTAAGATTTTCTCCCAGTTTTCTTCTCTTTTGCAAAACACTGTCTGAGGCTAAATGTTGAGAAGAACCAGCCTCAGTGCAGGGCTTCTCTCACCTAGTGTACACCAGCACAACTGCAGTACTTCCTCTGAGGCAGTAGAAACCAGTTCCAGGCAAATGTCTGGATAGGTGTGGTAGAAATGGAGAGACCACTGGAATGACTTTTTTCCATACTCCAGCAATAAATTTGGTATTAATGGTTATAGTGGCAGTAGGCCTGACATTTTGCTGAAGATTAGTAATGCAAGGGGGTGTTTCTGTCCTTTGGTAATAACAAACCTGAAATGTGGGTCACAAAAAGGCACAAAAACCCCCTTCCATTACCTGCTCTACAGAACCTAAGGGACTGCTCATGTAAACACTGGCTTTAAACCATGCTCATGGATTGCATAAGCCTCTTGTTTACAGGTAAGCTCCCCCCTAAGCAGTAGTATCTCTGGAATACAACTGCAGTTATGCAGGGTTGTCACTGAAGTCACACTATGCTACATTTTTTTAAGGACAGAAATACATTTAAGTATTATTTTGTAAACAGCATTGACATATCAGGAAAGGGACAAAATCACTGATATGTGTGTGTGTGAATGACTGAGACTTTACATACTGATGTGCAGTTTCTGGCATTTGGGATTTCTGAAAGAATCTTTTTTTTAAAGGGATCTTATTATTCAAACTAACTGTTCCTTCAGAGAACAGGGCAGGAGGGGGTGGGAGTGTTCACTGAATGCAGGGAAATTCAGATGGTAACATGGGATGGAGAGACCTCAAGTGGAACCCAGCCAGGTTTTGATTATGCCAGTTCAGATCAGCACAAAGGAATCAGTGACCTGCTGGATTTAAATGGTCAGCTTTAGTGGCCTGATTCTACCTTTTATGTTAAACCTCATCAATGCTTCTTTTACACCACTTTGCAAGCTCTTTGCCTGATTGAGGCTATATAGAGTGAGACAAGCACCCACTGTGGCTCAGGACGCACAACATTGCTGATGTCAGAGAAACTCAGTTCCCTCTTCCCAGTGCAGGATTTGGCCCTGGATATCCATATCTGTAGGACAGTCCTAGGAGGTGGAAGCTTTTCAAAGATATACTGATTCTTGTGAAAGCATCTCCCTTACCCATCTGCAGTGATGGGCAGCTGTTATGCTAGGAGACTTGTGGAGGTGGATAGCAAAGAAAATAAACAACAGAAATACATTTGTTTATACACATGAAGACACAATACTCAGCTTAGGTGGAGTGCATGCAGCTTCACCATGCAGGGACTGATAGGACAGGTTTGAGAGACATTGAGATCTCACAGGCATGTTATATGACCACAAACACTTTGCTTATTCATATTTTTACCCACCTCTAAAATGGGATGACTGTGATCCAGCTGTGGGAAATCAGGGCAGGAGCATGCCCTGAGTCCCTGAGCACACCTCCCTGTTACAGTGGGCAGCATCAGCTGCCTGTGGACTTTTATGGAACTTCCAGTTCAGATAAGTAAGAAGGCCTCCAGCTTCCTGTAACCTGGTCATTGCTCCACTTGTGCTTCCCTTGCCCTGGGCTGTGCATGGATAGGGGACATGGATTTTGCATTATGTGCTGCCTTCTCTTTTATTTTATTAGCTTATAAGAAACTCTTTTTCATGTTTGTACATATGTTTGAGGTAAGTGAAGAACAAGAAGTCTGGTAGGATAAAATAGTAATTTAAAATGACTGGGCATTTAAATAAAAAGACAGGGAAACAAAACTGACACTCAAGAGGCTTAGGCTGAGTTCTTGGTTCTGCTGGGCTCTATACAGAGGCTGTGTTTTAACATTTTCATCTTACTGTCTGGCCTTGAACAAGACAGCATTTCTGAGTCTGTTTTTTACAAAATGAGACTAAAAAATTAATTTATCTGCTTTACTAAATCCAGATAGATTAATTCCCAGTGAGACAGAGAAAACAAGTTAAGTGTAAGATGTTTTACTAGATAATAAGGTTAGACTGTCATGAATTTACATGCAGATTTGTACATATGCATACATACACACATACACAACTTCTGCTCACAGCACAGAAGGGAAGGAGGTGGCATATGTGTATTTCCACTAATAAGGATGAAGATTTTTTTTTCAGCTTTCCATAAATAGACTACAACTGGGAGCAAAGAAAAAAGCAGAATTTCATTATAAAAAGAATTCATTTTCTAAATCTCTGAGGAGGATAAAGGAAGTTGTTCTAGACATGGAACTGATTTTTTTTATTATTCAACTTGCTATATCGAATGTAGTCAGATCAATATGATAGGCTGGCTTGTAAATATATACAGTTCTTGACTGTGCTTTTCTAGATCTTGTTATTTAGTGCTGTGTGGTGTTTTGAATGCAAATATGTGACCGGAGATGTAGCTAATTGAGTTCAGTGACTGATCTAAAAAGCATTAGAAACTGTCTCCCCTGTGTCTGATTTATGGCTGAGTAGGTTAGAAGGATCCTCAGCTTACAAATGTCCCGTAAGTCCAGTAGGTCTCACAGCAATGCTGCTGTTCATGAAATCTGTCTTTGTCACAGACAGAAAATCTTGGGCTATGGAATATCACAATCTCATTATGGGATGTCATCCCAAAGCACAAACACATTATTCTCAGTGGATTTTCAAACATGCCACCCAGACATGAGAGATGTACTGGGTCCAGATTTACACCGAAACATGATTCACACTTGCCAGGACAGTGGCAAGAACAGGCTGCAGAGAAGACTAGAAATACTGTTGAGAGAGTTTCTCCTTCATGGTTCTTTAGACACCATAATCCCTCTTCTGAGGCATGGGGAGCGGGAGGATGCAGCTCTCCCTTGCTTTTTCAATTATAGCTGGATGTAGGGAGTAACATTCTGCTCAGTATTTCTGTCTGCAGGGCCTGAGCTGTGCCTGGCACCTGTGGGAGCAAAATATGTTACCCACCACCAGTCAATTAGACTTGTACACCCAGTCCATGGATCCTAGAAAATGTATCTTAGAGGGTGAAGGGTAATGTCTGTGTCTGTCCAACCTGAACTGAAGCCAGTGCCAATGGAGCAAGGCTCTGTGGCAGCCTTAGGAGCATGTTTGTGTCTCCCATTTGATCTACCATCCACAGCACCCACATCGAGTGAACTCTGTCCAAAGGGTTCAGGCCATGAATAGATATTAGGAAGAGAAGCACAAGTCCTTCTCCAGGCTTTGCAGCAGTATACAATTCCCATTCCCCAATTGGTACTGGCAGCAAAGAAAGCACTTCCAGTGCAATGTAGGAAATGAGAAGCCTTCAGAACAAAAGGCTGAAGAGGGAACAAGTGAGAGAGGAGGTGATCCACTTAGAGCTAGAGCAATCCAGTTACATTAGCATAGAGGGGACAGTAGGAAAGGCCTTTGGGGATGTCTGCAGACCTCTGTCACCCACAGAGCCAGCAGGACTGATGGTACTCAGTATCACAGCAACCTGTTACGCCAGCAGGGACACACTGTTTGCAGGGCACAGGGAGGAAACTTGCACCGTTTCTTAATGCAGGGCGCAATCAGAACATCCTTGCACATGCATATGGGGCAGGAGTGTGAGCTGCTGCAGGGAGGAGGATGAACTCTGCTTTCTGGAGGCAGGAGGAGCAGTGAGGGCTTGCCTAAGGGAGAAGGGAAGGAAGGGAGCTTGGCTGGAATGTAATCAGAATATGGAGAGAGAAGCATGAGTTGTCGAGCTCACTCTACCATCTTAAATAGGACCTTATTCCCACAAAGGGGATATTCTTCAACCTTTGTCTAAGGTCTGAACATCTCTGCATCCCTAAAACACAATGCCCTTTCACAGGAGCAGCAGGCTGCAGTAAAATGCTGAAGTGCACTCTTCAATCCAAATTCGAGGCCACCCTGGGTCAACGATCCTCTAGCCCAGCAAAATGGAAGCAAAGCAGAAAAGAGCTGGCACGTCTCTAGCCAGCAGCTTACAATCTAATTTCCATTTCTCAACTGTGGGCATTTTAAGCCCAAAGCCTTTCTGAGTAAAGTGTCTGTGAAAATCAGGACCTTTCCAATCCAGAGAGTTTGTTTATAGCTCAAGTCTGCATGAGTCTAGTGCTTGAATTTCCCATCTGTGAAATTTTAATGAACCTCAGAAAGAAGAGAGTTCCGCATGGTTTTACAATGAAATAATAGATTTATGTTTTAAATATGAGAGATCCACTGTGGAAAATAACAGTCAAGTACAAGATCCGTAAAGGAAAATAGTAAAGTGAAAATAAAATTAAAATTATGTCTTAAAAATGCCTGCATGAAAGTGAAAATCTGTTGACAGATTACAGTTATGTTCCTGTGTTCACCGGTGCAACTGGCCTGCCTCTTTGGGTAGAAGTCAGGAAGCTAGATGAACACTTGTCTCTTCATTTCTTCTGGGTATACTTTGTTTTGCAAGGTTCATGCTAGCACTGATTCATTCTGGGCTTTAATTATTAAAAAAAGGAAGTAACACTTGGAATGCTGAAGAAATGATTCAGAATTCTGAATACAGAGGAGAAATTGACAGAATTGTCTATGCAATGGCAATATGATGTCCATTTACAAATTATGTGCTTCAGACACTGCCTCTCCCTAGAACAGAGCAGGTTTGGATTCAGTATATAATTACACTGTTTTTCTAACCCAGGGAAATGGGAAATCACATGCTCACCTGGGAAATAAGCACCTCTAATGATGAGGCAGCTGCAGAATCAGCACACAGACATTGCTATGCCTCATTAGGTCAGACTTGTGGAGGAAATTTCCAAAATTAAATCTCTGTGACTGGGGTTACAGCAGGATTGATATGGGTCCTGGTGCAGGGAACAAAGTGAGGCTCCTGTCCAGCCAGTCCCCAGCACTCAACTCCCCATTTGCCACCTACTCAGGCCAGCACACAGGTTGCTGTGCTGGAGATCTTGTTGCTGTGTGCTTCATGGCTGCATCCTCCCACACAGCTTTGAAATTTTTCTGGGCCTGTTTCTCTTGACAGATGAATAAAATTTCTTCTGAATACAAAGTTACAGAAGTTGTAACTGTGAATAAAAGATAACCATGAGCCTGGTATTTCACCTTATTGACTAATCAGTCATAAAGAGATTCAGGAGTCTTCTTGGTGGCTGAAGGAGTGAAATATCAATGCTTCTATACTAAATTCATGCTTCACCATAGTCTGTTTCTCAGCCTAGGCATTTTTGCCCACCCAAGATATACTGATGTTTACCTTAAATCCATTACTCTTTGGCTGTGCTCCAGAGCAGCACCTCTTGAAATTTAGGTGATTTCTGTAGTTATCAAAGTATGAGCTTCCTTTGATTTGGCTTCACAAAGTGATTCAGGGCTGCCCAGAGGGAGATGCTCTGCTTTTGTGTTATCAGCACTTCCATCTGCAGTGAACTGAGAATGTTTTTTCCACTTTCAGTCTGCTACTTGCATTCTGGCAGACTGCCTTTCAAAATTTCGTAGACTAGCAATCCCTGAGGTCATACACTACATCATCACCAGCACAATGGCAAAGATCCAGAGTGGGAGAGAATCCTATGAAACTGCTTGGTCACATGGCTGTATGAAATGCCTGCTGCATTGCTCCAGACTATTGGTTTGAGCCCAGTTTTCATGTGCAAGCAACTTTAATCTCATCTGTGTTCTTCTTCCTGTAGTGCTTTGGCAGGAGCCCCACACATCCCCTTCTCTTACGCTTTCTTGATTATAAAACCACTCTGTTACTTCATCCTAGGCTCAGCCTCATGAGAACCCATACACAGCCTAGTGAATTCCATAAACTGATTTACTTCAAGGTCTTCAATGGGTGTTATGTCAGCTCCAAAGTGTACTGGTGGTGCTTTCTTTTGCCAGTTGAGCTGTCCAAGTGTTTCTACTTAACTTTATCCTTCTAAACCCTCTGGCTGAAGTGCCAGAGCCTTCTGAGAGATTTAGGTGACCAATATTGGTGACACTGCAGCCATATTTCCAACATGTCAAAATGTACATTTTGTCTGGAGCAGAAAAGTGTTGAGCTGAATTTGTTTGCAATATGAACAGTTTTGCTATGAAGTTTGTTTTCTGCAGTACAAGGAAAGGTTATATTTTATTTATGGGTGATAGACCTGAGAATAAATACAGTAATGCCCATGATCCCAGCACTTACTTCAGCTCTATAGTAAAAGTGAACCATTTCATGACAGCTAGAAAAATAGCAAGGCAAATACTGGCCCTTTGAGACTCTGGAAAACTTCCGAAGTCTTTCATACAGTGCATGTGTGTGTTTTCATTGGCTGTAGCCAAAGCTTGGCACTGTTTCTGTAGCTTTCAGTATTTCCTTATTTACTTATTTGTAAGTCTATTTTCCTGCAACACCAATGAGAATGGGATGCTGGGCAAATGTGAGTGCAGGACTCTCCATCTGTCATGCTGGACAATACTGGCTTGTTCTTGTGTTTCTTCTCTCTTTTCTTGTGGGTACAGCATCTGACACAATAGGGTTTGAATTCATAACCGGATCTTGAGATGTATTTCAGACATCTTAAGCACTGCTTAAGAACAAATAGACTTTAAAATCTGCATGTTGCTCTTGCACTAGGCTTCTGTGTACAGGTGAACTCTGTCATTTGAGACTCATCATGGGACCAGGTTTCCCACTCTGAGGATGTGGCAAAGGCAACAATTTAGGGAATTCTCATGCCCTACATCTCACTCCACCTCCCCACTTGATTTTATCTGTGCAACTGTTTCTGAGACCCATGCTAAGAACCAGAATAGGGAACTGGCCTTGTTTTATGAAGAAGAAAAAGTCTGAAGAATAAAAACCTACATTCACAGATGAACCACTGAGCATAATCTCAGACCCTTGTACAACCAAGAAAGTTCATTGCAGACAGTGAATATGAAACATCAGTAATACTGGGTTAAGTGTGGTAATCAGTACTGCTGCTGAACACTTAATATGCTAAAACACAGATGCTTTCAAGTCTTGTCTTCCTTCCAGTTTTTCTTTCACCCCATTAAAATAATAAAACCTCCTACCCACTTATTAACAGCCAGAGCCTCTGCTCTTAGAGGAGATGCTGGTTAGGAGAGAGTGGGAGCACTGGAATGATGCTCATTACCTGAAATGGCAGAGGTGCAAATCTGGGTCAACAGGGACTGGTCAGGTCATGCCAGGCCAGGGGTGGTGCAAGGCTGTTTCAGTGCTATAGTTCACTGCTCTGCTTCACACACACTGATCTACTTCCTTTTTCTTTCATCTCATGCAGAGGAGAGAGTGCAAGGAGACAGGTGCTCTGATTCCTATGATGAGCTGAAGCTGATGACTCCTAGTTTGCTCATCTGTGCAGCAGAGAAATCAGTCAGTTGAGGGAACATGCTGACGAGCATTTTGCCCCGAAGTCGCTCCAGTTAAAATGTTGAGAATGGCTTTTGTTCTGCCACAATGGAGAAGAGAATTCTCATCTATATTTTAAACACCACGGTGAGAGCAAGGACTGATCTTCCTTGCTAAATCCAGAGAAATTCTATTGAATGAGCAAAAATTGCATCTCAAATCTCTCAGAGTGGTAACAGGATCAGGGCTTCCAAGCTCTCTGTTAATCCTATAGAGTTAATTTCCATTAGCAAATTAATTTTCATTTCCTTCTGTCTAAATGAGCCATGAGAATTCAACCATTATTACAAACAAGTGTACTAATACAGGCAGCGTTGTCCTTTCCTGTCTATTGCTTAGTTCCTGTCCTGAGTTGATTTGGACACAAGTGACATTAGTCCCTTCCAGAGTGATTGCAGCCAGGGGAAATGGATGTGGCAGAAAAACGAAATTGCAGGAGGACCTGACCCAGCACAGAAGCAGGGAGACACTGACATGAATCAGCCCAGGAGAGGACTGTGCACATCTGCAAATCTAATGGCAGAAAGGATGTGATTTTATGGAGTCATTTGTAATACCAGAGATTCGTCCTTGATCCAAAGTGGGCTAAAAAATTTAGCAAATTGTTGATGGATGTGTCCACTTGCCTCATGGTCTTACCTGATGCACAACTACAGAACATCTGTTGGCTCCTGGATATGAATAAAATTGGCAGGACCTCTTGAGTTGTCACTGTCTGCCTCATTGTTAGAGCTGCAGTTTCATCCCATCATTAATTCTGGTAATTTATTAGGTACAAATTCTAGCATCTGCAAGGATTTGCACATACAAATTTTTTTTAAAATTTGAAGGCTTTTTTCACCCTCTGCTTTCACTAAAAAGTGCATTGTTGCTGGCTATGTTCCTTGCTGGGGTGGGAGACATTTAAACAAATCTGAAATTTCTTTACTTTATCAGACTCACACAGATCCACAGGAGGAAACCATCTCTGCAGTGGAATGTCCCAGCACAATACAGGCTGGTTAGAAAAGGCAAATTGATGTAGTTAGAGAAACCTGTCAGCAAGAAAGTGAGGTTTTACTTAGCCTTGACATCTTCATTGTAGAGGACTATACGGGGAGAACAGGTGACAGCTATCCTGATTTTACAATAAATCATGCTGGTGTTAATGAAGATGCACAGACAACTGACTGGCCGACCAACCTTGTGACTTTCATGCACAGTCATCAGTGTCAACTCCCCAACATGCTGTGAGGCACAGTTTCTATTACAGCTCTCCTGCTGGAAATTAAATAAATATACTCAAACAAAAGCAACATGAAAAATCACAGCCCATTAGCAATAACTGAGCAGAACTGAGAAAGAAAGAACATGATAGTTGAAGCGGTCAGGAGCTAAATTACCTGTTGGAGAGCATAGATAGATAGGGATACACAGATCAGGCAGTATGATGGTCACCATTCACTGTGTATTACAGCCAAAATGTTGGTCAGCCAGCCAGCTATCCATCTCCATAAAACATCTGCATTATGGATCTGCCCATCTCTGCTTGCCTGTTACACACAATGCAGTGGGTGTCAATGACTCAATAATTTTTGCTTGTAATATATCTGAGCTGGCCTGCTGAAGGCGTGATTTATTGTAGTTTTATCCATAACATTTTGTGCACTGTTCCTTTTTTGCTCTTCAATAAGCAGCTGTTAGTATCTTCTGCACACATAAACTCCTAATTTCCTTCTCTAGCAGCATGTTGTTTACATGCCCTGATTGGAATAATCAAAGGAACATGAGAAATGGCCCATACATTCAGTTTGGTTACCTGCAGAAAGGTAGGCTCTTTCTTTAAACCTTGGAGCAACATTATACAGGCTTCCTCAAGTCCCCTTTTCCCACAAAACGAAGAACTCAGTTTTGCTCAGCTCAAGATGCCATTTTAAGTCAAATTGTAGCTGTCTGTACACCAGAGGAACATGCAAACATCTGCACTGAATGGCTGGCCTGGCTCAGGATTGAAATCTTGGCCATTATCTTGGAGCTAGAAGCTAGGACTGGCAGATGAGATTATGAGCTATTTCTCAGGCACCATCTCCTTGCCTCCAGGGTGTATTAGCCTGTGCCAGAAAGTTTTGTAATCGTATGTATCCATTTATTCCTGTTTATTTTGTGTCATCTTGTCTGTGTGCAGGACACAGCACAGTGGACCTGTTTCTCATGGCTTTCTCCTTCTCTGACTAAACACTTGGCAGTACCTCCTCCATAGGAACTTCCAGCCCTCATCACCTGCAACAGAAAACCCCACCTGGGTTTCCCAGCTGCAGAGCAGAGCACACAGGGGGGAAAGGGCACACACAGGTATTGTTTGGCACCTTTTTCTTTCCCATAATCCTGGCCTGAATTCCAGCTAAAGCAACAGAGAACCAGGCTATGAGAGGAACAAAATCCCACTGGAGAGGAGGCACAAACAACCAGATGCCGACAAGGCACACGGACAAGGTATCAGGCTTGATGTCTTGCATCAATGGCATAGGAAATTTCCTTCCTGTTTTGCAGCTTCTCTCCTGATCCTACTGGAAGCCTTGCCTGCTGCCTTGCTGTCTTTCACTGGGGAGTGAAGATGTCCCTTCCCCTCCAAACCACATCATGTGACTTGAGCTGCTACTGAAGGAGAACATGATGGGCCAACCCACTGCTGACCCACATGGGATCTGTGCCAGGCAGGGGAAGGCTTTCCTGTGCTGGTGCCCTGTGTCATCTGCTGAAGACTTTATCTAGCCAGGGATCCTTTATGTTCTAGTGCCAGGAAGCAATGTGGAAAAACACTATTAAAAGGAATACTTCTCTGAGATAAATTGTGGAAGCCAAATTGCAGAGACAACACTGTAATCTTTTTGGTGTTACTGTAACGTATTACCCATAAAAAGTAACAAATACCAACTTCAAATTAACAGTGGTACACATACTGAAAGCTAAGTGGAGTGAATGAGGATAGACGGCAGATAAAACAGGCTGCTCTCTACATATCATTCTGAAAATTAAAGTGAGAGGATGGAAGATATACATCACAAAAATAATCTATTATGCTCAGAGTACTAGAGCAGAACTTTCACCCTTTTGAACTCTCATTAAAATGCTGCCATTTTTGTTTCAAAGGATTAATATGTTGGCTCTAAAGAGAGAAGAAAAATTTGATTCATGGTGTGCTTGGGATTAGATATTGTTAATTGAAAATAGCCCTAGGCACTTACACAGTGCTTTTCAGCTCAAATTCTTGATTTTTTTTTTTTTTCTGAAATTCTTTCATGTAAAGGGGCTGCTGGAAGACTTGTGTGCAGCAAAAATCTCACCACAAAGTACTGTAGGAGCTCTTGTATGCTTGCACTGTGCACTAAGGCAAACATCACCGTTGGGCAGAAGGCTTTTGAAAATGTGTGGACTCACTGTCACATAGGAACAAAATACCTGTCTGTAAAAATAGCAGGAAATGATTTATGATGGTTTGGCTACAGCTGAGTGGATGTTAGTACTGCTAGCAAAAACAAGCCCTCTGGAAACTCTGGAAAAAATGCTGTGGTGCAGTCTGACTTCTGTCATTCTGAACAGGAGAAAGTATTCATTGTGAAATGAGGACTGTGTAGGAGTGTGCAAACTCCTAATAAAAAAGAACATAGAGAATAAATTACTAGTTGTGGTTGTTGGTCACAGTGAAATTTGTGATATTCTGAATCTTCCAGTTTAACAAAGGGGGCTCAGAGCATCACAAAGTCCACCGTGGTCAACAGCCACATCAAGGTTTCCCAAATGACTTCCACTCAGGAAGTGTAGAAGAGCTCAAAGATAGACAGATGGTTAAGGGACTTGATGAATTAGGTTCAGCAGCATTCAGCTCACCTGCAGAGCAAATAAAGTGTCTGCCTGGCAACTGGGGAAACAGGCACACACAAGTATGGTATGGTGGTTTGCCTAAGGTCACAGAACAATTTAGTCTGCAGTAATATGAAAATGCCTTGAGTCATGTCCTTTCCCCCAGCATCAAAAGAAGAAGAACCATTCAGGACTTATGATAATTTTCGAAAACATCAAGCAAAATCCACTGAAGTTAATAAAAACAGAAACAGCTAATTCAGAGAGTACTCTGTTCTTTGGTCTCTGTAGTGAGAGAGAGAATATCATCTACAATGATATTCTGTAGTGGTGTGAAGATTTACAGTTTACTTGCTTGAACAGTACTGGCATTGAGGTGTTGGAATGAAGATTTAGCTTTCTGAGCCATTTGTTTCTGAACTTACTGTGACCTACTTTAAGTTTGCTGCTAAGTGGCTGAGAATTAGAATGATTGGGACGGTGATGTAATCAAAGTCATACTTTGGTACATGGAGGCAAAATAGGTCATGGGTATGAATGCTAGGCCAGGAAATTCTGCAGTATATCACCAGATTAAATAAATCGCTCTGGAATAAGGATGAAGAGGGCACTATGCACTGAGAGGAAGGATGTGTTTGAAGTGGAGAGAGCAGGAAGATGGTTTTCATGTGGCTAATTGATACAATAATTCCAGCAGGAAGTCTTGTTACTGATGAGTGTATCCAACATCTCCAAAATCCCCCTGGGAAGCAGAGGAGATGAACATCTTTGATAAGTCATTTTCTACAGGCTTTCACAGCTCTTCCAGCCCCTAGTGACCTCCTGGTACCATCAGCTGGATTCTTCCATCTACAGCTCCTGGAAACAGGAACAGCTTAGTTTCATACTGTCTCTGGGAGGCAGATAATGAGACAGGGAAAGACAGGTACAAGAATCTGTGATGACCACCAGATCCAAAGTGCTGTATTCCATACCTGGCTTAGCTTCTGCTTCTCTGAGGAAGAACTAGTTATAAGCAGCATGTAAAAACTCAGTGATATTAAAACACTTGGCTCTGAAGAGACCTGGGAATGAGAAATGCCACGCAGCATAATCTATGATTGTTTTCATTTTAGTGTGGATAGTTCTCTGTCATCCTCAAAGAGTGGTGGATGAGAAAGGAGGAGTAGAAGAGGCTGAAAGAAAAGATATTAGGATGGGCAAAGAGCACTCTCTGGAGTGGGTTTGTGATAGGGCTATGGACATGTCTCTCAAAATAGAAACCCAAGGAAGCCACTGGAAAAGCTCTTACTGTCAGCAAGGTCAGGGTTTCACAGAGGCCTGACCCTCAGCTTTATGTAGTCCAACATATAGGTCACAGCTGTACAAGAGGAGCTCCAACAAAGCATAGCACAGGAGAGAATCTTGCCTTTAAACTCTTTGATATGTCATCACGGCTCTTAGAACCCCTTCTCCTCTGATACGTGTGACTTCTTCCCAAGGCTCTATAGTGAGGTCCCCGCAGGTGTCATTCGTACCTCTCCTGAGGCAGCAAAAATGGAGACAGGGGAAAAGAAACAATTGGGTTTGCTCAGTGTGACATTCTAGAAACACTGCCTCTGCTTCCTGGACAAGATATAGGTAGGCATAGAGCCGAGTTAGACCTTGGATGGCTTTCCAAGCACATGATGGGAAAAACACCAGGAGTCTTTCAATTAACACTCTGCAGCTCTCCAGGCATGCCACAGTCCTCAGAGCTCTGAGCTCATTGCAACACTGAGCCTCCATGTGTTAATGGAGTAGGACCTGCTGCTGGGTGCAATGCCTCCACGAAACACACATTCCCTGCCAGCACAAAGGGAGTAAGTGGCAAAATCACTGAAGCTGTTTGGCTCTAGCAGAAGGGGGAGTTGTATGTCCATTCTGAAAATCACAAACAGGGAGCCTAATCCTTGGCCCTCACTGTCCCCCTAGATTAAGTAAATTTCCCACAGAAATGAAAGGAAATTTTATCTGAATAAAGCTCCATAAATTACTGGCTTTACTTTGCTTAAGTACCAAGGAGAATTTAAACTGATCTTTTTTTTTTTTTTGGTGGAAAAATCCCATGAACTGTAATAGAGGAGACCCTGAAAGGCTTTTATCTTAATTACTGCAGAAAATTACAGAGAATTAGATCCTTTCTAATGGTTTCCTGAATCATCCTTTGGGATTTGATAGCAGGAATATAATTCGCAATTGAATTGTATAGACTAGTGGAAAAACAATGCCTATAGAAAAGTGTTTGTTATCTATTAATGTCTGTAGGGTTTCCCTATATGAGGTTTCTAAAAGCCTTTTATTTACAAATCCTTCCAGGGGGTTCTATTATGCTGCACACCTCTGTTTATAATGAACACTCATTAGAGTAAGAAAAGCAAAAATAGACAACAGAGACCAATGATCTGGTTTCTGGGAAAAAGGACAGCATGAAATCACAGGAATCACCCTCATAACCCCATGAGAATGCATCACATAGCCAAGAAAGAGAAAAAATGCTGGGGTTTTGATCCTGCATGGAGTTCCTGCTGGCAGACCCTTGTTCCCACCTGAACTCTGCAGCTTGAGGGAGGTGCAAAGAGCTTTGCTTAGGATTACAGCTTCACAGACTAACGCTGTAAATTGATAATGGAGTTTGATCATATCCTGGAAGCTTGCCTATAAGAAACCATGACTGAATGTGTACTGAAGCAATAACTGATCTATTCCTTGTTTACTTCCTTTAGCTGAGCAGTCTGGTCTTTAAACTGCAACTACAGCCCTCTTGGGCAGACTGTTGCCCACAAAGCCTGCTTCTTTCTCCCTTAGTACTCGCCACATTAACAGAATAAGACTCCCTAAACCCTGCTTTGTACCCCCACTCCTACCTCACAGACATCAATACTGTCACATACAAGGAGAACTGGGTATTAGTTGTGCAGTCATTTGCTACAGATTCAGTCTCACTGTTAACATCAAGGTTGTCTCTAACGATAGCCAGTGGAACAGACTTAAGGCTGCCCAAGTCCTTATGTAAATCCCTATATTCCCTGCTGCCTCTGGGGAGTCTCCTCTATAGCTGTCACTTGTCCTGCTTGTTGAGGGTGCTTGTGGCACACATGCCTCCAGATCACATCCTATTTTTACATTCAGGTTCTATCCTTGCTCAAACCAGGACAGTCTCCTTAATGACACTGGTGCTGCAGGGGACGGGGCTTCTGATGAGGAGATGGTTTGCAGTGTCATTTCTTCAGCAAAAAAAGTGACAGTGACAGAAGTGCTGTGCCAAGAACTGAGCCCTGGTCCAAAGCTATCTCCAGGGACATCTGCCTTGCTTAAGCTTCTGAAGAATTCTTGCATCAGAACATGGTGGGGTGCTGTCATGTATTTGGTGTATGTAGGGCTGATGCTAAGCTTCTCTTCCAAACTCCCTGGTCAGTAGGCTTTAATTAATGGCTCTGCAATATCTGCCTTGGGACTTTTCTATTTCGGATGGGCCTTTCTGTTCCTTTTTCTGCTTATGCTAACTACTTTTGCTCTGCTATAGAACCTTGAAGGAAAAGACTTTGCTGACTGTAGCTGTATGCTTTTCAATAGATCTGTTATTCTACCACCTGATGGGGGACATGCTGAACAGTGCCTGACAGTAGCAGTCTCTGCCAGCATTCCCCTGAGTTTCACTGGTAGAGCTATGGCTGCCAGATGGAAGTTTTTGCAGATCTGAAGAAGTCATAGCAAATGTCTGAGCATCTATCCTCATTCACTTCTTGCAAGGAAAATGGAAGAAAGATGACAGCAGCAGCATCGGGATTTGCTTGTGTTTGTGAAAGACCTGAAGAGGAAAGTGGAAACACAGTGACTTTATGTGACTTTCTTCCCAGGTTACAACATGCCAAGCTTTCAGAACAGGAGTCACAGAGGGATTCTAGCACCAAGGGATATTGTGGCCTTTTTTATAAGAATAATTAAATGATGAAAATGTGCAAATGTCTTTCTGTGGCAGGTATCCCAACATTGCATACCCAGGCACTGAAAATCCACATGACAGAAGATGTTTGAAAATCTTAGACTAAAGGATGTTTTCCATTTCCCAAGGACCAATTTACTTATATTTCAGGTATTTGTATGCCAGCTGGTAGCACAAAACACTTAACAGTGAGTTCAGGTAATTCCAGCAAGCAGAGATCATGCCCAATACTAGAAGTAGGAAATAGATTGTTTTATTTATTAGATTAATAAGTTGAACAAAATCTAGATAAACACATTCATACATGTCACAGTTCTAGACAAGTTCTGGCTCACTAATATCTTTCTTTCTTCTGTGAAAAGCACAATTCTCTTTATTTTCCATAACCCCTCCCCTTTCACCTCCCATTTTTTCATTATTTTTCATTTGCAATTGTCTGTCCTGGCAGACACACAGGATCTGTGTTCAGAACACAAACTTGTACTCCTTATTATGGACACTAAAATGTTTTATCTGACACATCTGCCGCTGTTCGCAAACATTACAGGAGATTTTTTTTCATTATAGATTGATGCTGCCTTTTGTATATCCATCTCAGATCTTCTCTTCCTCAGATGTGAACCTATCTACCAGCCAGAGCTGTGCTGACTGATGCCTTTCAGCAACACAAACAAACAAGCTTTTAAAAATCTGTCTGCAGTGGCTGGGGAATGTCCCTTTTGCCATCAGGTGCAGGAAGGTTTTTAGTAAAGTGGGGCAGTTAAATACAGTACAGAGCTCAGGCCTGCTGGATTTCATTGTATGCTAATATATTTTTACAAAAAGACACTCAGGAAGCTCTTAGACCTTCATGCTAATTCAAGGGAAATTGCTGTAGAAGTCAGTGGTTTGACAACTGCAGAATGGGATATTCTATCAGGAAGCACAGTGTGGGGAAAGACAGAGGAAAGGGACTGTTACCTTTCAACACATGACCAAGGGGCTGTGTTTTCTCTTTGTGTGGATGCTGCTACAGGGAACTGTAGCATTTCCTGCAACATTCCTTTTTCCCACTGGTTCATGACAACTTATAAGAAGTGTGCTTCTCCAGGGACATAAGAAATAGCCTGGGGGCTGGAGCCTTTCTTGTTTTCAAACTTGGAAAAATATCCATCTTTTACAGCTACAACTTCCACCCATCAGTCTGGAGAACCAAGTCATCTGTGAAGTCAGTGTGGGATTTTAAATAACAACTGATGCTGGAATTGGTACAATATGAGGCTCCAAAGAAGCAGCAGGTATGCCTAAATCACAAGGACAGTTGCTATTTAATTAGAGTCTGCCTGAAAAGTGCAGTTTAAATCCTCTCCAGGCCTGCAGAATGTGATGTGGGGGTTAAACTGCTGCCAGTAGCCCCCTGGTCAGTAGAAGGTTGCTGCAGGAGAAAGTATGTACTTGGTTCTTCTTGACCTAGATCTATACATCACTGCAGGCACATCCCCACTGGTAACTTTTCTAAGCTCCTGGGTAGGAAGAGAGTTGCTGAGTGAGGTCTCTGAGTAAACAGCAAAATGAAACAGAAGTGCTAATGGCCATTTCTTCATTGTGATTATATCTGGTTTACAATAGGGCCCTGATTCTCATTTATGGCTTTTGATATTACTGTATACATGTAATTAGCTACAAATGAACAAACGCAGTGAGTGTAGTGAAGCCATACATAATGCATGTAGATGTGTAAAGGAGCATGTCTTGCTGTTTGTATTCTCCAGTCTGCACCAGCAGAATTTATTTTTTGTATAGGGACCCAAACCCAAACATCAAAGCTGTATCCTCTCCATGTAGGGAAGACTTGCACATAGATTAGGGATTTCATGTTCTGGACATACCCCTCTATCACAGCATTATCTCCAGTGCAGCACTACAGTGCTCAACACTGTTCAGATCTGAATCCAAATATGACTACCTGCGATAATCCAAATTAAAAAATAAAACTAGTAACACAAAATTGACATAAGCCTGGAAATGGGTAGCAGCAATATTTCAAAACACTGCTTGCAGAGGCCCCAAGCCAACCCACCTGCAAGTTTATCAGTTCAACTTCAGATGTGCCTGTGTACAATCTAATTACACTTAGCACCAATGAAATAAACAGATCATCAGTATATTTTTTTTTTAAAAATGGTGCATGGAGGCAAGAATAGTAAATGGTCTGGCTGGGGTCTTTCAATAGCTAGTGCCTAAAATTGGTTGAGAATCAGGAGTCTGCTTCTTAGGACCTAACTTCAAAAGCCATGGTGGATATACAAACTAGATATATTTCTGTCTTGGGATATCCACTAAGCATCTGCTATTCTTTTAGAAAATGTGATAAACATCCTGAGTATGGGTACTTTGAGGCTAGCTATGACAGATGCAATGCCATTGTTTCTAAAGATTTTAATGAGCACAGCTCCACTGCCATGTGGACAGCCTGATGCTGTGATCTGCTGACAGCATGTGGGAGATCACAACTCTTCACAGGTGGAGGCATTTATTTTTTTTTTTAAATCTGGTGCAAAAGTTTAAACCTGTCAAGGAGGCAGCACACACCTTTTGACTCCTTTGCTGACTGCTAGTGATCTGTCATAATCCTTTGCATATGGAAATTGTGCCTGTAAATCACCCAGATTTTTATTTACAGATACTTAGGCAAAGGCTGTGGTGACTGGAGATTAATGGGCAGAAGGAGCTTCTCATGGTCTCTGGGAAACATCCAGGTCACCCAGGTGTTTGGAGAGGGACAGAGTTGAATATAATCCATCCTGTTTTGGATGGCAAATTTCTCAGCTGGTATCACACATGTCCCCATGTGGAGACAGCTCCAGGTGGTGAAATTAATGAGGCCCATGGGCCACAGTGGGATTGGCTTTCCTCTATAAATGGGGAATGCAGGGGAGAGTCTTGGGTGTAGAGTAGGATTTTAAGTCCTTGTTGTTCTGGTAGGTCTGTGTGATTTTATGTTCACTATCTTGCATCTTTAAAGCAGCCAGCTTGAATTGTGGAGCCAGGGGGAGACCATGAGTTCAAGCGTCATCTGAAAGACTCTCTCAATCCGGATGCAGAGAAGTATAGGGAGACCTTGGTGTCCTCATGGCATCCTGTGATACTCCAGTCGTGTCTGGCAGTCCCCAGATGCCTCACTCCAGGACCAGACTATGGACTGCTAGTGGATTAAAAACCTGAAGGGCATTGAAGCTGCTGAAATACATAAGAATATCACCAGAATATATGGAAGTAAGTTCCTGATGAATGTGAGATTAAGTTTGGTGCTACTCTGGGCTCTTTCTTTCTGGAATTGTCATAGATCTGGGAATTAAGACCACACAGGGAAGGTGTATAGAGAGGTAAAAAGGGAAAGGCCAGGGTTCAGCTATTAGGGGGAAGAGTAGAGTGGGGTGCAGAGCCAGTGAAGGAGAGGGAGGGATATGGCACTGCAGGATCCTTGGTTTGCTACTGAGCAACTCCCTGCCTGTTCATGGCTCCCTTCCCCACTCTGTGTCACTCTTCTTGCACAGGCATCCTGTTTTATAGGTCAGGACCAGGTTTCTGCGATGGAAGGAACAAAGGACTACTGAACATTTTAAAAGGTACTGCAATAATATGGAGCAGAAATTGCAGCCACTAGATTGGAAAAGTAGAGTACTTCCTGTCAGTAATTTTCTTCCAGGTGAAGCCCCTTGCCACATGAAGCTTTGAGTTACAGCTGCTTCAGTGCTAGGTACAGAAAGGTAAGATGTTTCTTTAGTCTACTTTTAGCCTCAGAGAATCTGGGTACAATTTCTATGAAATGATGGGTGAATCCAGCTCCTTCTGCATCATACTCTATTAATCAGCTGCATTAAAATATCATAAGATGATGTATCTGAGGCTCCATCTTATTTCTGAATATTTTTCTGTTACTTCCCCTTCCCAGTTTGCATTGCCTAAATGAGATGCACTGAGTGTCACACCCTAGGTTGCCTGGTCTTTCTGCCTTGGTATCCCCTGCCAATTGCTCTTCATAGCTTCTGCAGAACTGTTTGGCCAGTCTTAGGATGATAGTATTAATACTCACTTGCTATCCAGCAGTTTTTTGAGACAGCCTATTCAAGTGTGAAAAGCATTTTGAGATCTCGGGTCATGCTACAGAAGTGAGAACACATATTTCTTCTCTTTCGCTTCATTTCTCTATGTCTTGCTTTATTGCTAAATGTTGGAAGTGGTGCTGAGCAGGCAAAAGGATATATGTTCTGCAGGACAAAAACAAGAGCAAGTCTTTTGCAGGAGAAAAAAAGAAAGACACTTTGAAGGGAAGAGAAGACACATGGGAGAAAGGAAGAATGCGTGTGAGAGGGAGGATACAGATTTCAGTACAGATGGGAAGCAGTTTAGTAGTCAGGTTGCTCAATCTCTGTCCCAGATGAGAAGATCCTCACTGGTAAGCCTTGGGCCCATTGTGACAGAGGCCACAGGTTGCTCCTGGACTCCAAATAATGCCCCCAAGAGGAAGGTTTGAGGATGCTGCAATGTTTCCACAAAGCATTCCATTTCAGAAAGAAAAGGTCTGGTAGAAAAATTCCTGGCCAACTGTACTTGCAATCTCAGTCTCATTTATTTGCACAAGTAATCCCCAGTGCTTGATTTATGTAAGACTTGAATTAACTGTGTATTTATTCAGAGATCTCAAATTACACCAATGTGATGAGGTAAAATTGCAAGCTGATGCAGTTTCAAGGGTATTAAAAAGCATATAACAGTGCAGCAGATCCTACTTGCCACTGAGGGATCCAAGACCATTTAAAGTTTTTCAGAGGAGGAGGTAAAAAGGCTCTTTATTTTGCACATACAGGTGCTTTTCATGCAGGAGAATTTCTCTTAGTGCTGAGGTGGGGCAGAGAGGTATAGTACCTTTCAGAGACTCTTGAAGAATATGAAAACTGCTTGATTGATGCTGCTCTTCATGAATACTGTTGGTTTGAGCTAAGACACTAAAACACATTGTTTGGTTCTGAGTGATTTCTGCATAAGCATGGTAACAGAAATAATCTGAACTCCAGATGAGCAAGAAACATGGAGCAGTTAACCCCCTGATCTAATGGAAACTTCCTGCAAATATGAAAGTGACTATAACTTTAGCCAGAGGTGCCATTAAAAAAGGCAATCAAACTGAAATCTTCATTGGTTCTGGCTTTAGCTGTTTCTGAAGCACTTCATGTTTCCAATAGGATTTCAGTGAATTCAGGCAATCAAAGCTAGCTATGAATCTGCTACTGAATAGGATTTCAGCATTTAAAATGAAGAGATGGGAAAAATTCTAGTGTAAGTCTGTGATCGATGTGGGTGAAGAGTCAGTGCAACCATTTGAAGGCCCACTGAAAGACAGAATCTGAAACAAATTGCTTGTGAAGAAAATTCTGGGAGTCCCAGAATTGAAATATAATGCAGTGAATAAGGTATAGTTAGGAAAGAAAGCTACCCAGTTCATGAAGCCTCTGGACAGCATCGGCTTGAAAGAGATGAGGCAAGAAGGTTGGGAATTAAAAGTGTAGCTGGTATCCAAAGGTCCAGCTACTTTGGCAAGTGGTGCCAGTGACATATGTCATAGCTGCTAGTGGCTTACACCGTGCCAAAGTGAAACAAGGATACACAAACAGCTAGAAATGGTTATGCCAGGGACAGAGATATTCAGGGATGGACAAGGCAAAATAGAAGGCCATGAAGCAGTTGGGGGTTCAGAGTCTGCTGTGACTTCTGTGGGAGAGGTCACATCACAAGAGGGAGCTCTCTGCCTAGATGAGATTGTCACCCCAGACAACCACACACTGCGGAGAAACGGCAAGAGGGCGCCCAAACCCTTATAGGGCAGGAGGTCCCGAGTGCTCAGGCAGGCACGGAAGGGCATGATGGGTTGGGCCGGGTCAGTGGAACTAATCCTGCAGGGCGAGCCAGCAGCAGTGGACACTGCTAACTGATCATCTGCAAGTCGGATCCTGAGGTATATTAACGCTGTTGGTTAATTGGTTTTATTTATAGGCTTTGCTGTGGAGGGAGATGAATTAAAGGGGTTTGGTCAAAGTCAAACATCGTGCCGGTCAGAGGTTCATGTGACAGTGCAGCTGATCACTAGGGCTCAGACAGCATGTGTATCAGAGCTGGCTGAGAGCGATGTGTCAACACAACAGGGCCTGTGTAGAGGGCATGCACACACACACAGACACACACACTCCTACCTTTACCTTTGGAACACCATTTCTTAGATAATGAGCGTATCAGTGCCCTCAGAAGCTGTGTAAGTAGATACAGGACAAAGCAGAGGCATTACCCTGTCTTCATTGAATTGGCTGTAGTTTCTGTTACAGGGTCCAAACCTAGCCTTGATTTTAATTTCTAGTTCAGATAAGGTCCCACTGCAAGGGGCTGAACTCCCATTTCTGATCAAGACTAGCGGTCCAGAGGAGCCAAGCCACCTCCCCAATCCTAGGTCTAAATACACTGATATCTGTGTTTACTATGCATCAAGGAAACCAGCCTATAACCTCTTCACAAAGAGCTTAATTTCACCTTCCTGATTTTTTCTCTGAATGTCTCGTGCCTAATTTTGGTAGACACATTTTAGAGTAGCTTGGGACTGAGCTGAAAGCTTTGTTTCCTGCCAAGAATCTTGAGAGGATAATACATATCCAAGCAGCTTGCATCTATGCCTTAGCATCTGAAATGCCGTGTAGAAGGCTAACACAATATATTTATATGTTCCCTGGGCAGGAAGACAGACAGTTCTTCCAGTGGATGCATGAAAGTAAATAAAGCATCGTGATAGCTATGTGCAATGATGGGACAAGACACAGAAGATCAGGCTAAAGGGAGAAAACCACTCCAGGTTGAAAAGTTAGAAGGCATTAAAAATACAGAAGAAAAGCATGTAGTCTTGACGATGGGGGAATCGATGGAGATCAGAGATTTGGTCTCCTTGCCACAGGCTGCTTGACCTCAGGCAAATCTGAAATCCCATTTTCCCTCCTACTCTTTGTCTATGCAGCACCCAGGAGCTTCTAGGCAGGGCTGGTCTCAAGTGCAGCATTGAGGACACTTTCTCTTGGTCGTTGCATCGAAGATGTATAATTACTTCATATATATAGATATATAACAATGTTCATAAGAATGCCTTATTGAGTAAGAAAGGAATAAATGCAGAATGCCTCAGGAACGTGTGGGAGGAGCAGGGTTCCCAGCCAGTGATTAATCCACTTTCAGGACAAGGCTTTTGCTGAAGTTTAAAATTAAAAAAAATAATAATAATAAAAAAAAATTATCTCGGGCCAGAGGTATCTCTCCAGCCCAAGCAGCCGCTCGCAGTGACGCCTGCAGAGGAGCAAACCCGCCCCCGCAACCCCCATTCCGCTCCGGCCCGGCCCCCCAGGGCGGCGGCGGCGGGCGGCTCC